>JAOPSE010000018.1:56331212-56918505 GCA_029449295.1 Zea luxurians | reverse complement strand
AAGACTTCACTGGAGCCTTCACATGGACCCGTTGCCTACCTAGCATGGGGAGAAGTAAGTATGGTCTTATAATTGTTGATGACTTTTCCCGCTTCACTTGGGTGTTCTTTTTGCAGGACAAATCAGAAACCCAAGGGACCCTAAAGCGCTTTCTAAGGAGGGCTCAAAATGAATTTGAGCTAAAGGTGAAAAAGATAAGAAGCGACAACGGGTCCGAATTCAAGAATCTACAAGTCGAAGAGTTTCTTGAGGAGGAAGGCATCAAGCACGAGTTCTCCGCTCCCTACACAACACAGCAAAACGGTGTGGTAGAAAGGAAGAATAGGACGCTTATCGACATGGCGAGAACGATGCTTGGAGAATTCAAGACGCCCGAGCGGTTTTGGTTGGAAGCTGTGAACACAGCTTGCCACGCCATAAACCGGCTCTATCTGCATCGCCTTCTCAAGAAGACCTCCTATGAACTTCTTACCGGTAACAAACCCAATGTCTCTTACTTTCGTGTATTTGGGAGCAAATGCTACATTCTGGTGATGAAAGGTAGACATTCTAAATTTTCTCCCAAGGCAGCAGAAGGGTTTTTACTAGGGTATGAGTCAAATACAAAGGCGTATAGGGTCTTCAACAAATCATCAGGATTAGTTGAAGTCTCTAGCGATGTTGTATTTGATGATACTGATGGCTCTCCAAGAGAGCAAGTTGATCTTGATGATATAGATGAAGATGAAGTTCCAACGGTCGCAATGCGCACGATGGCGATAGGTGATGTGCGACCACAGGAACTACAGGAACAAGATCAGCCTTCTTCCTCGACGCTGGTGCATCCCCAACTCAAGATGATGGACAGGTACCTCAAGAAGAGGAGCGTGATCAAGGGGAGCACAAGAAGAACAGGTTATGGAGGAAGAAGCACCACGGGTCCCTCCAACTCAAGTCCAAGCGACGATCCATAGAAATCACCCCGTCAATCAAATTCTGGGTGATATCAGCAAGGGAGTAACGACTCGCTCACGTTTAGCTAATTTTTGTGAGCATTACTCGTTTGTCTCTTCTATTGAGCCTTTCATGGTAGGAAGAGGCCTTGCAGGATCAGTACTAGGTGTTGGCCATGCAGGAAGAGCTCAACAACTTCAAGAGAAACGAAGTTTGGAGCCTGGTGCCACGTCCAAAGCAAAACGTTGTGGGAACCAAGTGGGTGTTCCGCAACAAGCAAGACGAGCACGAGGTGGTGACAAGAAACAAGTCTCGACTTGTGGCAAAAAGGTTATGCCCAAGTCGCAGGTTTGGATTTCGAGGAGACTTTTGCTCCTGTGGCTAGGCTAGAGTCAATTCGAATTTTGTTAGCCTATGCGGCTCACCACTCTTTCAGGCTATTTCAAATGGACGTGAATAGCGCTTTCCTCAATGGGCCAATCAAGGAGGAAGTATATGTGGAACAACCCCCTAGCTTTGAGGATGACAGGTATCCCGACCACGTGTATAAGCCCTCTAAGGCGCTCTATGGACTTAAGCAAGCCCCAAGAGCATGGTATGAATGCCTTAGAGATTTTCTAATTGCTAATGCTTTCAAGGTTGGGAAAGCCGATCCCACTCTTTTTACCAAGACTTGTGATGGTGATCTCTTTGAGTGCCAAATTTATGTCGATGACATAATATTTGGTTCTACTAACCAAAAGTCTTGTGAGGAGTTTAGCAGGGTGATGATGCAGAAATTCGAAATGTCGATGATGGCGAGTTGACATACTTCCTTGGATTCCAAGTGAAGCAACTCAAGGACGGTACCTTCATCTCCCAAACAAAGTACACTCAAGATCTTCTCAAGAGGTTTGGGATGAAGGATGCCAAGCCCGCGAAGACACCGATGGGAACCGACGGGCATGTTGACCACAACAAAGGAGGTAAGTCCGTTGATCAAAAGGCATACCGGTCCATGATAGGTTCATTACTTTATTTATGTGCTAGTAGACCGGACATTATGCTTAGTGTATGCATGTGTGCTAGATATCAATCCGACCCTAGGGAATGTCACCTTGTGGCCGTTAAGCTAATTCTTCGATATTTAGTTGCAACGCCGTGCTTTGGGATCTGGTATCCAAAGGGGTCTACCTTTGACTTAATTGGATACGCAAACTCCGATTATGCCGGGTGCAAGGTTGATAGGAAGAGTACATCAAGGACGTGCCAATTTCTAGGAAGGTCCCTGGTGTCCTGGAGTTCCAAAAAACAGACATTCGTTGCCCTATCCACCGCTGAGGCCGAGTATGTTGCTGCAGGACAGTGTTGCGCGCAACTACTTTGGATGAGGCAAACCCTCCAGGACTTTGGCTACAATCTGAGAAAAGCCCCACTCCTATGTGACAATGAGAGTGCAATCCGCTTGGCGGTCCTATTGAACACAGCCACACTAAGCACATAGACATCCGGCATCACTTCCTGAGGGATCACCAACAAAAGGGAGATATCGATATTTATCACATTAGCACCGAGAACCAGCTAGCTGATATCTTCACCAAGCCGTTGGATGAGAAAACATTTTGCCGGTTGCGAAGTGAGCTAAATGTCTTATATTCGCGTAACTTGGATTGATCTATAGCATACATATGTTATATGCCTTTGATCATGTTACTTTTTGCATTTACTACATTTGTTATCTATTTGTGGTGCTCAAGTTGTACAAGATCTCCCCAGACTTCACAAGTCCATATGCAAATGGTGCACATATTTAGGGGGAGATGTGCTACAACTTGACCCTTTGAGACTAACCTGTTTGCTTGAGTATACTTGATGTAGTATCAATGGTGCATTGAAAGAGAAAGGTGAACTTGGACAATGAAAAGACTTCCACTGCACTCCGGTATTAGTGTACTTACTTCCAAGTTCATACTTACACTCTCATTGCCTTTTTGCTCTTAGTTGACATTTTTGGTGAGGCAATGGGGTTAAAGGGCCAAGAATGATCTCGTTTTGGTGCTTAATGCCAAAGGGGTAGAAATTAAGGCCAAAGCAACTGGATCAGCCAACCACTTGAGAATTTTGAAAATAGTAGAGTTAGAATTTGTGAGTTGTCCAAAATACTCTCATTGCAAAATTTGGTCTCTTATGAGGGAGAGTTTTGATTATGGGAAAAAGGGGAGCTTTTGGCACTTGATAAATTTTTCTCGTGGAATATCTCTCGATTTGTCCAAACAAGTGTGTTTGACTTAGAGATAGGAAAAAGAATTTGATTTGCAAAAACAAACCAAGTGGTGGCAAAGAGTGATCCAAATATGCCAAATCATTAGCAAAAAACAATTTGGTCTTCAATTGCATTGTGTTGCACTTCTTTTGGTTGTTTTTTGATGTGTTGGCTTGAATCACCAAAAAGGGGGAGATTGAAAGGGAAATGTGCCCTTGGGCCATTTCTATAAGTATTTTGGTGATTAGATGCCCAACACATTAATTGAGTTCTTATGTGCAAAATGTGTGAAGAGTGCAAATCAAAGCATAAGGTATGTTTCTAGACTTAGTATATTATTTTGTATACTAATGTGTTTGTCTAAGTGCTAGAAACAGTGACAAAAGAAAAAGGAAAAGAGTTGGCTGTGTGCAGCCAACACCAACTCTGGCTAGGCACACCGTATTGTCCGGTGGTGCACCAGACATTGTCTGGTGCGCCAGGCTAGCCGGCGGTGAACCAGCTGCTCTCGGGAAAACGCAAAGGCATACTGCTATAATTCACCGGACTGTCCGCTGGTGCACTGGACTGTCTGGTGAGCCAACGATCGTCAGCGCCAATGGTCGGCTGTGCAATCTGCGGGCTACGTGTGGCCCGCAGCAACGGTCGGTTGGGCACACCAGACTGTCCGGTGCGCCAACCGACCCCGAGGACCAACGGTCGGATGCGCCAGATATGGAAGGAGATCGCACACCGGACAGCTACAGTGACTGTCCGGTGGTGCACCGGACTGTCCGATGCACCAACCGACAGAAGGCAAGTTTGGCCTTCCAAGTTGGCCTCCAACGGCTCCTAGCTGCCTTGGTGCTATAAAAGGGACCCCTAGGCGCATGGAGGAGTACACCAAGCTTACAAGAAACATCCGAAGATATCTAGACTCTGCTTTCATGCAATCGGATCATCGTTCTTGAGATTTGAGCACTATACGAGTTGTAAACTCCTCGCGTTGTGTTTGTGTGCTCACGTTCTCACTTGTGTGCATTGTTGTGCTACGGATTTGAGTCTTGCGTGTGTTGCTCTCCCCAACCTTACTTTGTGCTTTCTTTGTGATCTCAATTGTAAGGGCGAGAGACTCCAAATTGTGGAGATTCCTCGCAAATGGGAAGAATACTCTAAAGGAAAATACCGTGGTATTCAAGTTGATCATTGGATCGCTTGAAAGGGGTTAAGTGCAACCCTCGTCCATTGGGAAGCCACAACGTGGAAGTAGGCAAGTGTTACTTGGCTGAACCACGGGATAAAAATCGCGTGTCTCGTGTGTTGCTTATTGTGATTGCTTTGTTCTCACAAGTGTGTTCCTTAGCCACTTGATTTCACTAACACTTTGATAATCAAGTTTGTGGCTATTTAGTGTTTGATTTTACAAGAACACCTATTCACCCCCCTCTAGGTGCTCTCAAGTACACATCAACGTACTCAGCAAATGTTCCGTTTGGCTAAAGTGGACTAGCTGTATGTGGGGTTGAGGTTAAGTAGTTGCTTTTAGTTGGTCAAGTATTTACTATTATCAGTAGAGCCAAGTTTTAGTAATAAACCCAGTTATTACCCAAAAGTACTCCCTCAAAAGAGGAGATACCAGAAATCATATTTATAACATCATTGTTAACCATCACCATAAAAGTATCCAAAGTTCTTCTAATCAAAGAGGATCCCAAGGCTGCTCTTAACCGTGAGCACGGCTGATATATCAGTTTCATTCCCTCTGCAGAGGTCGCACACTTTACCCACGAGTCATGATTCCCTTTCTGCCCGGAGAGAGCTACTCCCCATTGACCACTACCTAGGTGACCTGGCAGGGTATCACTACGTAGCCTTTACAAAGACTCCCCTAGTGCGTAGCTGCTCGTTAGGTTTCGCCAGTCGTACAAATGCAGTACACCTCCCCAAGGTGGGTGACTAACAAAACCAAATCGAATGAACCTCTGCACCCCAACCTTGGCAGAGCGAGCACTATGCCCTGGCCCCCATTGACGGCCCCCCGACAAAGCCAACTACACCCCCAGGTTCATCTAATTGATCAGCTAAGGGCGTCCCATTCCACCCTCATGGCTGCACTGTTATCCTGGGTGGTCACTCTATGAACAGGTCCTTACGGAGAGGTACTTAGGAAAATAGTCTGAGTCCCCTAAAGTGTCACAAGAACATCATCATAATCATAATAACAGTATCGTATCATAACTGTTCACATCATGTTCATTGATTAAAGTAAAGCAATAGCATGAAGCTAACCATAGTAACCCAAAGGTAATCAAGGGCAGGGTAAATAGAAAGCTAGTCAATCCTTAGGTTAAGTAATGTAATGCGGGACAGTGAATCATAAAGTATGTAGGACATAATAGGTCAGGGGACACTTGCCTTCACTAGGTTGTTGCTCAGGAAGGTCTCCAACAACACACTCAGGAACCTCGGACTGCTCGTTGTCTAAATAAAGCGAGCATGCATTCAATACATTTGGAAAGTACAAATGAACAACACACCAAACATAGGAATGCATCTTAAAAAACACAATAGGGAATAATGAGATCAAAGTATAACATGAGTTATAACATAAGCTAACTTCATTTAGAAATAGATTATTATTCCTTTAAGTATTGCCCACAATTCCATAACCTAGTTCAATTTATTTTATCGTAACCTAAAAGTTAGACCAGGGATGAATTCATGTAATACACATTATTAATCTCACAAGATTAAACATGCTTTAATCTCTAGGGTTTTCCCTTTTTATTTTATTAAATAAACAAATCTAAACATATACTAGATCATAGTTAACCATAAAATTAGAAAGCACAGAATGTAAATGGAACTAATTTATTTAAACAGAGAATAATCCTATGAACATTTTGCAATTTGAATCACTAAATTTGGAGTTCATATGTAAAAGATATGAAATAAACAAGTTTGGGAGTTTGAAATACAAAATAAAACCCTAATCTGTAATTATTTAAAAGGATAGGGTCTGTTTGTAATAACTTAGGGACCTGCGCATAAAATCTAAGGACGGCGGGTTCTATTCGCAAAAAACCGAGGGAGTCTTAAGCAAATCGACCACCGCGAAAGGGTATCCTGGCTTCTCGGCCATCCGATCAGAAGCGGACGCCCGAGATTAGAAGCAGGCGCGCGGGATCGGACGCGAGGGCTGACCGGCGGGTCCCACACGTCAACAGCCTGGGTTTCCCCGGTGCGAGATGCGAGCGCGGGCGCTCTCTGGCGGGCGGGGCCCACGGGTCGGCGACTCGGACCATCGGGAGGGGGAAACAGCGGGAGTCTGACAAACGGGGCCACGAGGAGGTCGGGCTCACTAGTCAGCTGTGGAGGGCACGCGCAAGCACGACATCGCGGGCGCACGCTGACAGACGGGGCCCTCCAGGCAGTGACCAAGAACAGGGAAAGAAAGGGGGGAGGCTGACGGATGGGTCCTCCTTGTCAGGACCGCCGTCTACCTCGGTAGTGCGCACGGCGCGAGTGCCATGGCCGGAGCTGGTGACTCCGCGCGGGCAAAAAAGGTACGGGGCGGCCGCGGTTGGCAGGGCGGTCTCGGTTTGATGGCGCAGGACCGATACCGACGACCACCGGCGACTAATCGACGGAACAGAGAAAATGGGGGAGAGAGAAGAGAAGGTCCGGCGGGGAAATTCACCTCGGGTGGGGCAGAGACGAGGGCGAGGCTAGGCCTGAGAGTGGCGGAGCACGATTGCAGACGGTGGCCGAGCTCCACCGGCGACTATTCGGGCGCAGGGGGCCTGGCGACGGGGAAACTCCGGCGAGCTTGAAGAACGGGCGCGCGCAGCTCGGGTGAGTGGGCAGAGGCGAAATGAGCGAGGCAGGGGGGAAGTGGGGGTGTGCGGGGACTTGTAGAGGGGGTCAGGGTGCCGGTTTGGAGCTTGGTGGCGACGTGGGCGCGACGATCTCGGCGTGCATGCGCGCGGTCCACGTAGGCGAGCGGTTGAAGGAGAAGGGGGAGGGACTAGCGAGCGGGGCCCATGGGACAGCGGCACAGACACGCGAGCGCACAATAGACCGAAGCGCCAACAAGGCGACCCCACCGAACAGCGAGAGGGAGAAAGGGAAGGGGGCGTGAGTCGGCGCCGACAGGCGGGGCCCGCCTGTCAGAGACCGAAGGCGCGCGGGCGCGGCTGGGCTTAGTGGGCCGACTGGGCTGCTTTGCCCTTTTTCTTTTTCTCTAAATTTTCTAATTCCTTTTCTATTTCTTTTCTATAGGGTTTTCAATTCCAAATTCAAATTAGGTTTCAAATTCAAATAAATTCAAACATGTGCAACACTTCAAAGAATATTTTAAGCATAGCATGATGCAACATGTCATGACTCAAAATGTTTTGGCAAAAATAAATAATTAAATCCCCCTAACTTTAAGCTAATTCTACTAAAAAGGGAAAAAGGAAGAGAGGATCTAGAGAGAGATAGAACCTAGGGTGAGAGAGAGAAGAGTAACACATGAATTTGGGTGATCATTAGAAAGAATTTTTATACCCCCAAATTCAGGGTGTTACAGATTCATGCATCCTAGCAAGTAGATTGCATATTTTCATTGAAATGTTTGTTATATTTGCTTTCTTTGGATGTGTTGTCATCAATCACCAAAAAGGGGGAGATTGTAAGGAAAATGGACCCAGGGCCATTTGGCTCAAAAGGTTTTGGTGTTTGATGATCAACATAACATGTGGACTAATGTGTTTGCTAGTGTTTGTATTTATAGTTCACAAGATGTGAAGAGGATTGGACTAAGGTACTAAGGATGCAACACCTCAAAATAAGACATAAAAAGAGCTTAGAAGTCCAAGACTCAAGAACAAAAGAAGCCCAAGGAAACAACGAAGAAATCCATGAAGTAGGTAGTAAGCAAGTGCCCTGGTGGTGCATCGGACAGTGAACAGTACTCTGTTCAGTGTGCACCGGACTGTCCGGTGAGACACCGGGCAGTTTGCGCAGAGAGGCCCACAATGGGTGCTCTCGGGCTGTAACCGGACAGTCTGGCAACGGTCGAATCCAACGGTCTACTGCTACAGACCCCAACAGTCGGTTGACGTGGCCAGGGCACCGGACAGTGAACAGTATTTGTCCGGTGTGCACCGGACTGTCCAGTGCGCCCGTCGATAGAAAGCTACAGCTTCTGTCCAACGGCTATAATTGTGGGGGAGGCTATAAATACCCCCCAACTAGCCATTTCAAGTTGTGGGAGCCCAAGCAACATACCACAACATAGTATAGATATTTCCAAGTGCTCATACACCCAAGTGCTTAATAGAATCACCAGGTAATTAGCTTAGGTTCTTTATGAAGTGCTTAGGTTAGTTAGACCGCTTTAGCGCTTGCTATAGGTGAATCCTAGTTAGTTGAGTGAGTTTAGAAAAACCACACACCCCCTCGGCTTCTGCGTGAGCCGTTGTAATTGTACCGAGTGGGGCGAGATTCTTGCGAGACCACGACAACCGCGTTTATGTCACGGTCGCCACCTTGTACTAGAGCGAACGAGGCCCACGACGTTTTGGCCGGAAGCTCGATAGTGGAGACGGTGGGGGCGTCTGAGAGGAGCCGGAAGCGGAGCACCACTTGCGCGTGGAGAAGGCCCACGGCTCTCTACGAAGTTACTCGACCGTGGTGCTTGGCCCTCGCGTGGGCTTTCCTTTGCATAGGGGCACCAACGAGGATTAGTCGGGACCATGCGTGGTTCCAGATACCTCAAGAAAAATACCGGCGTCATCCACGATAGTTTGCATCTCTACCTTACTCTTTACCTTCCGCATTTATATTAAGTATTTAAGTTTCAATCTTGTCTTTCTAGTTAGATTATTTAGATTGAAACTTAGCCTTTGCGGTAGAGATAGCAACACTTAGACAAAATCTAGTTTGCACATTCTAAATTGTTTATTTGCATAGGTTTTGCTCTAGGGATTTATTTTTTGCCTTATTTAGAGAAAGTTTTAGAAGTCCTAATTCACCCCCCCCCCCTCTTTGGCGTCATCATTTTCTACACGCCTATTCACCCCCCTCTAGGCAACATCTAGATTCTATTCCCGGGCAAAGGGAACTTTCAACAACACCAAGTGTTTAGCCCCAAGTCAGAGCTGACACATATACAAGCACGTACAAGTTTAACGTGCTAGTTATATTGAACAACACGAACAACAACATGATCAAAACAACAAACATAAGATAGTAATAGATTTGACCATATTGTGTGTACCTTTCATTTGTCGTCGGATCCTCTGTATCAAAATTAGTGGTGATAGAACACCATCGATTGCTTGGGGATGAACATCATCGTTCATGAATCATAATGCCACGAATCCAAGAGTGGCAGAGAAGACATCCCAATGTAGCTTTTGGAAGACGAGCTACTATGGAGGTTAGGAGCAGTCATGTGAAAGTGTTTTACAAAAGTCTTAGTTGTTCCCTCCTAGTACAGAATCATAAGGATAAGGGTTTCGAAGACCTGCGTCCTCGAAAGTTGGTGCATGTTGGCGCTTGGGATGGAGAAACTATGATGGCATCACTATAGCAAGGGGAAGAAACTAATTGACTACCTTAGAATTTTGCAAACTAAGAAAATCACCAATAGTAGTTTTGGTTGCCTTTTATAGGAGCATCTGTACATAGGCATACGTAGGACAACCCTGTAAGTCAATATCAATGAGCAATATGATGCTAATTGATCTAGCACCTTCCACCTCTACTCATGGGTTTAAACATCAAAGACTATTAGGAAATACATGTATTGGACCTGTGATATTTATTAGAATTTCTATATATGGTTTTAGATGAATTAAGCCAATTAATTTCAGATAATCCTCTACCAGATCTCAAATGCATAATACAAATATTTTCCTTCTGCCACTATTTATTTGTATACTACTGTTTTAGTTGAACATCCACATAAAGCTTCACATTATACCCACCACAACTTTAATAATTAATTATGCCTTTTTTGCATGTTTTGTGCAGACAAGTTTCACCCAGTGTCAAACTTGTACCTAGCTGCCAATAGCCTTCCTCGTGGGTGGAACATATACATTATACTCCTGAGTCTCTTTGTGAGATTATTTGAGATGCCCCAAGTCTCATAGATTGTGACATTTTATAGTTGAGGTCTTATATGTATGTTCTTTCATGATTACTCTGTAGTTGAACATCTTTGCTTATTAAAGTCAATAGAACACAATAAGGCATTCACCAACCTGCCTTACAATGCCTCACAACTATTAGAGTATTCATCTTCACTTAGAGATGATTATATATTACTTTCCTTATTTTACCAATAGCCTATCCTTTTTTAGGCCCTTAGTCATGTGTTCTCCAGTCAAAAGGTTGAGTTACTACTCCTGTAAATCACATGGGTCTCATACCCATCTCCATAATAGAAGCCAAATCCATAAAAAAACCAAATATATCACATTCTCTAACTATTGTTCCCATCTCTTGTGGATGTTAGCCACCTTGGGACACCTTAGTTTGATCTCTAGGGGAGATACTTCTGTGTGATATCATCAATGTAATTAGTGTTGCAAAGACCATGTACTCCACTCTAAAAAACACATGGGTGTCCACTTTCAATTCTTGAGAGACCATTATGAAAAGGGCGACATCAACCTTTGCCATGTAGAGACACACTGACAGCTCATAGACATTCTCACAAAACCCCTAGACATGACTATATTGTTAACTTGTAGGGGAAGGTGTATGTTTTCTTCCCTTTTTAGAGGAGGGCTTTGGATCTTGCATACTAGCTTTTGATTCTATTTTTGTAGTTTATCATTTGATCATGATTTAGTAGCATACCTGTAATGCAACACTTCATGTATTAATGAGAATTTATGAAATTCGTTTGTATAGTACTTAGAATGAGATTATGTTGTATGTGGTATGTTCTGTGTAGTACATGTTGGTGCTTGAGCAAGTTTAGGATTACATTACTCATTTGAAAAATATTTATTGATATAATCTTCTTTTCTAACTTGTGAACTTGATTAAATATTGAAACCAAAAAATCATGTTCACTACTGAGATTGGCAAATAGCATATGTATGATGTGTTCAACTTCCTTTTGCTACAATCTTAATGTTTGGTTGTTATGACTCTTGATTGGAGTCATTCAATTCATTAAATGAACTCTAAAAGTTATGCTAAAATTTGAATCCAAGATAAGTGAAAAGAAAAGATTAAGATGAGTTTACTTTATTATCACATATCATTGTATTAAGACTACTTCGCATTGCAAATAGCTAGGGTGGTGCATGACCAAAACTGTGGCTTTATGCTTCTAACTGTTGTTCTAGCATATGCTTTGCTAAGTTGAAATGTTCTAGCATATGTTAGGCAAGACAGTGCTTACAACCCATCGCAATCACATGCTTTAACTAATACTTGTGTTAAGCTACAAACTCTAAAATTTGATAAAGCATATGTCTTAGGTTTGCCTTTGGCATGATGATTGATTGATGTTTTGGGTAGTTGACCTTGTCTACACATGTTGACACTTGGTTCGATTTCCTGCTCATACTTGTTATGTGCTATTTCAATAGTGACTTCTATTTAAGAGGCTTACAGACTGTTCAAAATGCTTAGAAGACACAATTTCTATCATATGATCTATTTGAGCATTTGGTACCTCCTAGATTTATTGTTTTACTCACATAACAAAACCACTTAAAGCATCATTTCATTTTGATTGCTATACCACTAAAGCTCCTACATTTCTTGTATCCATAAGCATTTAAAACATATTTTGAAGGGGGGTTGTAGTCTGGGTAGAGTTGTTGAGTGCATGCTCCAATAGGGGTTGAAATGTTCACATAAAGAAAATGGCATGTTTGAGATATTGCATTTATTTAGAGGAAGTTGTTGAGTTTGTTTTGGCACTGAGCTAATTTCGCTAGTTGTGTTGAGCCTTTGCTTCTACTCAATGGACTAGCAATGTTTTAGGAGGTTTGGTATTTCTCTTTTTTACATAGTGGTGTTGACCCCTTCTTGACACTTCTTAAGGACTAACTACCTTTGCTTGGTCATGTTGAGTCATTGTCCATGTCTTTGGGGACTAAGTTTTGCCCGTTTCAAATGATCGTATTTTGGCTTTTCACTAGCTTTTGGTCATTTAGGTGAGTTCTCAATTTTCCTTTTGGTCATGATCCATCTCTTTGTCTTGATGACAATGCACTCATCAAGGAAGAGATTCCAAACACATGGTTGACACATGTCTATGGTGTTCATGGATGACTACAATTGTCAAGGAGATAATCATGGCATTGTGTTGAGTTGTTTAACTAATCATGGCATGTGTTTTGGCAATATCTCTTGGATCATGGTGTGTAGGTGTGGAGCATAGAGGTGGTGATCAACGGTGAAGGTGAAGGTCATGCAGGTTCGTATCGATGAACTAGAAGTAGTGAAGGATGGAGGCCAAGGCTTGAACTGAAGGATTAGAGAAGCTAGATGATAAACTATGGGTGGCTCCACCTTGGATCATTGACAAGTGCAAGAGTATGTGGAGGAGTAGACCATGTTGACCAATTTAAGATGGTGGTCAATTAAGTCAAACAAAGGCGCTAAAGAACTTGATGATTGGATAATCGAGGACTAGAGGTGACACATACCGAGATCATAAGGGGGCATAAAGGATATGGTAATCTAGAGCGGTTTGGAGGTTTGGGCCCCAAAACGCTAGCGGACGATTTCTTGGTATGGGCTTCCAAACCTAGGTGGAATTCTAGTAGGAAGCAGAGGTGGGACGTAGCATCATAGCAAAGTTTTCACTAATGAGAAGCAAATTCATGAAGAACCTATGGTCATCAAATTGAAAGACCTTGAGTTGAATTATAACACTTCTATGGTTAAATGGTTTGGATGTAATTACCTAGGTGCATGATAGCCGTATAACTAAGGCGGAGGTTTATCCAACCAGTCTCATCTCTCGAGCATTTGAGTTTCTCACCTTCTAGGTTTAGGGTTTTCCTTCCTCTAGTCTTTATGCTGAGTGAAAACCATAGAATCAGATCTAAAATTTGTAATTTTGACATTTGCGTAAAGTCTGTCGAAGTATCTAACCTCTGTGCGAGTTGATGAAAGCAATCTCTCTGAAATTTGTAGCTCAAATGCTTGATTTGATTATGGTTTTTGTTTATCCTCTCTTAAATTCCCTTCTCTTGGGTTTTGGGTTATTTTGTTTTTTACAGAGATTTGAGACTAATCTTGATGGCTATATGCTAGGACCTTAGAGGAATATATCGACCAACTCATTTGGTGAGATTCATTATGAGCACGATTTGGTGGGATTTTTTTGGAAAGTTGTGAAAAGCTCGATCTGGTCTAGAGATTTCTCGATCTATAGAGCTTTGATATTCTGTGGGTATCTTACAAGCATCCCCTTCTACCTAACTTCCAAATTTTACCTCATTTGGAGTCCATTTGATGTGATTTTCCCTTTTGAAAAAAGTTTTCAGGGTGCCAAAACTGAAAACGTGGACTAGGTTAGGTTGAAAGCCAAGATAGGTCAGGTTCTCATCCCGGCTAGGCTGGGTTTGGGGTGGACAGACCAATCTCTAGTGTCAAGTGCACCTAGGCCAACTTTTTCCTCTTTAGCAACACAATTCGGATGATTTTTGTGATCTCTTCGTCTTTTTTATGGATCTTCTCTAATGCCTACAAAGTTTTCTAAATCGTCAAACCACTAGTTGATTTAGATGATTTGTGTGTGGGCTCTTACTTCAACTCGGATGAAGTTGAGAGCATCATTTTAGAATTGTTGTGACTCGCTCAAACGCTTGTTTTTTCGCTTTGTTGAGTATTCCGTTGTGTTCTTTAGACTCGCGGGAGGGTATATAATCATTTGACTCCAGATTATGATTTTGGTATATTGAGAATTTGAGTGTAACACTATAAATAAAAATCTAACATTGTCTAGAGAAAAAAAATTATAAGGTTTCATTCAACCACCTCTGATCGTCTTGTTTGTCCTTCCTACATTTCCATTGATAATCCGGAATTCTGATGTAATAGAATAGCTGCAGCTGAAAGTAACATACCACGATGAATAATGAATCGTTCAAAAACAGTATTTGTATCAATAGGAATCGTTTGTTTTTTCTTTCTCAAGACAAAGCATCGTGTAAAGCAAGAAAAAGAAAGAATCCAATTCCAGACTCGGCTCGTCAGTTTGCAACATTTGGGTGGGCACCGTTCTTTTAGCGTAACACATGACTAGAAAAATATGAGGATAAGCAGTGCACGACAGGAGACAGATGCTCTCAATTTCTTACAATAAATCTCTGTACCTATCGCATACAAGGATGCGATCAAATTCTTAAAACAAATCACCGTCGGTCTCCAGATTAACCAATGCCTTTCCGTTGAACGTGTTAAGTTAGTTTTTTTTTTTTTGAGTCGAGTTTTTTGGGCCAGGCTTAGGCCGGGCTTGGCCGAAACAGCCCAACGAACCCCATATTATTTAATTTCTTTAATTTAGTATGATATAGACTTAATGCGGTGGTAATACTTGGACATTATGTGGTCAAATGCTGGTCACATTGTTTAATATATTTAATTTAGTAAGCTATGAACTTTATGTGGTTGTAATATTTGGTTTTTATGTGGTTCAAATATAAGGGCCGGGCTTATACCGACACAGCCCAACAAAGCCACGACGTGCTTTATGGCTGGATCGGACCGAACCAAAAGTTTTTTGGGTTTTTTTGGCTCGAGCCTATTTAACCCAAAGCACGATGGCCTCAAGCCGGCCCACCCAATTCCCAGCATTAATCATGCATAGTATATCATAGGGGTATTGAGATCCGGGTTTGGATAAACGCAGGAGGGGGTCATCATAGGACCGAAAATCATGGAAGGCGGTAAAATTTCGGACGAAGTGTTTAAACATCTATGAAATTTTGGTTAAATATTTTTGGAACTGAATGGAATTTGTTGGCGCCTTTCTGGTCACCAAATATTATAATGAACCGCTTGGCGGTACTTGACACCTTTAGATGATGTATAGTTAAATAAAGTGGTTATCGTGAATGTGGGCCTTCTCGTGATGAGCAATACCTTGGGTTTGGCTCCGTGAGGTAAACAGTGGCGGCGGTCTGCGACGGGTCGCCGGGTCGCATGGCAGTGCTCGCTGCGGGGGCGTGGACGGTCCGCGGCTCTGGGCCGGACGGTCCGCAACCTGGCGGCAGAAGCGGTGCCTTCCCTGCGCGCAGTCCGGACGACGTAGAGTCGCCTAGGAATTAAGAGGCAATCGAGATATAGTATTTTGAATGAACAACTAGATCTTGCCCCCAGGAGGGGTAAGATCCTAGGGTCGTCTTGGGGTCAGCAGGCCACCCAAAACAGATCTAGACGATGTAGAGTCGAATAGGTGTGAACGTGGATATGCGGAAAGCTATAACTAGAACTATGTTACATCTACTCCTCGGACAGGAAAAGTAAATAAAGTAATTGGTTCGATTAGAATGTGTTCAGGGGTTCTCAATCGGTCATACCCCTTTATATTTATAGGGGAGGAGGTCTAGACCTATTCCTAAGAGATAGCCAACAACTCCCATGTGATTAGATGGATAACCACGCACGAGATAAGGATAATCACCTAAGTTAATCTAATCGCGGGGCACGCGGACTGTCCGGGCCCAAGGGCCAGACTGTCCGCCACTTTTGGTGCTCAACATATGCCCCCTACCTTTTGATGGAGCTTGGCGAACCAAAAGCACCAGTGGTAACTTAAGAAACAATTGACCTCATGAGTTATTTTGTTCCCGAAGTAAGGACTCAGCTCGATGCAAGTCATCAGCTCTTGCGATCAGATAATATAAATACACAGAGGCTGTTTCAGATTGCATCATCTTTGGCCATGTCTGCCTGATCAACCTATCAATAGGCAAAAACTTGTGGTGCCCTCAGCCTAAATAAGCAAACGGATTGGGCCAGTAATACGGATTCATCGCCGTACCACCCCACACATGAGTAGGATAACACATCGTCGATGGATAGAACGGGAAGAATCACGCTATCCATGAAGGAGGATGACTAGGCGATCTCAGTTGTGCTACCTTTTGGGCCATTTTAGTCGGCTTTTGCTTTCGCACAGACCGTCTTTTTGACTTCGTTGGTTTTATTGGCCGATTGTGTGGGACGGCCTCCTTCATATATTTGGCAAGCAACTGATCAAAAGTAGGGCCGACTCTACTGAGCCGTCAAGACATCTTAGTAGTGTTTTGCTTCCTAACACTTGTTTTGGAACGTTGTGGTCCAATGGTCTGAGGTTGCTGCTTCTGACCTTCTGCAGACCGTCCGACCATCATAGCTGGACTATCTGACCTTAGTAGTCGGATCGTCCGGCGTACGCAGGACAGGTGACCATGATTGGGTGTCCGATTGTGCTTGCCCCTCGAGCGTCCATCCTACCCTTTGGATGGGGACATAAACTTAGCGCGATGATTAGAAAGGATTCATCGGTCATACCAGACACTGAGAGCAAAGATGTCTATTGAACCATAGAGCTTGCTCCCATGGAAGAACATAATAATAGCCAACTCAATTATGCATAAGTTCGAATATTGGTTGTACTAAAAAATGAATCATTTACTTGAAACTATTCGGCAATATTGATTATGTAGTTTGCAATTAAACAATAACCGAATAGTGATAAGCAAATATTATAAGCATGTTCATCTCATGAATAAACATGACTGAAGCGAATTGTAGCAAGAATCATTACTACCAACAACTGAAATACTTCGGCTTTATGTAAGCAGCAGCATATCGCAACTATCCATATGCATAATAATTCTGTTGCACTCCTCCATAATATAAAGACGCATATGGAGCAAAATGATGCCATAAAGGATAATCGAACATACCTTGGGATGACGTATATGGCATAGCTGAAAAATATGGACGATGCAATGACCAATAGCTTTATTGAGTTGGGGCAAACCTTTCACCCAAATGTCTTGTACTTGATTTCTTTCTTTTGTTTGCCTTTGCTCCACTTCTTCCAAAAGCATCATCCTTACCTAGATCTTGAGAACTCCCATTAGATGCCCATGTCATGCATCTCGTCTCTAGCTCTTGTGCACTGAGTTTTTCTAGCCTCTTGTGCTAGATTGATAATCCGAGTGGGCTTCTCGGTTATTTGGGCACATTGGGCTTCTTAAGTTCAGATTTCGTACCTGGACTATCGCTAGCTGATTTCTGTATTGTTTGGGTACTGCTAGCCAAAGTATCTAACACTTCCTCTGGCTCTGTAATGCATGAATTTAGATCTAAACTTTTGGCTTTTCTATTATCCTTCTTCACTACATAAACTTGCTTGACCATTCGATCCTTATTTTGAGCTCTAGACCGATTCTTATAAATAAAACGGTCTTTGTCATATGATCGTTCCTCAAAATCAGAATTGAAATGAGATGAATATTCTATGTTATGTGGTCTAAAATATGAAGAAGAATAAGTATTTGAATCATACCAGCCCCAAGATGGATAAGAATGAAAGTACGAAGGAGCTGAACCATATTGCATTGATATTGGCAGCCCAAAAGGAGGATATGTTGCTAATGCATGAAACTCTTCTCCTCCCCAATCCTGATTTCTAGATTTACGCTTCGGGGGTGATTTTGATGGATTCAAAGAAGCTCTAGATGGCTTAGCAATGCCAGTTTGATCAACATCCTTTGCCTTAATTTGCTCATGATATTTAGCCAGAAGTTGCTCAAAAGTAACCTTCGGCCTTTTACTCTTTTGTTTATCATGACCTTCACCTCCAAAACATTTACATTTGGGCATACCTGGTGCACCATGCCCCATGGCGCATCCAGTCTTATTAGCCTTTCTTTTGTCTAGAGCCTTCCGAGTGACCACCCCATGTGTTAGATTTGGCGCATGAGGGTCACCAATGATAATATTTTTCCTTTGCCTTTATCGGCCGAATACGGCCGAACCAAGACTTTCTTATCCACTGGTCCTAATGTGTCGATAGGGACAGATTGTCTGTCAATCTTCATTTTTTTGAAATCTCAATCGGCCCTCATCTACAACCGATTGTATTTGTCGACGGAAAATATTACAACCATTGGTGTTATGAAGAAAGGAACCATGCCATTTACAATATACACACTTTTTCAATTCCTCTATCGGAGGAATTGTGTGTGACAATTTAATGTTGCCATTTTTAAAAGTTCATCAAATATTTAATCACACTTAGCAACATTAAATGTGAACTTAGCTTTCCCTTTTTGTGTCGAATGCAGGGGAGAGCGAGCAGCAGATTTGGCCCTAGCAGGCCAAACAAGCTCAACGACCTGTATTTTTTCTGGCTTTGCAGGGGCCGAAAGGCATTTGGCCTCATGCGCGGGTGATGGCATGTTGCGACTATGGTACACTACAGGTGTGGTGGGGCATGAAGATTGTGTCTGACGCGAAGTGTCCTGGTCCGTGTATGTACACCCGGACAGTTCGATCTTAGTGATCGGACGGTCCGCAGAGGGACCAGACGGTCTGGTATTGTATCCGGACCATCCGGTCGTGCAGGCTTTGCCTTCGAGACTTGTGGCAGGCTCGGTGCGACTCCGAACGGTCCGACGTAAGGTGCTGGATGGTCCGTTGGAGGGCCGGACGATCTGTGATCGTGCGTGGACTGTCCGGCCGTGTCCAGAGCCGATCTACCATGCAGTGAGGCTGGTGACAGCATTTTCCCCGGATATGAGTTCATCGACATACCATAATATGGTTGGGACTGAGAAGCTCCATTTAGTGCCGATGTTTTTCACGCAGTTATTTTAGTGTCCAATTTATGTGACAAAAATCAGGTGTATGAGTATTTTCTAATATATGCGTCATATTCTCTATATCAAAAGAGATTTTAACAGGTTGAATATCGGCTAATGGCGTGGTGTTACTTACAATGGGGAGCTGATGCAGCAAGGCTGACAGTGAATCGTACTTTACTTCCCTCTTCTTGACGACCTTCTAGTGGTGATCTACCTTGAAGTGCGAGAGGTACCACTTTTCCACCACCTTGCTTATTTGAGCCAGTTGTTGTTGAAATTCCTCGTCTAGCCTTTTCATGTGGTCTTCTAATTTCTCATCCTCATTGCCCGACGAGTTAGTCGGCCTTGTGTTAATGTCTAGGACAACGTTATTGTGATCTTTGGAATTGGCCATTGCAACCGATCTGATAGGTCTAATTTAATATCTGATCTAATGGATCGGATTTGATAGATCCGATTTTTCGTCACCAGCGGAGTCGCCAAAAAGTTTGTTGTCACCTTTTTGGTCACCAAACACTATAGTGAACCGCCTGGCGGTACTTGGCACCTTTAGATAATGTATGGTCAAATAAAGTGGTTATCCTGAATGTGGGGCAACACCTCTATGATGGTCACCACCTATTTGGGACCAAACAGCAACGAACTCTAGAGCCTTCTCGTGATGAGCAATACCTTGCATTGGGTTCGGCTCCGCGAGGTGAAAAGTGGTGGTAGTCTGCGACGGGTCACCGGGTCACTTGGCAGTGCTCGCTGCGGTGGCGCGGACAGTCCGCAACCTGGCGGCAGAAGCGGCGCCTTCCCTGCGCGTAGTCCGGATGGTCTGAGCTTAGTGCCGGACGGTCCGCGATGGCGTAGGGTCGTCTTCTTCTCCTCGTAGGACCTAGATCTCGTCTCCTGGGGGAGAGACCTGATGCACCTAGCCCAGGTGGGGTTGGCCGAGGCCCAACAAGTTAGGGTTGCCCGGAGCCCAACATTTCATTAAGCACACCCAACTCAGGGAAAGGCCCAATCGCTCCAAAAGACTAGTCCAATGGGGGAAGGGTGGCTCTCCCTTTTAAAGTGGCTTCCTCCTCCCAAGTTAAGCGAGGTGGGATAATTATGAGGCTCACACGGTCGCCGTCCGACTACTATTGGGCCAACTGGGCTAATTGCGTCTTTGCCAACGGGTAATAGTGGAGAATGTCCTCATCAAGATCTTAGTGTGCTCCGTGTCAGCAGGTCACCCGGGGCGTCTCCAGACCACGTAGAGTCGCCTAGGAATTAAGAGGCAGACGAGATTTAGTATTTTGAATGAACAACTAGATCTTGCCCCCGGGAGGGGTAAGATTCTAGGGTCGTCTTGTGGTCGGCAGACCACACAAAATGGATTTAGACGACGTAGAGTCGAATAGGGGTGGAGGTGAATATGCGGAAAGCTACAAGTAGAACTACGCTACATTTACTCTTAGGGCAGGAAAAGTAAATAAAGTAATTGGTTCGATTGAAATATGTTCGGGGATTATCAATCGGTCATAGTCCTTTATATTTATAGGAGAGGAGGTTTGGACCTATTCATAGGAGATAGCCAACAACTCTCACGTGATTAGATGGATAACCACGCACGCGATAAGAATAATCACCCGAGTTAATCTAACCGCGGGGTATGTGGACTGTCCGGACCTAAAGGCCGAACCGTCCGCCACTTTTGGTACTCAACAGAATTCACTAGAGTTTAGCAGTAGAACAAAAAACTGTCCGAAATTCCGTATCCTACCTAATCGGAACAAGATCGTACTGGTGTAGGTGGATGGTGGGTTCTACTGCTTGTGCACCGAACGTCATATGCCCGACATGAAAATGTGCCGGTAGGGAAGAACAAACACAAACTGATCTGATTTACCGAATCGAACGGCAATTGCAAAACGTTACGCAAGATGCATGGAGGAGAACTGCGTAATAATCAATATGCGATGTACGAAGAGCCAGTTCACAAAATACTAGCCGTCAAGAGTAGACAACAAGTCTGGCTCCTAAAAACTTCGTAATACTTATTCGATTACGGCTCCTGCCATTTTGTTTTTGCTGGAACAGCAACGTCTTATTCAAACTGGATGTTGTTGCCAGCCAGACCTTAACACTAATGTGTTGTTTAGTTCATATAATTGTAACGTGATGGGTAATTAATAACGTTAAATCATATTTATTTATGTTAAATCGTAATCAGATTCCACACTAAAAACTGATACCAATATATTCAAACTTATTATTGTTGTCACTCGAGTGTCAATCATTATTATTATCATTTACATTACATTTTATGAAATCAAACGGCACCTGAGCTTCGTCAGGTACATACTCCTTAGCAAGGTAAGCAACTCCCAGCTTGGGGCTCCTACTGTTCACCAGCGATATAGGAATCCAGCATCGGTTTCAGCTTGGCGCTGTCACAATCCTGTTCTGCAGCACAGATGAGAGGATTCCCGGCTATGCTGCAGGCAGAAAAAAAAACAACAGGTTTTAAGGGATTTCTTCCAGACCATTGATTCCCTATAAAAATGTCACACACGTCCATGACGAAAACACAGGACCGGATCCTTACTTGAGCGTTCTTGCAGACGTTTTTGGTATCGGGCCACTCAAATTATTGTACGACAAGTCTCTGCAAGAGAGGAGTGCAGTGTCAGTACAAACCAGGCTATGGTTTTACCCAGGCAAGAACACGAAGCATTAAGAAATTGCATGTGTGCTTCACTTACATGTACTGGAGTCTTCCGAGGCGGCCTAAAGAATTTGGGACTGTGCCATGTAATTTGTTACTGGACAGAACCAGCGTCCTGAGCTTTGCTAACTTGCCGATCTCTGCTGGGATTGGCCCAATTATGTTGTTGTTCTGCAGCTGACTGGGACACCAAAAAACGAACAACTCCCAATAAAAGAAAGTAAAAAAAAAGAGAGAGAGAACACTCAACGCCTAAGGCCTTCCTGCGTTTTTCGTGAGAATGAACTGATTTATGTGAAATTCTTTTATGATTCTTCTGAAAATTTATATATTCCAAAAGAGGACTAACACTTGTTGTACCCATGGGAACAGTACTCACAGCTTCTCAAGTTTTGTCAGGTTCCCTATGCTCGGGGAGAGCCGGCCGGAAAGGTTCTTGCTTGGAGCTTCCCTGCCAGACATAAGAACATGAGAGCTATATATATATATATATATATATATATATATATATATATATATATATATATATATATATATATATATATATATATATATATATATATATATATATATATATATATATATATATATATATATATATATATATATATATATATATATATATATATATATATATATATATATATATATATATATGTGAACAACTGATTTATGTGGGTTTGATTTGAGGCTAGGAATAATCGGAGAGCTGGGGTCTAGCTCACAGTGCAGTGACGAGATTCTCCGGCGAGCAGGAGATGAAGGTCCAGGTACAGGGATCGGCGGAGTTCCTGTCCCAGTTTCTCAGCGCGCCATAGGGGTCCTTCAGGAGGCTCTTGATCACCATAAGAACTTGCACTGCCAGTACCACAGGAATCAACACCTAGCAGTGCAAGAAACTAGCAGAGACAGACACCGGTAAAACAAGATATGAGTCCGTGGAAACCACGGCAAAGGAGAACGAACCTTCATGGTTAAAATCCATGGGGGCGGCAAGGCCGCTCGAAGGGAAGAACAGCAGTAGCAACACTAGGAAGGGAGAAGATGGAGGCGCCTTCATGGCTAGAAGCAGGTGAGTCGGGACTCGAGAGCGCGAGAGCGAGGAAGTGTGTTCGGCTTTGGGGGAGAAAACATGGACATGGTTGCCTCTGCATTTAATATGGCCATCAGTGCAGAGAATGCAGAAATTCTCTCTGGCTGTGTTTAACTGTTCTGTTGCCAAAACGTACGTGGACACACAACACTCAACATACACTACACCACCAGCAAATAAGCACGCGTATGCGTGCACTTCGAATAAATGCCGACGATTTATGGACGCTCCAAGGAGTGACAGAACATGGGGCATATATGCTTTGCACTTGCTTCTTATTAACCATGCAAAGATTTGTACTTCGCAAATTAGCTGCAAGTCGAAATCAACTAGCCATGTAGACACAGTCCTGCCCCCAAAAAAAAACTCACCATAGTCCAGCTCAATTGTGCTCGTAAAAGGCTGCCGGGACCCGGGAATGCAAGATTTTCAGCACTTCCTATATTTGTTGGTGTGTGGATTAAGGTTAATGAGGTAAAAATGAATAGTAATTCAAGAAAATTAGTGTCAGAGTCATCTGAGCATATGAGCTATTACAAGATAAAGTGTTTCAATCTGAATTAGGATGTGCGGGAATATATTGTAGACAAATTAGCACCACTAGAGAATGAGTTGTCGTCAATACCAGTTGGGAACCAATTATAGTACCGGATTCTAATATGGTACTTGGCAACTAGGACTAAAAGCGCTAGTCTTTAGTCTCGGTTGCATTGCCCAGTAAGAAAAAGGAGTCTTTAGTATCGATTCTAGAACGGATCGGTACTAAAGGTGAATTTTTACTACTAGTTTTTGCTAGAATCGGTACTAATATGTTGAAAAGGTTTTTTATTCTATATATTTACAATTTAATATGCATATATATACCCATACAGAATTCACAACACCTAGCATATATACATACGGCATAAAACTAATACAGAGTTCACACAAATAGCCATGAAGTCGCATCCTCCTTAAATGGTTCTCTTCCTTCCTTCATTAAAAAAATTAATTGGAAAGGATTATAAGGTGGAAATAAGTTTCAGATTATAATATAGATTCTATTGTTACCTTATAATATTTTACTCTCTTTTCCATTATAATAAATTAATAATATGTTCTCTTAATTTCGTTTGCAAAGTCAATGCCTTGTATCCATTCCAGTACCGTATTATTAGTAGCTCTCCAGTAAGCGCTTCCTCGAAAAACAAACTTGTGATTAAAGAGGCCAAGAAAGATGTTTCTTTAAATGTCCATCAGTTCACCGTAAATATAAAATTAAACATACGCTATCCAGAAGTTTTTGAATATCTATACTACTCTATTAAGAAATTAATGTAGGCACCTGGTGCTACCACGGCTTCACCCTTCGTGCTGACACTATGGGTCCGGCCCACATATTCCGACTGGTTCTCCCGTCCCACGCGTCCCGCCTCGGTACCGTGCATTGTGGGTCCCACGCCCAGCGTCCACACAACACTCTCAGCTACTTAGCTGTGGACCCTGGCACCCGCGCAAATAGTGCAGAACAAGCACTTGAACCCATGTCTCTCTAATCCAGAAATTTAAGGTTAACCACCGGACCACATGTACCTTAGTGCTTAGAAATAAACAATAATTATATTTGAATAAATATCTCAATACCTATTCATATGATATACAAAACCCATAGCAAAGCACGGGCAACTAGCCAGTATATAAATCAAAAGCATTATTAAAACTCGTATGCGAGCTTCCACACGATTCTGACTGCATATTTGACCGAACGAATCAAGTCAATTGAAAAGAACAACTTTGGGAAACAAACTCAAATCAATCATACATAACCTTGAGGGGTTACGGGTTACCTCATCCTGATGCGCAAGCACAAGGGACGATGGTGGTGAAGAGTGACGTAGTCAGTTGCTTGGGAACGGGAGCGCGCAGCTAATGTTAGACGATTGAGTTCGGCGTTTGGTGGTGGATTAGCGCAAAAACACACAACCTATGACAGAGCAAGAACCCAAGCAAGCACATTCCATTTGGATGAAGACGTGGTTCAGTTTCACTGGGTGGGGCAATTCAACTTGTATGTATACGACTGAAATGATCAAATTAATGAGAGCATTTCCTTCTACAACCATATATATTAAAACGATGAGAGCATTATGCTTGTTGAATCTGTAGGACCAGTAAGGCGACCAGAGAGGGTAAATAGGAGTCAATCGGATTTTTATCTGTAAACACTCAAAATTAACACTTTACTTTAATTGAGATGAAACAAGTGCTCAAACCATAAACACATCAGCGAACGAGTGATCTCATGATTACAAAATGTTTCTAATAATCATATGAGACCAGCAAAACAAACGGATCGCAAATCGGACACCAAAAAGTCCAAAACGGTCCAATACAATATCGTCAACAAGTGTTATTTTCAGCAGTACGAAATTATGTTCTTGAATTCAAAACTGAACCAAACGAACTCCGATTGAGATGAAATTTTACACACACTTGAGAAAATACGTTTCCAATATGTCCCCAAATTTTGAGCTCAATCCGACTTATGAATCACCCGCAGATTTAAAAATACACCAGAAATTGGGGTTTTGTTGGGGTTTTCTAGAACGAGTTCAAACTGAGTTTTTCTCAAATCACGACCAAAATCTGCAACAACTAGGTGTATGCAGTGGTCCGAAGAGTCAACTCACCACCAATCAATCCCCAAACCAAATCCTCTCAAAGGAATCAAAGGTTTTTTTACCAACAACACAAGATCGGGAAAAGGAGAAAACAAGACTATAAAACTTCAGAAATTTCAGCAAGGGTACAAACTGAGGTTTGAAGCCAAAGAGCCCTATGGGTCGGACCGGCGACCCTTCCTCTGATTAAACTTGAAAATCAATAACACAGTCGAAGTACAAAATCACTGTGGAACCCTCGGCTCAACTGATGTCTACCTAGAGAGAAAACTAGGAGCTCTAGAATTAGTGCTCAAAACAAATGGCAGCCAAGGGATACTGAACCAACCAGTCCTCCCCTCTATTTATAGAGGGTTATTCTCACTTCCTAAACTACCCCTATTTACATAGAGCCTATCCACTCCACCAGGGGCGAAATGGACCAACTCCTAGGTTTTCAATCCGACGGTCAAAGCCTTCACACGGAGTTGTTTCGCCTTGACACACCATCCGTGATCACGCCGCGTGCCGCCATCGGTTCCCTCCGGAACCGCCACAGCCGAGTTTTGAGGCCCAAACTCAGCAAAACCAGGCATCCCTAGCGCTAGGTGGTTTTGAGGCCCAAACCACCAAACCTGTCGTGAGCACTGCACCTCGTGCACGTCCTCCACAATCAGACGCGTGTCCCGCCAGTCCTCAACCACGCCGGCAACACGGTCCACTCCACCACGTCCTCGCACAAGTGCGTGTCCCAGGTGTTAGCCACCGTGGTTGGTCACCTGGCTGCTCTGATCCGTTAGTCAAGACCCAGCACTCGTCCTTCACCGCTCCCGATCCATCAGCACGAGCCCGCATGACCTTCACCTCAGCCATCGACCACCGTTCTTGTGCTCCACACCTGCACACCACAATTCGACCAACATGGTTGCACAAGCATAATCTCACACTCTGGTTAGTCCACTGACTACCCCAGAGTGCTACCCGTTAACAATCACTCATCATCAACCCGAACCACAAGGGACAAGTCAACCTTATGTTCGCAGAATCTTATATCAAAACATTATAGGCATATATATATCATTGTGCATATTGATGCAAACAAGTCTATCCTTCTACACACTGTTAATTGAAACTACTACTCTATCGAGTAAGCATGGTAAGAGTTTCTACTAAAGCAAGCAAGCTGAAAGGGAAATGTACACTTGGGCCATTTATAGTTGTTTTGGTGATTAAATGTCCAACACACTACTTTGAACTAACTCTCTTAATATGAGCATGAGCATAGGTGTAGCAAAGACAAATTGAAGGTAACAAGTCCTTATGAGCTGAATTGTAGGATTAAATGTGCAACTTTGATCAAACCATCAAAAACATAAGGTTTAAGTGTTTGGATAAGTTGCATACACCCTACTCTATGTTTTCAGCACTTTATTTTGGCTATTAACTCAGTTTTGCAAGGAAAGTGTGTTTGTGCTTGGTTTAGGCATATTGCAAATTCTAGAGAAATTGGATGGAAAAGGTATGGTTCCAACACGTACTTAGTCAATTGTTTTGTGTGCTAATTATGTTTGTCTAAGTGCTAGGGAATCTCTTAAGTCAAGTGAAAAGGAGCTAAAGAAGTTTGGCATAAAAAAGAAGAAACTGGGCTGGTATGGGCAGCACCGGACTGACTGGTGCCACCCATCGAACTGTCTGGTGTGCACCGGATAGCCAGGTGGCTGTATGGCCCAACCTCCTTAGCCTCGGCCTCTTCGACTAAAAATCATTGGACAGTCCAGGCATCACCACTAGACAGACCAGTGATAGGTGTCCAACGGCTACTTCGGCCACGTCAGTAGGCGCCAACGGTCAACTGGGTCACCGGACAGTATGGTGTCCCCCACTGGACAGTCTGGAGCCGCCAAAAAAGAAAAGCAGATAATCAACGATATGGTGATCGCAGCCAATCAATCATCATATTCTCCTTCTACCATGGTTGAACCTCTCCCTTCAAGACCCCTGCTTCCCTGTGACCGAAGCTGCGATGCCTAGCCTCTATTGTATTCTCGACGTGAGGTAGAAGAAAGGTTTTTTCTCAATCTACCCCCTCAATTCTATAATTAATTAAGAGCTAACCCCTGCACCACTTTGTTGTTTCAAACTCGATTATTTGGAATTTAAATTTTATGGAGTTTGAATTATTAGTTTCATACTTATGCGATAAGCACATTATAATAATAGCTTTATAATTATGTGCTAATCTATTTCAAATAGATTTTTGTATTAGTTTTATAATGTCTATTATAGCTGTTTTAAAATTAGATTTCTTAAACAAAAAGTTTAAAGAAAGAGTATGTCACATGTTTCTCAATAAAACTCGAGACAATTATTTATTTGACTAACTTTCCTCATAAATCTTGATTTAGTTTTATAATTATAATATATGCTCTTCAATATAAAACATGTGACATTGCTTTTTGTAGAAACAATAATAATTGCATAATTAGTGGTTTTATGCTTTTGAAATTAAAATGGTAGTTAATTGTTTTGTACATAACTTTCTTAACTAAAATAGATGTTATCTGTTTTCTTAAATAAAAGTGAATATAATTAATTGATTAATTATATGTTGCATTAAAAAACTATATAGTCAATGTGTTTTCTTAATACAAACAAAGATAACTATTTGTTTAATGATCTTTTCACATCGAATCTATTTAGGCGTACAAACATAATTTTTCATAAATAAATGTGAAATAATGCTTAATAATGTGTTTCATAACTTATTAACCTTAGATATATAACATATACCTTTTCTAAAATGTTAAAGAAGTTTAATAATGATGTAATATGTTTTATCATCTTATGAACCCTTAATCTTGGCATACCACATATGGCTTTTATAAAAGATTAAAATAGTAAACCAAATATTTGTATATTTATATTTAAGATATTTCAAGCTTAGGTATTGTTTTATAAAATATGAACATGTTAGTGTTTTGGGTCCAACCGTGCACCTAGGGTTGCCCCTCGAGGTGCTTTTTGGAGTAGGACGGTGTTACCGACTGTAGCTCGATGGTTCGTGCCAAATGCACGAGAGACAGTAGACAATCTTGTACAGGATCGGGCCGCTTTGAGATGCGTAACACCCTATGTCCTGGTGTGGATCTTTTATGTGGCGGGTTACAGGAGAGTTCTCTAGTACGAGAGATGCTAGAGAGCTGAGTAGATGGCTAATGAGTGAGTTGTGTTTGAGGGGGTGCCCCCTAGGCCTTATATACTCGACCGTGGGGCGTTACATGCGGATATGATAACAATGTGTGCCTAAGTAATAGTGAACCGACTGAGCTTATCTTCCTATAACTCTGCCGACTTATCATCATTCAGTTCCGACGCCTGAGGGCGCAGCGCGGGAGAATCGGATCGCTGCTGTGGATAATGCTTGAATTCATTGGGCCGCTTGGGCTCGAGTTGATCCAATCTTGCATCGATCCATTCTGCCAGACATTCCTCCCCAGGCCCACGAAGGGATGACTTTGTGAAACAATGGGCCCAAGCCCTTTTGCGAGGTCTTCTAGCCTTCTAGTGGACCCAGGGGATATCTGTCCCCCACAAGCCCCCAATCTTTGAGTTGATTTTGAAATAATCGGCCCAAAGATTCTAGGTCCAGCTTGCAGTTTTTCATTTTGGTAAGGAATGCTTTAAAAATAGGCCTATCGAGTTGTTGCTTCTGAACTCTAAGTAACTCGGTAAAAACGATCTTCTATTATCCTCTATTGTCAGTATTCATCGGCCTTCACTTTATTCTTCAGAAATCGGTACTCTGTCTCGAGCTTATGCTTTGGAGATCAGCATTCTGCTCTGGGGTTAATGATTCATTGGGTGCACCGGAGGTACACCCAATGGGTGTAGCCCCCGAGCTTTGAGTGGATTACTGAAAATAATCCACTCAAAGGTCTTCATCTCATGCTTTTTTAGAAATCATTTTTATCTCCATCTCATGCTTTAGAAATCAGCATTGTTTTATCTTCATCTCATGCTTTGGAAATCAGCACTTTACCGTTAGTTCATGCTTTAGAGATCAACATTCTGTCTTTTGGGTTAATGATTCATTGGGTGCACAGGGTGTAGCCCCCGAGCTTTGAGTGGATTACTGAAAATAATCCACTCAAAGGTCTTCATCTCATGCTTTTTTAGAAATCATTTTTATCTCCACTGAATGCCTTAGAATTCAGCATTATATCATCAGCTTTATGCTTTAGAGATCAGCATACGGTTTTGCCTTTGAGATCAACAACGTGGTCTACCCATGTCCTGTTAGGTTTGAAACTTATTTGATCTGCGATAGATTGGACGTCCAGTAGATGGCTCTTGTTTGGTCTTCATTTCGCTTCGTGCTTCAATGCTTCTGTTGATTAGACTTGTACTTCAGTAGCTATTTTGGCTTTCCTCCGATCTCTATCGATATCTTCCTTCTGTCTTGATACATTCATTGTGTATATTGTATGGATGTGACTGCTTGGGAAAATCTATTGAAAATTCCTGGACGTCCCCCCCCCCAATGGGTGTAGGCAAGGGATGGCTTGGTGCGTTGAGCGTTTAGCAAACTGTCCCTGAGTAGTAACTTGACGTGACCGCGGGGTGTAATCATATCGTCCAAGCAGTTGAATTCAGTCCCAATGGGTGTCGTGTTACATGAAACGGCGTCTGCTGCCTGACTTGTTTCCAGACAATTTGAATGGCTTCTTGAATATTTGCGACTGTTCGGTGACTGTGGTAGGAGATGAGCGGTTGCCTTCTTCCTCTATAAATAGAGCACTTGCTTCACTGGCGTCTTCACACATCTTTCTGCCATTTGTTGCTTATTCTCCTCTTTTCTCTTCTTTTCTACTCAAACATGGGCAAGAGCAAGAAAGGCAGAAGTTCGTCGCACCACTCCGGCGACAAGCGGAAGTGCGAGCCGAGCCCTCCCTCGGAGGACTTCGGCGATTCCGAGTACTCGGAGGAGGAGTTTTCCTCCGAGTCCGAGGGGTCGCCGGTCTACACCTCTCCCCTGGCATCGTCCGATGACTCGGATGATTCCCAGGGGATCGCCGCTGAGGTGTGGACATACATCCGTGTCGTCGAGCACTCCGGGCTCGAGGGCTCGGATGAGTCGGAGGTCTCCTCGGACGAGGAGAACTCCTCTAACTCGTCCGAGGAGGAGAGCAGCTGTGACGGCGACGATGAGGGCGACGAAGACGACGGAGGCGACGGTGATGGTGACGGCGACGACGGCAAGGGCGACGGTGGCGATGGCAAGATCGACAGCGGCAGCAGCAAGGCCAGTGGCAAAGCGCCACTAGCTTAAATATTATTATAGATAAATACTAGTAGAAGTAGTATTAGTGGAATAATGTAGTAGTAGTTAGTAGTATAGTGTAGTGTAGGTAGTAATGTAATGTAGTAATGTAATGTATCGAAAAATGGGAAGAAGACCGGCTCACAATGAGTCGGTCTTTGAGTTTGTGGAAGGACTTCCCCTTTTATATAATGAAGAAAACTTCGGCTTGTTCTGTGCATATCTCTTGCCTTTCCATCGTTCCTTTATAGTCGATCAACAGCTTGTATTTGTGCCCAACGTAGCCGTTGTTCTCAGAGATAACGCTCGAGTAACGACTTGTAATTGCTACGTCGTTTTTGCCTGCATTTACGTAGAGAAAAAACGGCTGAGTTACTGCTGGTGTCTTCAGAGGTAACAGCCGAATTATGTTAGATTGCATCGGTGTTTTAGAGGCAACAACCGAGATATGCTGGGCCATGCCGGTGTTTTAAAAGTAACAGCCGAGTAGTTCTTGGCGACATCGGCGTTTTAGGGGTAACAGCCGAGTCATGCTGAGCCACATCAGCGTTTTAGAAATAAAAGCCGAGTGGTGCTTGGCGATGTTGGCGTTTTAGAGGTAACAGCTGAGTCATGCTGAGCCACGTCGGCATTTTAGAAATAACAGTCGAGTGGTGACTAAACACTTTTTAGAAACGGTGTCTGACCCAGGAAAACCCCATTTATGTCACGTCGTCGCACACCTCTGCGTTTTGAGCCCTAGCCTCACTTTTTTTTGCCTCCGAACATCCTCTGTTTTCCTTTGATTTTGCTTCCACTCAATCCACCGACGGGATTGTGATAGCGCCCAAGCGGAAGAACCAGAAATCTGCTGCTGCGGTCATTCCTCCTATCGATCTCAATAGCCAGTTGCCTTTCGCAGGTAATCATATGTCTGTTGTTTCCGAGTCGGATCTTCTCCACCTTGTCGATGTTGGGGTTCTTCCTCCGAAGGAGCTTTGCTCTTGGCAGATTTGTCGTGGGGTTACTGTCCCGATAGAGGATACTCACGAGTCCGTTGTTTATATCCCTTTTCTTATCCACGACCTTGCTCTTCCCATTTCTCCCTTCTTTCGCGGTCTCCTTTACTTTTACAATATGAATCTGACTCACCTGAATCCCAACTCTATTTTACAAATTTCTGTCTTTGTTCATCTGTGCAAGGCCTACCTTGGAATTCTTCCTCACTTCGATTTGTGGAAGTATTTGTATCACTATCGTCCTGGGATGGCTGGGGGGCAGCATCAGCTCGTGGGCGGTGCGAGTCTGGAGATGCGCCGCGGGAGGAAAACAGAATACCTTGATATCCCACTTAAGGATAGCATTAAAGGATGGCGTTTAGAGTGGTTCATTGTGGAAAACCATGGCAAGTCCCTCCCCCTTGGTCAGGGAGACAGCCGGATGTTCGCACTCCAAGTTGGATTGAGTCTCCTACAGACTTGGAGATAACAGAAGCCAAGGTTCTGCTTGCTGAAATTTGTTTGTTGAAGGAGAGAGGTCTGACCGCTGAAGCTGTGGTTGCAGACTTTGTTCTTAAGAATATTCAGCCACTGAAGGACAGAGCATACCCAGCCTATTTGTACAGTGGTGTCACCGACTCAACCCAGGTTACCAACAAGAGGATTCCTGCTGTGGATTTGGTGAGCCGACTGGAGATGATATTGAGAGGCAAAGTATCAAACATTGGTGCTCCTGTTGCATATTCTGCTTGAAATCTGCCACCTTCTAAGTCTTTTTTCAATTTTGTGTCCAATCCTCCTGCTGGTGATAGTGGTTTGGGTCTTAGAGTGCGACCCTCTCTCGTAGATGTTGAGGTCCTGGTTGCTTCACTTGGTGATCTTCCCAGTGATGAGAGGCAAGTTCACTTTGATATGCCTACGAGTCCAGGTGATGCAGAGATAAGTGCTATGCTGGACATGTTGGCTGGGGATTCTTCTGACTCGGTCCCTGCTGAAACAATGGCTATTGCAACTATCCCAGAGCTTGAAAAAACTGTGGACACCCAAAAGCCTGAGGGTACTCGCCCGAAACGTCTCCGCTAAGTCAGCCATCCAACTGCCCCTGCCGAGGGGAAGAAGAAAAAAAAGAGATGGCTTCGGTGAGTGTCGTGTTTGGACTAGGATGCTTGCCCTTCTGCTCCTACTGCTGAAGAAGTACCGGTGGAAATCTTTACTGGAGCTGATCCCAATGGGTGTGACCCTGTTGATGTTGATCCCAATGGGTGTAACCCTGCCAGAGCTGATCCCAATGGGTGTGACCCTGCTGATGCTGATCCCAATGGGTGTGACCCTGCCAAAGCCGATCCCAATGGGTGTGACCCTGCCAAAGCAGATCCTAATGGGTGTGACCCTGCGCCGTTTATTGTCCGTATTGTTGACGAGGACAAAGAAGAAGAAGAGGAAATCCCATTGATTCGGAAGAACAGTCGGCGTTACAGAGTAAGTGGGGGGAATAGCGATATTCCTTCTCCAGCTCTGTCTGCTCTTGTTGGCCTGCAAGAATTATCCATAGCAAATTTTAATCAGGCTCTCGAGGATGTTGTTCCTGAAGATATGCTGTCAGAGCCAACTGATGGTGATATGATGGACGTCTGCTCTGACACTCCAGATGTGGTATTAGAGGTATCCCGGGTAGCATCTCGTGCATCGTCGACCTTGGAAGGCGGTCTTCAAAGCCAAGAGGTTGGTCAAGGTCGCTCAATTCCCATGGAGGTGACTGATAATCCTTCAGCCTTAGAGGTGGCTGTTGTAGAGAACCCAGTCCCCAATGGTGGTGCTGGCCATTGCCCAGCCCCCGAGGGTGTTGCTGGTAATGATCTGGCTCGGGTGGGTAGTGCAAACTGCAACCCAGCCCCCGAGGGTGTTGTCGGTGATGATCTGGCTCCGATGGGCAGTGCGAGCTACAACCCAGCCGCCGAGGGTGTCCGAGCGAGCTCCCCTTCTCATACCTCCATGGATGTCCACGTTGGGTCTTCTCCACCACATTCTGGTGCCATAATAGCAGTGCATGCTTCAAATGAGGGAGTCACCTTAGAGGTCGGCATACCGGATGCTAGATTTCTGATGCCTGCTAGTGGTGTTGAATTAATCCCTGGCGATGTTCTTTAGATTGCCCCGGTTGATATTCCTTCGTTGAGCCACCACCTAGCTTCTCGTGACTTGGGATTTCCTTCGTTCTTTTCTAATCTTCAGGTAATTTGGCTTTTTCTGTTCTGGCAATACTCCTGGCAAATTACTGTCTTTGTACTCATTTGTTTTTAATATCAGGCTTTGGTCGATGGGATGGCTAGTCAATTGAGATCACAAGGTGCCTCTATCCCAGAAGGAGCTTTGTCTATGACGCAATGGAATCCATTGCTGCTTCAGAAGCAGATATCTGATTTGAAAATGTCAAATGCTGGTTAGTGTCTTTGTTTCTTCCTTGGCTGATTGATTAGTCTGTTTTTTACTGTGTGTCCTTCTTCGACTGTTTTTTGTTAGATATGGCCCGGCGGTACTCTGAACTCGAGGGGAAGTATTCCCAAGGTCAGACTGACCTGGCTCAGGTTTCTGCTTCTTTAGACGATGCCAATTCTTTGAATTCCTCTCTTAGTGCTCAGCTTGACTCTAAAAGGGCGGCTAACGAGGTAAGCTTACTTGACTTCTCTCCTGTGTTTTTACTGCTTATTGTCTGTATGAGGAGAAACGTGTACTTGCGGCTTCTCGCGATAACCTTGATAGGTTGTATCGTGACACCAGCAATTCTCTGGCTGTCTTAGAGAGGAGCCACCGTTTTACCATGACAGATTTGGATCATCACCGTCACGAGCTGCAAGTATCCCAGGATGAGGTCCTGCGTCTTAGGGAGTTGGTGTCGAGCAAAGACTCCGTCATCAAGGATCTGTGCGCCTCCAAGAGATCAATCGTCTAGGAGCTAGAAACCGCTCGACTGGCTACCAAGGTTGCCGAAGACAATTCCACCATTCTAAAGGCTCAGCGCGACAAAGCTATGGATAAAGCCACTCGTGTGGGGCGGATCTTGATGAGAAGGCCGAGCGTAGTTGTTCCTAATGATATAGTTGCCGATGTCAAAGCTGCTCCTAACTCCTCGAGTCGCGCTTCTTCATCGGTTGCTCCTCCAGGTGCAATGAAGAGGATCCCTGCGCCTGCCCCCTGCAGCTTCAGCGAGCCATCGAAATACATCCGCCATACTTCTGCAGTCTCCGGGTTATCTGGTACTTGTTGCTCGGTCCACTCTGACACAAAGTCAACTAGTGCTTGAGTCTTTATTGCAGTGCGAGGCCGAAACTCAATGTCGTGAGCTCCCATCTTGCAGGCCCACTTGGCTATTCTTCCGATGGCTTCTTTGTTGTGGAGAATATCCCCGATTGGAAATCCAGTGGCTACTATGACTTTGTGGTCATCAAAGTAGTGACAGAGCTTGCTTGCAGTTAGAAGTACTGCATACAATAGTTTTTGAACTTGAGGATATTTCTTCTTTTAGGGTCCCAGAACTTCACTAATGAAATAGACGAGATGCTGTACTGGATATGCATGTCCTCCCTCTGCTCGCTCGACTACCAACACGGTGCTTACCACGTGAGTCGTGCAAGAGATGTACAACAACAGATCTTCGGCCGGCTGACTTGGCGTGGCTCGGCGTGGCGGCTTTAACACTGGCGGTGTTGTCAGGAACTTTTTCAGTGCATCAAGGGCTTCTTGAGCTTCTGAGGTCCACTGGAACTTGTCTACCTTCTTGAGCAATTTGTAGAACGGTAGGCCTTTTTCTCCTAGCCTTGATATGAACCTACTCAAAGCTGCCATGCATCCAGTAAGCCTTTGTACTTTCTTTTGTGATCGTGGTGCTTCTATTCTCATGATAGCTTCGATTTTCACCGGGTTGGCTTCAATTCCTCGGTTGCTGAGAACGAATCCGAGCAATTTTCCTGCTGGAACTCTAAAGACACATTTTTCTGGATTAAGCTTCCACCGACATCGTCGCAGACTGTTGAAGACCACCTGCAAATCTTCAATGAAGTTTTCTGAGTTTTCTGTCTTGATCACCACGTCATCCACATAAGCTTCTACACGCTTGCCCTAGTGATCGGCTAAGCATGTCTGAATGGCTCTCTGGTAAGTCGCTCTAGCGTTTTTGAGGCCAAACGGCATGGAGGTATAGTAGAAAGCTCCAAACGGGGTGATGAATGCAGTTTTTTCCTCGTCTTCTTTTGCCAGGCTGATCTGATGGTACCCGGAGTAGCAATCCAAGAAGGACAACACAGAACACCTGGCGGTCGAGTCTACCACCTGGTCTATTCTAGGAAGTCCGAAGGGATCCTTCGGACAGTGTTTGTTGAGATCCGTATAGTCGACGCACATGCGCCAATCCACTTTATTCTTTTTGAGTACAAGAACAGGATTTGCTAACCACTCAAGATGCAGTACTTCTCTAATGAACCCTGCTGCGACTAAGCGAGCTAGCTCGGCACGAATAGCTTCTCTCTTGTCGAGTGTGAAACAACGCAACTTTTGTCGGATCGGCCTCACCTAGGGATAGACCTTCAGTTTGTGCTCGGCCAGCTCTCTCAGGACTCCCAGCATATCCGCAGGTTACCATGTGAATACGTCTCGGTTATCTTGTAGAAACTGGACGAGCGCGCTTTCCTATTTGTCATCCAAACTAGAGTTGATGATGGCAGTCTTGCGTTCATCAGCGAACCCGAGGTTGATTCTCTTTTTTTCCACAGTCGGTCGCATAGAGGTCATGGCTTGAGCTTTGCTTGCAGGTACTGTGAGGTCCTCCTCAGGCTTTGAGTTCACCTGCGCAGAAGAAGTCGTCGATGGTTTGGTGGTGAGGGCCACCTGAATGGCCACTCGGAAGCACTCTGCGGCGCCTTGGAAGTCAGCACGCACAATGATGATTCCTTGTGGTCCAGGCATCTTCAATATCATGTACTTATAATGCGGGATGACCATGAACTTCGGCAATCCAGGCCTGCCGATGATGGCGTTGTATCCGCAGTCGAAGCTTGCTACCTCGAACCTCAGGAACTCGGTTCTGTAGTTTTCCGGAGTTCCGAAGGTGACCGGCATGTAGATGTGTCCGAGTGGATATTCTCCTTCAGTCGGTACGATGCCGAAGAAAGGAGTGTCTAACTCATGGAGCTCTTTGAGTGTGACTCCCAAGCCTAGGAGTGTCCGGGGGAAGGTGACGTTGATGCTACTCCCCCGTCCACTAACACCTTCTTTACCCTGCTCTCCCGGATCACCGGATCGACGAGGAGCGGGTATTTGCCCGGATGATCGAAGTTTAGCCACTGATCCGCCCGAGTGAAAGTGATCGGGTGTTCGGACCATCGATACGGGGCGAGAGGACCGGTGGCTGCCACTGGTATTTGACGGTCGTTGAGCTTTTGTTGCCTCTTGCTCTCTTGAGACCCGCGTCCACCAAAGATGACGTTGACTTCTCCGTCGACGCGGGGGAATGCTCCGCCTCCTCCCCCTTCTTGTTGCTGAGGTTGACGAGGTTCTCTGGGTCCTCCTCGTGGTGGGGGAGGCGACAGAGGTTGGAAGGGTCAGTCGTTCCTGATGGAATGCTTGAAGTCCCTGCAGTTCTGAAGGGTGTGGCGCATGTCCTTGTGGTACGGACATTGGGCATCAAGGATGTCGTCCAACGTTCGTTCGCCTCCACGGGGTGCCCCTCGGGCACGAGAGACGGGTGGTCCGACGGCGTGAACCTCGTCGCGAGGCCTCTTCTCCCAACTCTTGTCGGGTTGTTGGTTCACGTCGCGTCATGGTGCCGGTGGTGTAGGCTTCGTTCCTCCGATGAGGTCCTGAGCCCGTTCGTCGGCGGTGATGTAGAGGTCCTCCTCCCTGAACAGCTGTTCGGAGGTAGTCGGCGCCTTTTGAAGTATGGCTCGGATGAAGGCCGAGTCATTGGATCCCCGGTAGAAGTCCTCGATCACTGCTGCTTACGCAACCTCAGGGATACGATTTCTCATGGTCTGAAACCTTTTGAGGTACGACCGGAGAGTCTCATCTCCTCGGCGCTTGTTGGATTTGAGGTCTCATGGCTATGCCGGTTTGTCAGAGAGAGATTGGAAGTTGGCGATGAAACACCGACTGAAGTTTGAGAGCACCTAGAGGGGGGTGAATAGGTGATCCTGTAAAATTCAACACTAATAGCCACAAAACTTTGTTATATAAGTTAGAACGGCTAAGTAGCTTGAAACGAGTTCTTGTGAACACAGATAATCAAAGGTAAAGCACATAAGAGACACGCGATTTTTATCCCATGGTTTGGCCAAGTAACACTTGCCTACTTCCACGTTGTGGCGTGCCAATGGACGAGGGTTGCACTCAACCCCTTTCAAGTGATCTGATGATCAACTTGAATACCACGGTTTTTCCTTTCTTTGTCTTTCTCCCACCTTGCGAGGAATCTCCACAACTTGGAGCCTCTCGCCCTTACAATGAAGATCACAAAAGATGTATGAAAGTAAGGGAGGGGAGAGTGAGAGCACCTAGAGGGGGGGTGAATAGGTGATCCTGTAAAAACTTAAACTTAAAGCCACAAATACTTGATTAAGCGTTAGCACAATAAGGCCAAGTGGCTAGAGAAGAGTCCTTGCAAAACACAGCAACCACAAGAGGATCAACACAGATAGACACAGTGGTTTATCCCGTGGTTCGGCCAAGTACAAAACTTGCCTACTCCACGTTATGGCGTCCCAGCGGACGAGGGTTGCAATCAACCCCTCTCAAGTGGTCCAAAGACCCACTTGAATACCACGGTGTTTTGCTTTGTTCACTTTATCCCGTTCGCGAGGAATCTCCACAACTTGGAGTCTCTCGTCCTTACACTTTGATGTTCACAAAGAAGCACGGAGTAAGGGAGGGATGAGCAACGCACACAAGATACAAAATCAGAGCGACAACACGCACACAAGTCGCAACAAGAGCTCACAACACAACCCGACGAGTTCACAACTCAAATAGAGCTCTAGATGCTATCACAAAGAATCAAATGCGCGGAATCGAGGTCTTGGTGCTTTAGAATGCTTGGGGAATGCTTGGTGTGCTCCTCCATGCGCCTAGGGGTCCCTTTTATAGCCCCAAGGCAGCTAGGAGCCGTTGAGAGCATTTGAGGAAGGCAATTCTTGCCTTCAGTCGCCTGGCGCACTGGACAGTCCGGTGCACCACCGGACACTGTCCGGTGCGGATTTCTTTCCTTCTTTGGCGAAGCCGACCGTTGGAGATTCAGAGCCGTTGGCGCACCGAACACTGTCCGGTGCACACCGGACAGTCCGGTGCCCCCTTGTGACCGTTGGCTCGGCCACACGTCACGCGCGGAATCCTTGGCCGACCGTTGGCTCGGCTGACTGTTGGTTCACCGGACAGTCCGGTGCACCACCGGACAGTCCGGTGAATTATAGCCGTACGCCGTTAATCATCTCCCGAGAGCGACGAGTTCGCCTGTGAACGGCTCACCGGACAGTCCGGTGCACCACCGGACAGTCCGGTGATTTATAGCCGTACACCGCCGTCGAAGTCCCGAGAACAGCAAGTTCGCCAGAGCCAGCGTGGCGCACCGAACACTGTCCGGTGCACCACCGGACAGTCCGGTGCACCTAGACTGAGCAGACTTTGGCTGTACAAAGCCACCTCTTTCCAATTCGATTTCTCCTGTTTCCAGCACTTAGACACAGAGCATTAGTATTCAAAACAATGTACTAAGTCTTAGAAACATACCTTTACTCTTGATTTGCACTTTGTCCAACATTTGGCATATATTTTCACTTAAGCACTTGTGTTGGCACTCAATCACCAAAATACTTAGAAATGGCCCAAGGGCACATTTCCCTTTCAATCTCCCCCTTTTTGGTGATTTATGCCAACACAACAAAAAGCAACTAATAGAAGTGCAACATCAATACAAATGAGAACTCAAAATTGTTTTGATTCAAATTTGGCATATATGGATCACTCTTTGCCACCACTTGGTTTGTTTTTGCAAATCAAACTCAATTTCCTATCTCTAAGTCAAATTCACTTGTAGAGACATAAAGAGAGGTATTCCAAGAGAAATTGATCAAAGATTTCAAAAACTCCCCCTTTTTCCCATAATCAACCATTCTCCTCACAAGAGGCCAACTTTTGACAAGAGAGACAATAAGAGAGCTTTTGACAACCCAAGAGCTCTATTCTACTATTTTCAAAATTTCTCAAGTGGTAGCTGATCCATTTCTTGCTTTGGCCTTATTTTCTCCCCCTTTGGCATCAAGCACCAAAACGGGATCAATCTTGGCCCTTTTAACCCCATTGCCTCACCAACATCTTTAAGTAAGAGCACAAAGGCAATAAGGATATGGGGATGAACTTGGAGTGAGTTACCCTCGCATCGGAGTGCAGTGGAAGTCTTTCATGGTCCAAGTCCACCTTTCCCTTTCAATCCACCTTTGAGACTAAATCAAGCAAACTCAAGCACACGGTTAGTCTCAAAGGGTCAAGTTGTAGCACATCTCCCCCTAAATATGTGCATCACTTGCAAAAGGACTTGTGAGGTCCGGGGAGTGTTTGTACAACTTGAGCACCGATAAACAACAAAATGCATAAGGGAACATGATCAAAGGCATAAACACATGTATGCTATAAATCAATCCAAGTTTCGTGAATCTAAGACATTTAGCTCACTACGCAGCCTGCAAAAGGTCTTCTCATCTAGAGGCTTGGTAAAGATATCGGCTAGCTGGTTCTCGGTGCTAATATAAAACACTTCGATATCTCCCTTTTGCTGGTGGTCTCTCAAAAAGTGATGCCAGATGTCAATGTGCTTTGTGCGGCTGTGCTCAACAGGATTTTCCGCTATGCGGATAGCACTCTCATTATCACATAGGAGTGGGACTTTGCTCAGATTGTAGCCAAAGTCCCGGAGGGTTTGCCTCATCCAAAGTAGTTGCGCGCAACACTGTCCTGCGGCAACATACTCGGCCTCAGCGGTGGATAGGGCAACGGAAGTTTGTTTCTTAGAGTTCCATGACACCAGGGACCTTCCTAAGAATTGGCACGTCCCCGATGTACTCTTCCTATCGACCTTACATCCAGCATAGTCGGAATCTGAATATCCAATCAAGTCAAAGTTAGACCCCTTTGGATACCAGATCCCGAAGCAAGGCGTAGCGACTAAATATCTAAGGATTCGCTTCATAGCCACTAAGTGACACTCCCTTGGATCGGATTGAAATCTTGCACACATGCATACGCTAAGCATAATATCCAGTCTACTAGCACATAAATAAAGTAAAGACCCTATCATTGACCGGTATGCCTTTTGATCCACGGACTTACCTCCTTTGTTGAGGTTGTTGTGTCCGTCGGTTCCCATTGGAGTCTTTGCGGGCTTGGCGTCCTTCATCCCAAACCGCTTTAGCAAGTCTTGCGTGTACTTCGTTTGGGAGATGAAGGTGCCGTCCTTGAGTTGCTTCACTTGGAACCCAAGGAAGTAGTTCAACTCGCCCATCATCGACATCTCAAACTTTTGAGTCATCACCCTGCTAAACTCTTCACAAGACTTTTGGTTAGTAGAACCAAATATTATGTCATCGACATAAATTTGGCACACAAATAAGTCACCATCACAAGTCTTAGTGAATAAAGTTGGATCGGCTTTCCCAACCTTGAAAGCATTAGCAATTAAAAAGTCTCTAAGGCATTCATACCATGCTCTTGGGGCTTGCTTAAGTCCATAGAGCGCCTTAGAGAGCTTACACACGTGGTCGGGGTACCGTTCATCCTCGAAGCCAGGGGGTTGCTCCACATACACCTCCTCCTTGATTGGCCCGTTGAGGAAAGCGCTCTTCACATCCATTTGGAACAACCTGAAAGAATGGTGAGCGGCATATGCTAGCAAAATATGAATGGACTCTAGCCTAGCCACAGGAGAAAAGTCTCCTCAAAGTCCAAACCTGTGACATGGGCATAACCTTTTGCCACAAGTCGAGCCTTGTTCCTTGTCACCACCCCGTGCTCGTCCTGTTTGTTGCGGAACACCCACTTGGTTCCCACAACATTTTGCTTGGGACGAGGCACCAGTGTCCAAACTTCATTACGCTTGAAGTTGTTGAGCTCCTCCTGCATGGCCAACACCCAGTCCGGATCTAGCAAGGCCTCTTCTACCCTAAAAGGCTCTATAGAAGAGACAAAAGAGTAATGCTCACAAAAATTCACCAATCTAGAGCGAGTAGTTACTCCCTTGCTAATGTCACCCAAAATTTGGTCGACAGGATGATTCCTTTGAATCGTCGCTCGAACTTGGGTTGAAGGTGTCGGTTGTGCTTCTTCCTCCATCACATGATCATCTTGTGCTCCCCCTTGATCACACGCCTCCTTTTGATGAACCTGTTCATCATCTTGAGTTGGGGGATTCACCATCGTTGAGGAAGAAGGTTGATCTTGCTCCTTTTGTTCCTGTGGCCGCACATCTCCAATCGCCATGGTGCGTATCGCGGCCGTTGGAACGTCTTCTTCATCTACATCATCAAGATCAACAACTTGCTCTCTTGGAGAGCCATTAGTCTCATCAAATACAACGTCGCTAGAGACTTCAACCAAACCCGATGATTTGTTGAAGACTCTATACGCCTTTGTATTTGAGTCATAACCTAACAAAAACCCTTCTACAGCTTTGGGAGCAAACTTAGAATTTCTACCTTTCTTCACTAGAATGTAACATTTGCTCCCAAATACACGAAAGTAAGATACGTTGGGTTTGTTACCGGTTAGAAGCTCATACGAAGTCTTCTTGAGGAGGCGATGAAGATACACCCGGTTGATGGTGTGACAAGCCGTGTTCACGGCTTTCGACCAAAAGCACTCGGGAGTCTTGAACTCTCCAAGCATCGTCCTCGTCATATCGATGAGCGTCCTGTTCTTCCTCTCTACCGCACCATTTTGCTGTGGTGTGTAGGGAGCGGAGAACTCGTGCTTGATCCCTTCCTCCTCAAGATACTCCTCCACTTGAAGGTTCTTGAACTCGGACCCGTTGTCGCTCCTTATCTTCTTCACCTTGAGCTCAAACTCATTTTGAGCTCTCCTTAGGAAGCGCTTGAGGGTCCCTTGGGTTTCAGATTTATCCTGCAAAAAGAATACCCAAGTGAAGCGGGAAAAATCATCAACTATAACAAGACCATACTTACTTCCTCCTATGCTTAGATAGGCGATGGGTCCGAAGAGGTCCATATGCAGCAGCTCCAGGGGTCTCGACGTAGTCATCACATTCTTGATGTGATGAGCACTTCCCACTTGTTTACCTGCTTGACAAGCTGCACAAGGTCTATCTTTTTCGAAATGCACGTTAGTTAGACCTATCACGTGTTCTCCCTTTAGAAGCTTGTGAAGGTTCTTCATCCCCACATGTGCTAAACGGCGATGCCACAGCCAGCCCATGCAAGTCTTAGCAATTAAGCATGCATCTAGACCGGCCTCCTCTTTTGCAAAATCAATTAAATAAAGTTTGCCGTCTAGTACACCCTTAAAAGCTAGTGAACCATCACACCTTCTAAAGACAGACACATCTACATTTGTGAACAAGCAGTTATATCCCATATTGCAAAGTTGACTCACACACAGCAAGTTATATCCAAGCGACTCAACTAAGAACACATTAGAAATAGAGTGCTCGGACGAAATAGCAATTTTACCTAACCCTTTCACCTTGCCTTGGTTCCCATCACCGAATATTATTGAATCTTGGGAATCCTTGTTCTTGACGTAGGAAGAAAACATCCTCTTCTCCCCCGTCATGTGGTTTGTGCATCCGCTGTCGATAATCCAGCTTGAACCCCCGGATGCATAAACCTGCAAGGCAAATTTAGGCTTGGGTTTTAGGTACCCAACTCTTGTTGGGTCCTACAAGGTTAGTCAAAATAGTCTTAGGGACCCAAATGCAAGTTTTATCTCCCTTGCATCTTGCCCCTAATTTCCTAGCAATTACCCTCTTATCCTTTCTACAAATAGCAAAGGAAGCATTGCAAGTATGAAAAATTGTAGAAGGTTCATTAATTACTTTCCTAGGAACATGAACAATATTCTTTCTAGGCACATGATGAATATTTTTCCTAGGCATATCTCTACCATGCACAACATGGCAACTAGAAGCAGTCATAGCATATGAATCATAAGCATGTGAAACAACATTATTGCAATTTCTATCATGATGAACATTCCTATAATATTTCCTATCATGGTATAAGAAAGCATGGTTCTTTTGAATACTATTTGCCATAGGGGCCTTCCCTTTGTCCTTGATGGAGATGGGAGCCTTATGACATGTCAAGTTCTTGGCTTCCCTCTTGAAGCCAAGTCCATCCTTAATTGAGGGGTGTCTACCAATCGTGTAGGCATCCCTTGCAAATTTTAGCTTATCGAATTCACTTTTGCTAGTCTTAAGTTGGGCATTAAGACTAGCCACTTCATCATTCAATCTAGAAATTGAAGCTAGGTGTTTGCTACAGGCATCAATATTAAAATCTTTACACCTATTGCAAATTACAACATTTTCTACACAAGATGTTGATTTACTAGCTATTTCTAACTTAGCATTCAAATCATCATTTATGCTCCTTAAGCTAGAAATTGTCTCATGGCAAGTAGATAGTTCACAAGAAAGCATTCCATTCCTTTTAACTTCTAAAGCATGAGTTTTTGTGCCTCTACAAATTTGTCATGTTCTTCATACAACAAATCCTCTTGCTTTTCTAATAATCTATTCTTATCATTCAAGGCATCAATTAATTCATTAATTTTATCAACCTTTGTTCTATCTAGGCCCTTGAATAAACATGAATAATCTATTTCATCATCATCACTAGACTCGTCCTCACTTGAAGAAGCATAAGTAGTATTTCGAGTACGTACCTTCTTCTCCTTCGCCATGAGGCATGTGTGACGCTCGTTGGGGAAGAGGGCCAATTTGTTGAAGGCGGTGGCGGCAAGTCCTTCATCGTCGGATGAAGAGCAATCCGAGTCCCACTCCTTGCCAAGATGTGCCTCGCCCTTAGCCTTCTTGTACTTCTTCTTCTTTTCCCCTTTCTTCTCTTGTTCCTGGTCACTATCATTATCGGGACAATTAGCGATAAAATGACCAATCTTACCGCACGTGAAGCAGGAGCGCTTTCCCTTCGTCTTGTTCTTCTTGGGATGCTCCTTGAGGCCCTTTAGCGCCGTCTTGAAGCGCTTGATGATGAGGGCCATCTCTTCCTCATTTAGTCCCGCCGCCTCAACTTGCGCCACCTTGTTAGGTAGCGTCTCCTTGCTTCTCGTTGCTTTGAGGGCGATGGTTTGAGGCTCATGGATTGGGCCATTTAGCGCATCATCCATGTATCTCGCCTCCTTGATCATCATTCGCCCGCTTACGAACTTCCCAAAAACTTCTTCGGGCGACATCTTGGTGTACCTAGGATTTTCACGAATATTGTTCACCAGATGTGGATCAAGTATAGTAAAGGACCTTAGCATTAGGCGAACGACGTCGTGGTCCATCCATCGCGTGCTTCCGTAGCTCCTTATTTTATTGATGAGGGTCTTGAGCCGGTTGTATGTTTGAGTTGGCTCCTCTCCCCTTATCATTGCAAATCTCCCAAGCTCGCCCTCCACCAACTCCATCTTGGTGAGCATGGTGACGTCGTTCCCCTCATGTGAGATTCTGAGGGTGTCCCAGATCTGCTTGGCATTGTCCAAGCCGCTCACCTTATTGTACTCTTCCCTGCACAAAGATGCTAAAAGGACAGTAGTAGCTTGTGCATTTTTATGGATTTGTTCATTTATAAACATGGGACTATCCGAGCTATCAAATTTCATTCCACTCTCTACAATCTCCCATATGCTTGGATGGAGAGAGAACAAGTGACTATGCATTTTGTGGCTCCAAAGTCCGTAGTCCTCCCCATCAAAGTGTGGAGGCTTGCCAAGAGGAATGGAAAGCAAATGTGCATTTGAACTATACGGAATACGAGAATAATCAAAAGAGAAGTTTGAGTTAACCGTCTTCTTTTTCTCGTAGTCGTTGTCGTCGTCCTTTTGGGAAGAAGTGGACTCGTCGCTGTCGTCATAGTAGACGATCTCCTTGATGCGCCTCGTCTTCTTCTTCTTCCCATCTTTTCGTTTGTGGCCCGAGCCCGAGTCGGTAGGCTTGTCATCCTTTGGCTCGTTGATGAAAGACTCCTTCTCCTTATCATTGATCACAATCCCCTTGCCCTTAGGATCCATCTCTTCCGGTGATTAGTCCCTTCGTGAAGAGAACGGCTCTGATACCAATTGAGAGCACCTAGAGGGGGGTGAATAGGTGACCCTGTAAAAACTTAAACTTAAAGCCACAAATACTTGATTAAGCGTTAGCACAATATCTCCCTTTTGCTGGTGGTCTCTCAGAAAGTGATGTCGGTGGTCTATGTGCTTAGTGCGGCTGTGTTCAACAGGATTATCCGCCATGCAGATAGCACTCTCATTGTTACATAGGAGTGGGACTTTGCTCAAATTGTAGCCAAAGTCCCGGAGGGTTTGCCTCATCCAAAGTAGTTGCGCGCAACACTGTCCTGCGGCAACATACTCGGCCTCAGCGGTGGATAGGGCAACAGAGGTTTGTTTCTTTGAACTCCAAGACACCAGGGACCTTCCTAGGAATTGGCACGTCCCTGATGTACTCTTCCTATCAACCTTGCATCCAGCATAATTGGAGTCTGAATATCCAATTAAGTCAAAGGTAGACCCCTTTGGATACTAGATCCCGAAGCAAGGCATAGAAACTAAATATCTAAGAATCCGCTTAACGACCACAAGGTAACATTCCCTTGGGTCGGATTGAAATCTAGCACACATTCATACGCTAAGCATAATATCCGGTCTACAAGCACATAAATAAAGTAAAGACCCTATCATAGACCGATATGCCTTTTGATCAATGGACTTACCTCCTTTGTTGAGGTCGACATGCCCGTAGATTCCCATCGGTGTCTTTGCGGGCTTGGCGTCCTTCATCCCAAACCGCTTGAGAAGATCTTGAGTGTACTTCATTTGGGAGATGAAAGTGCCGTCCTTGAGTTGCTTCACTTGGAACCCAAGGAAGTAGTTCAACTCGCCCATCATTGACATCTCAAACTTTTGAGTCATCACCCTGCTAAACTCCTCACAAGACTTTTGATTAGTAGAACCAAATATTATGTCTTCGACATAAATTTGGCACATAAAAAGGTCACCGTCACAAGTCTTAGTGAAAAGAGTGGGATCGGCTTTCCCAACCTTGAAAGAATTAGCAATTAAGAAATCTCTAAGGCATTCATACCATGCTCTTGGGGCTTGCTTAAGTCCATAGAGCGCCTTAGAGAGCTTACACACATGGTCGGGGTACCTGTCATCCTCAAAGCCAGGGGGTTGTTCTACGTACACCTCCTCCTTTATTGGTCCGTTGAGGAAAGCGCTCTTCACATCCATTTGAAACAACCTGAAAGAGTGGTGAGCGGCATAGGCTAATAATATTTTAATAGACTCTAGCCTAGCCACAGGAGCAAAAGTCTCCTCAAAATCCAAACCTGCGACTTGGGCATAACCTTTTGCCACAAGGTGAACCTTGTTTCTTGTCACCACCCCATGCTCGTCTTGCTTGTTGCGGAACACCCACTTGGTTCCCACAACGTTTTGCTTTGGACGTGGCACCAGACTCCAAACTTCATTCCTCTTGAAGTTGTTTAGCTCTTCCTGCATGGCCAACACCCAGTCCGGATCTTGCAAGGCCTCTTCTACCCTGAAAGGCTCAATAGAAGAAACAAACGAGTAATGCTCACAAAAATTAGCTAATCTTGAGCGAGTAGTTAATCCCTTGCTTATGTCACCTAGAATCTGGTCAACAGGATGATTCCTTTGAATCGCCGCTCGGACTTGAGTTGGAGGGGCCAGTGGTGCTTCTTCCTCCAAAACTTGTTCTCCTTGTGCTCCCCCTTGATCACACGCCTCTTCTAGAGGAACCTATCCATCATCTTGAGTTGGGGGATGCACCATCGTTAAGGAAGAAGGTTGATCTTGCTCTTGTTGTTCCTATGGTCGCACATCTCCAATCGCCATGGTGCGTATTGCGGCCGTCAGAACATCATCTTCATCTATATCATCAAGATCAACTTGCTCTCTTGGAGAGCCATTAGTCTCATCAAATACAACATCGCCAGAGACTTCAACCAAACCCGATGATTTGTTGAAGACTCTATACGCCTTTGTATTTGAGTCATATCCTAGTAAAAACCTTTCTACAACTTTACGAGCAAATTTGGAATGTCTACCTTTCTTCACCAAAATGTAGCATTTGCTCCCAAATACACGAAAGTAAGAGACATTGGGTTTGTTACTGGTAAGGAGTTCGTAGGAGGTCTTCTTGAGGAGATGATGCAGATAGAGCCGGTTTATGGCATGGCAAGCTGTGTTCACAGCTTCCGACCAAAACCGCTTGGGCGTCTTGAACTCTCCAAGCATCGTCCTTGCCATGTCGATAAGCGTCCTGTTCTTCCTCTCTACCACACCGTTTTGCTGTGGTGTGTAGGGAGTGGAGAACTCATGCTTGACACCTTCCTCCTCAAGATACTCCTCGACTTGTAAGTTCTTGAACTCAGACCCATTGTCGCTCCTTATCTTTTTCACCTTGAGCTCAAATTTGTTTTGAGCCCTCCTTAGAAAGCGCTTTAGGATCCCTTGGGTTTCTGATTTATCCTGCAAAAAGAACACCCAAGTGAAGCGGGAAAAGTCATCTACAATTACAAGACCATACTTACTTCCCCCGATGCTAAGGTAGGCGACGGGTCCGAAGAGGTCCATGTGAAGAAGCTCCAGTGGTCTTGATGTTGTCATCACATTCTTGCTGTGATGAGTGCTTCCCACCTATTTCCCTGCCTGACAAGCTGCACAAGGTCTGTCTTTCTCGAAGCAGACATTGGTTAGTCCTAACACATGTTCTCCCTTTAGTAGCTTATGAAGGTTCTTCATCCCAACATGTGCTAGACGGTGATGCCACAGCCAGCCCATGCTAGTCTTAACTATTAAGCATGCATCTAGATCGGCCTCCTCTTTCGAAAAATCAACTAAGTAGAGTTTGCCGTCTAATACACCCTTAAATGCTAATGAACCATCACTCCTTCTAAAGATAGAAACATCAACATTTGTAAACAAACAATTGTAGCCCATGTGGCACAATTAACTTACAGACAGGAGGTTGTAACCAAGCGACTCTACTAGAAATACATTTGAAATGGAGTGCTTGTTAGTGATGGCTATCTTGCCCAAGCCTTTGACCTTGCCTTGATTCCCATCTCCAAAGATGATCGTATCCTGGGAATCCTTGTTCTTGTCGTAGGAGGTGAACATCTTCTTCACCCCCGTCATGTGGTTTGTGCATCCGCTGTCGATAATCTAGCTTGAGCCCCCGGATGCATAAACCTACAAGGTAATTTGCACTTGGGTTTTAGGTACGCAACTCTTGTTGGGTCCTACAAGGTTAGTCACAATAGTCTTTGGAACCCAAATACAAGTCTTATCTCCCTTGCATTTGGATCCCAACTTCCTAGCAACTACTTTTTCATTCTTACAACAGATTGCAAAAGAAGTATTGCAAGCATGGTAAATAGTAGAAGGTTCATTACATACTTTCCTAGGCACATGATGCACAACATGATTTCTCCTAGGCTTACTTCTACCATGCACAAAAGTAGAGCTAGAAGCAAACATAGCATGTGAATTAAACGCATCATAACTCCTATTATAATGAGCATTTCTAGAAAGTTTTCTATCATAAATGTAAGCATGACATTTTTGGGAACTACTAGCCATAGGAGCCTTCCCTTTCTCCTTGTTGAGAACGGGAGCCTTTTGGCTTGTTAAGTTCTTGGTTTCCTTTCGAAAACCAAGTCCATCCTTAATAGAGGGGTGTCTACCCACGGTGTAGGCATCCCTAGCAAATTTTAATTGATCAAAATTAATTTTGCAAGTCTTAAGTTGAGCATTAAGACTTGCCACCTCATCATTTACTTTGGTAATAGACATAAGGTGTTAATTACAAGCATCAACATCAAAATCCTTACATCTACTACAAATGCTAACATGATCTACACATGAACTAGATTTATTTGCTTCCTCTAGCTTAGCATTTAAATCATCATTTACACTCTTTAAACTAGACATAGTTTCATGGCAAGCAGATAATTCAGAAGATAGCATTTCATTCATTTTAATCTCTAGAGCAAGAGACTTTTGAACACTAATAAACTTATCATGCTCTTCATACAAAATATCCTTTTGCTTTTCTAAAAGTCTATCCTTTTCATTTAAAGCATCAATTAGTTCATTAATCTTTTCTACTTTTGCTCTATCTAATCCTTTGAACAAGCTAGAGTAATCTACTTCATCATCACTAGAATCCTCATCACTCGAAGTAGAGGATTTGGGGGAATCTTGAACACTCACCTTCTTTTCCTTGGCTATGAGGCAGGTGTGGCATTCGTTGGGGAAGAGGGAGGACTTGTTGAAGGCTGAGGCTGCCAGTCCTTCATCGTCGGAGTTGGATGAAGAGCAGTCTGAATCCCATTCTTTGCCAAGGTGAGCCTCGCCTTTCGCCTTCCTATAGCTTTTCTTCTTCTCCTTCTTCCCATGTCTTTCTTCCCCTGGTCATTTTCATTATCGGGACATTAAGCAATAAAATGACCTGTCTTACCGCATTTGAAGCAGGAGCGCTTTCCCCTTGTCTTATTCTTGTTGGGGTACTCCTTGCGTCCTTTTAGTGCGGTCTTGAAGCGCTTGATGATAAGTGCCATCTCATCTTCGTTGCGGCCTGCGGCCTCCACTTGTGCCACCTTGCTTGGTAGCGTCTCCCTGTTGCTGGTTGCTTTGAGGGCAATGGTTTGAGGCTCGTGGACGGGTAGTGGACCGTTTAGAGCATCGTCCACATATCGAGCCTCTTTCACCATCATGCGCCCGCTCACAAACTTCCCAAGAATCTCCTCGGGCGTCATCTTGGTGTACCTGGGATTCTCACGAATAAGGTTGACAAGATGGGGGTAAATTACGGTAAATGACCTTAGCACTAGTTGGACGACGTCGTGGTCCGTCCATCTTGTGCTTCCATAGCTCCTAATCTTGTTGACCAGGGTCTTGAGCCTGTTGTATGTTTGAGTTGGCTCCTCTCCCCTGATCATGGCAAATCTTCCTAGTTCGCCTTCCACCAATTCCATTTTGGTGATCATGGTGGCGTCGTTTCCCTCATGTGATATCTTGAGGGTATCCCAAATTTGCTTGGCGTTGTCCAAGCCGCTCACCTTGTTGTATTCATCCCTGCATAAAGATACTAGCAAAACAGTAGTAGCTTGTGCATTCTTATGAATTTGCTCATTAATAAACACAGGGTTATTGGTACTGTCGAAATGCATTCCATTTTCAACTATCTTCCAAATACTAGGATGGAGAGAAAATAAGTGACTACGCATTTTGTGACTCCAAAAAGAGTAGTCTTCTCCATCAAAGTGTGGAGGTTTGCCATGTGGAATTGAGAGCAAATGAGCATTGAAATTGAACGGAATACGAGAATAATCAAAAGAATAGTTTTGATTAACCGGTTTCTTTTTAGACGAGTCATCGTCATCGTCGTCTCTTGGTGAAGAAGAGGAGGCGTCGCTGTCGTAGTAAATGATCTTCTTGATCCGCCTTTTCTTCTTCCCGTCCCTCTTCTTGTGACTCGATCCTGAGTCGGTGGGCTTGTCATCCCTTGGCTCGTTGAAGAGGGACTCCTTCTCCTTATCGTTGACCACCTTCCCCTTTCCCTTAGGATCCATCTCTTCGGGCGATTAGTCCCTTAGATGAGGAGAACGGCTCTGATACCAATTGAGAGCACCTAGAGGGGGGGTGAATAGGTGATCCTGTAAAATTCAACACTAATAGCCACAAAACTTTGTTATATAAGTTAGAATGGCTAAGTAGCTTGAAACGAGTTCTTGTGAACACAGATAATCAAAGGTAAAGCACACAAGAGACACGCGATTTTTATCCCGTGGTTCGGCCAAGTAACACTTGGCTACTTCCACGTTGTGGCGTCCCAATGGACGAGGGTTGCACTCAACCCCTTTCAAGTGATTCGATGATCAACTTGAATACCACGGTTTTTCCTTTCTTTGTCTTTCTCCCACCTTGCGAGGAATCTCCACAACTTGGAGCCTCTCGCCCTTACAATGAAGATCACAAAAGATGTACAGAAGTAAGGGAGGGGAGAGCAACACACACAAGACTCAAATCACAGCACAATCACGCACACAAGTCACAACTGGAGCTCAAAACACAACCCATGGAGTTCACAACTCAAATGGAGCTCAAGTCACTATCTCAAAAAATTAAATGCGCGAAGTTGGAGTCTTGAAGGCTTAGAATGTTTCTTGAATGCTTGGTTGACTCCTCCATGCGCCTATGGGTCCCTTTTATAGCCCCAAGGCAGCTAGGAGCCATTGGAGGCCAACAAGGAAGGCTATCCTTGCCTTCTGTCGGGTGGCGCACCGGACAGTCCGGTGCACCACCGGACAACCACTGTTCATGTCCGGTGCACGATCTCCTTCCTATTCTGGCATAGACGACCGTTGCAGATTCGTGGTAGTTGGCGCACCGGACACTGTCCGCTGCACACCAGACAGTCTGGTGCCCCCTGCCGACCGTTGGCACGGGCCACGCGTCACCCGCGGATTGCGCGGCCGACCGTTGCGCTGGCGGCCGTTGGCTCACCGGATAGTCCGGTGAATTATAGTCGTACGCCGCCAAACATTCTTGAGAGCGGCCTGTTCACCGGAGGCCAGCCTGGCGCACCGGACACTGTCCGGTGCACCACCGGACAGTCCGGTGTGCCAGACTGAGCTGGACTTCGGCTGTACACAGCCAAGTCACTTGCAATCCTTTTCTTCTTTTCTTTTCTCTGTTTCTAGCACTTAGACAAAATATGTTAGTACTCAAAACAATGTACTAAGTTTAGAAACGTACCTTGTTACATGATTTGCACTTTTTGCTTGTTTGGCACATAATATTTCACTCACTATGTGTTGGACACTTAATCACCAAAACATTATAGAAATGGCACAAGGGCACATTTCCCTTTCAACCGACTGAAGTCGCTCCAGTCATCGATGCAGTGTCGGGGTAGGTGTCGCAGCCATTGCAGCGCATCTTGCCCGAGGACAATGGGCAAGTACGCAGTCATCACATCTTCAGTTGCCCCAGCGGCTTGGGTGGCGGTGGTATATACGACCAACCAGCCTCCGGGTCCTGCTTAGGCTCTTACTTGTCGACGTTGGAGACTTTGAAGTTAGGGGGCCACTGAATGGCCCTGAGACGTGGAGTGAGCGCCGATACTCCACATGTGTCCTCCTGTCGACGATGATGATGTCAGTCCCGGGAGGGGAGTTGTCGACGTGGTGCCTCGACCGTCCCCGGGTCGTGCCGCCAGTTGAAGCTGTTACCGACTCAACTCTGGTGGCCTGACTTCGCGTAGAGATGTCGTGATCCTGATCATACTCTTCTCGGCGCCGAATCTCGTTCTCGTGTCGTCGTTCGCGCGAAGCATTGATGGAGCTCCGTGCGTCCCGCCGACTGTTGATGGTGTGTCGTAGATCGCTCGGTGGATGAGCGAGAGGTAGAAGATGATTAGCTGTCTGAGTGAGCAGCCGCCGATAGCCCTCGGCGTCCGGAGTCCGGGGGAGGCCATCGACTATCCGAGGCAACAATCCACCGACCTCGCTCGGTGTGTTCATGGCTCGGGCAAAGTCGGGGTTCAGGTTCTGTCCGAGAAGAGGGTTCTCTCGACGTTGTCTCGCCTCCTGTTCAGCCTGCTCTTGAGCTTGCCGACGATCACGTCATCGGGAATTCCTTCTTTCCCTGAAGACCCGTTCTTCTAGAGTTTCTCCCACCTCCGAGATCTCATCTCGTGACACAGGCTGCATCGGGTCCCGCTCTCTGGCTTCATGATGTCGCCGGATATTTCGGCGTCGGTTCCTTCGTCAACGAGATTCCCGCTGAAGTGGTTCCTCCTCGGCGCGGTTGGTTCATTGTCAGAGACAGGGAACGATTCCACTCTCCCCTCGATGAAGAGGATGTCGGGGTAGAATGGAACTGTCATAGCGACAAGCTTCTTTCTGTTCTCCTTTGAGGGCGGAGGTATCAGAAGAGCAGCTTGATGAGCTTTCACCTCGTTTGTTTCCTTTTTCTTTGTGATCCGTGTCCATTTTCCGTAGAGGAGGTGGACAGTGGGGTTCTTCGGGTAGATGGGTCCTCTGCTCCTGGCTTGCAGGAGGTAGTCTTCGCTCGGAGCGCTGGAGGTTGCGCTTTTTCCAGCTTCGCTCCGGCTTTCCCAGAGATTATCGAGGAAGGTTTTCTCTCCGGCAGATCCGCGATGCGATGTAGAGTTCCTTCTTTGTCTGCCACTGATGAGATGGTTCCTAAGTAGAACACGGATCCAGGGCAGAGGATGATCTTGTGCTGGAAAGTGATGGCCATTAAGCTAGCTTGGATCAGTGACACACCCCCTACCTGGCGCGCCAGCTGTCGGTGTTATGGGTCCGACCGCGCACCTAGGGTTGCCCCTCGAGGTGCTTTTTGGAGTAGGACGGTGTTACCGACTGTAGCTCGATGGTTCATGCCAGATGCATGAGAGACAATAGACAATCTTGTACAGGTTTGGGTCGCTTTGAGATGCGTAACACCCTACGTCCTGGTGTGGATCTTTTATGTGGCAGGTTATAGGAGAGTTCTCTAGTACGAGGGATGCTAGAGAGCTGAGTAGATGGCTAATGAGTGAGTTGTGTTTGAGGGGGTGCCCCCTAGGCCTTATATACTCGACCGTGGGGCGTTACATGCGGATATGATAACAATGTGTGCCTAAGTAATAGTGAACCAACTGAGCTTATCTTCCTATAACTCTGCCGACTTATCATCATTCAGTTTCGACGCCTGAGGGCGCAGCGCGGGAGAATCGGATCACTGCTGTGGATAATGCTTGAATTCATTGGGCCACCTGGGCTCGAGTTGATCCAATCTTGCGTCGATCCATTCTGCCAGACATTCCTCCCTAGACCCACGAAGGGATGGCTTTGCGAAACAATGGGCCCAAGGCCTTTCACGAGGTCTTCTAGCCTTCTAGTGGACCTGGGGGATATCTGTCCCCCACAGAACCAAACCTTTTTTTAAAAGAGCGCCTTCTTGTTATAACTATTGCTTGTGATGTTTTTGAAAAGCAAAATCATCCTTTCGTTATGCTTTCGTTTAACTTATCTATGGTGAATGTTATATGTTATTAAGTGGTGTTTGTTTCTTCTTGTTTGTTTGTGTGATGTTTATAGATTATCCAATAGTTGAGAATAAAGATCTATTCTGTGGAAAAATCTCAAGTTTTCGTTAAGCAATGCAAGTGGACTTCTCCCCCTGCATGTTCTATTTGAACATAATCAAAACATGATAAAACATGATAACTAAGATTTATATTTATTCTATGCATAATTTGATGGGATACCTATTCAAATACACCTAAACTTTGTAACCCTACTCCTTGATCAAACATGGGTGTTGTACTCTACTTTAGTAGCTATGTTATGGCTACAACTTTAACTTTATGTAGTCACTCCTATTTATGATATTATTGTTCCAAAGATCTTGTTACTGTTATCATTGCTATTGTGTTTGCCTCATTGATTAAATAGGATCATATGATTTAATTGGAACATGGAGTGACCACCGAGGAAAACAGTGCTACCATGAGACTATTATGACTTTGGTCTTGGCTAAATAACTAGGGAAGTCTTATGTTGGGTGCTAGTCTTGGTCGATTAGAACGGGGCATCTGCCATGCTCTTATATTCCAGCTCAAGTAGATTGGATGGAGTCATAGTTCCCATCCTTTACCATGCATACTAGACTATAAGTTGAGGTTACGTCAGATGACCCTATGCAAAGTGTGACGGAACCTCCCAAGGTATTAGGCTCACCTACAGTTGTCCTTGTCCTAAGGACCTTAGACAACCCTGTAGATGCACATAATCACTCGACTAGTTCGGTACTGTACCTTCATCATTTCGCCCAAGAGCGCTTCACCCGTCACGCAGATATTACATCACATCGAAGGAAAGAATAAGCGGAAGCATATTACAATAACTTAATTTACATTCATAAAATATATAGAGAGAGTATTATTATTACAATACCAGGGTATTACGAGTGTGTAAAGTATTATTATTACAGACCAGGGAGGCAAAACACCCTCCTGCACACAAGTTTATTGTTTTCGAAGTGGGAGGCAAACATCCTCCCGCGACAGACTTCACTGCTAGGGCTTTTTCTTGGGTACCACTTTTGAACAGAAACAACAAAAGTTTGTTGTTTCCTCACCTACAACAACATGGGTTCGAAAACCCTAAGTACGGAGTGTACTTTCGTAAGTCTTACCCGACAAAAGAAAAGACTCTCAAGGATATGCTGGCTTGAGGGAGTCAAGGTAAGACTATTCAAGAATCAAGGACTCTGTTTGCAGAAATGCTTACTAACAGTGGATCCTTAAAAATCCAGTTTTATTACCAAGTTAAGTCATTACCTGTAGCTAGAGTTCTTTCTACCATAGTTCAAGCACTTGGCCTACACTAGCCATCTTTTATCATCCCTTTTTACTTTATTGGATCGCTACGTGTAAGTCAGTGACTAAGTCTTCATGTCCGAGAAGTAACGGCGATCCGAATCGATTAATACTCCGCTGAGGATCTCCAATCACACGACATATGTAGCACTTAACCCTTGCATATGTCAACTCGCCACCGGGTTTCTCAAGACCAGACCGGGTTCACGCCAACCGAGAGCACAGATACACCACCGTCCAGCCTCTTGCCACGGAGGGTACACTCTACTCTCGCCATCTCTCCACTCCCATTGTGTGTTGGCCTTTCTGGTATTGGTCTGCCCGAGGCAAAGCTTACCCATGACGAGGCATGTGACCAGTTAAATGGTCCTCGGTCAGCAGGCCCACATCGGCACGGTCCTTAAGCGACTCAGACGGAGACACTACACAGAGACTCTCTTCTCGTGCAAGTCACCCGCCCGGTCTTGTCTTTATCAATGTCAATCCCAAATTCTGGTACTTGGAAGAGGTACATCTTTTCCGATGTTGAACCCATCACGGCCATGATGGATCCACCATCAAGCTTTATTTTTGAAAACATCCCATTCCATCTGAAGCATCATCTTTTGTTAAAAACAAAAGATTTTTGTTTTCTAAAGCAAGACTAAGCATCAGAAAGCCTTTTAACAAAATAGGTAATCAAGGAAGGGTAAATAATTCCAAGGAAGGAAATGCAGCAATTGGCTTAACACCCAACTCCTATCACCTAATGCATCATTCAAGTGATAAATTGTTTAAAATCATAAGGGAAAGGTAAATGCACCGGGGCTTGCTTTGTGTTGTAGGGGATTTGGGATCTGTTCCACAGATATCAAAATAAAAATAATTCTCGGCAGGTGGAGTTTCAGTTGGTGGTGCAGTCTCTTCTTCTTCAACACTTACTTCTTCTTCGTTTTCTATACATAACCATACATATACATGAATACTCATGTGATGCTATGAATATGCACTTATAATAGAGATACATTAAGTTGTATCTTGAATACAACTTTCCTTCATGGTACACCAGGGAAACTAGGGTTTTTTGAGTCAGTACTCTACTAGAATAAGGCAACTATTACCGAGAAAGCTAGGGTTTTGGGTTTGGGGACAAACAATGCCCAAAACATGTCAAACTTCACCCAAGGGTTCTAATTATCATATTAGGCTTACCTAAAAAGTTTTGTGATTTTTGGAGTTATCACATAATTTCTAAAATTTCAAAAGACTAGGTTTAGGCCTTCTTAAATACTAAATAATTCATGGTTGGGGCTAAAAATCTTGGAACTATTTTTATTAAATACTAGAGAAATTTAGGAGTTTAGTAAAATTCGTTCCATGATTTTATCATTTTTCTAGAATTTTCTATCAATTTCCCAAGCCTGGTAGAAAAAGAAAAGGAAAAAAAGAGGAACAGTGATGGGCTGAAACCAGCCCGAACCGGCCCACGTCTAGGCGAAACGCGCCCACGCGCGCGCCCGCAATATCATCTTTGCACAGGGAACCATGACTGTTTGAATAACTGGTTAAGAACCCTTTTCACTATTTACTTATGTCTCTGACATTCGCAGTTAGGCCCTTGGAGTTTGATTTCTTTACAACGTCAAGTCCCCGATGGTGATCGCCGGTGAGCACGCCCTCCGATGAACCCGTACCAGCCGATATGCTCAATGACCAGAGCCCTAACTTGGCCAACACCCAATTCCACCCTTAGCGACCCTAACCCTCAACTAATTGCATTAATCTGGACCGGAGCATGCCTGCTCACGACGACGGCGAAAACCGAGAATAGTCTGATGTGTTCTTGGCCATTCAAGGCAGTCTAGTTCAATTAAATGGGTCTACGAGTATTAGGAGAATTAAGGGAGGCGAGAACATCAAGCCAAGAAGCTTGAACTGACCTACAGAGAGCTGGCCACGACGAGGTGTTCACGGTGGCACGGAAAACAGATTTGGGGGAAGAGAGAAATTGAGAGGCTATAGTGAACGATCAGAGGCGAGAGCTGGTGCTTTGGATGTGTAATTACCTAGTGTAACTCACTCGGGCATCAATTTATAGAGTCCTACGGCAGTGGCATCTAATTTTGAGAAGGCGCGCTGGCGGCCGGAGAGAGGAGAAATGCACTGGCGCGGGTGATCGTGGCTTTCACCGTGGCAAGGCCTCCGGCGATGGATGGACTTGCTTCAATGGTTTACTGCGACGTGTTAAAGTCCCTAGGTATGTGGCACATGGTCGGTAAGCGCCGAACGCCGGCGAGGATCATCTCGGTCGGCCGCAGGCCAAGTGGGTACGGTGAACCCACCAGTGACCTGGTCTGAGCCTATCCGGTGCCAAGATCTTTACTCCGCCATGATTTTCTCCTCACCAGAGAGCACGAATCATAGTGCCGACGCGGATCATGGCCCGAGGGTCACCGGCGGTGAGGGGTGATGCATCTGAAGATCTTTTTCAGTCTACTGTACAATGGGAGACCCCATTCAGAGTACCTAACAGAGCACTTTGCAGGGCTTTAATCTCCAATTTCTATGTGGCAACATGTTAATCCTTCTGTAACAAAGTTGTTAATCTATAATCCAGCTACAATTCGACTATAGGAACCCTGGCCATTTACTTACTGGATTAGGCTCCAATCAACTCCAAAGTTCTTCAACGTTCACTGTCCGACCAACTTCAGGCTTCAGTGGTGACTGACAGCCAGACTTCGAATCCATTTTACTCCAGTTTTTGTATGTCACCAATGCTTGACCACTTAAGCAAAGTTGTACTCCTATCATAGCTCTACAAATTTGATGTGTTGACCTAGGGCAAAATCCTTATGAATTTAGAGATATAAAGCTCCAAAGTTGACTTCAATACACTGAATTTCAGACTTAACCACATAGTGCTTATGTGACCCTTTTGCAAATAAGTCCAAATTTCATAATTCAACTTGAAAATTCTCCAATGTGAGAGTTACTTGGTTTGTGGTATTCTATCACTTTGATATTTGCACTTTGGTCCACAGGTGCATAAAATTTACATTTACCCCCCTAGGGTTCCAATTAGGGTTTTCTAGGGTTTCTTTTAGGGTTTTGACTACTTTAGGGTTTTTGTGCCACTAAAGTTCATCAACTTTGATATCTTGTGATCATTTCTAATGGCTTTTGAGATTTTTACTCCTTTTAGCTTCACTTTAACCCATAGGTCCTAATTCCAAGGTCAAGTACCCTATCCTAGGGTTAAGCACTCTTCAAGTCCTATCATCACAACTTGTTTGAAAATTTTACCTAGTGAATGCATTCTAGGTGTGACAAACACATGAAATGTCAATGCACATGATGTTATGCTCAAGTTTTAGTGCCAGTAACACCAGGGGTGTTACACAAAGAACCCTAGAACTCACCTCGGGAGAGATCACGTCGAGGGGTAGAGTTCCAAGGCGTTGCTCCAGGGTTAGTAGGCCGCCCGATGTGTCTCTAATCAGTGTAGAGTCGAAGAGAGATTGTTGTACAAGACTAAACTAGATCTAAACCTAAGGCTAGATTACTCCTACTCCTAGGAATTGAAAGAACGATGCAAATAAGGTAAAATTGATAAGTAGATTTGAATGGATCGATTGCGGGGGTTCAATTGGCTGTAACCTTTCATCTATATAAAGGGGGAGGTCTAGACCCATTACAAGTCGGTTCCCGAGTTAATCCCGCAGGTTTTGCTAACAAATCCCACTAGAAATCTGGAACCCTAACTAAATCTAAGCACACGCGGAACCGTCCGGCCTACATGGCCGGATAGAGCGCCCATTTTGGGACTCAACATATGCCCCCGCCTTTTGGTGGAGATTGACAAACCAAAAGAATATGTATTACCATCACTCTTCAGAAAACAAGAGACCTCACAAGTCATCTTTTTCCCAAGTAAGAACAAAACCTGATGCAAGTCACCGGCTTTTCAATCCAATAGGGTGATCATTCAATATAGCTCTAATACAAAAGGTCATTTCAGATTGCATCTTTCTCGGCCATGGCCATCTGATCAATGGATCAAAAGGTATAGAATGGAGGTGCCCCAGCCTAAATAGGCAAAGGGGCTATACATGTACCATGGGTTTATCGTCGTATCATTCCACATTTGAATAGGACACTATATCAATGATGACTAGGTGGGTATAAATTATCCTGGCGTCTATGGATGAATAGGCGATGCTTGTTGTGTTGCCTTTCGAGCCATTTTATTCTACCGTTTTGTTTTAGCGGGTGACCGGGGTTTCTTTATTTGCCGATCGCGTAGAACGACCTTCTTGCTAGCATATTTGAAGAGCAACTGATCAAAAGTAGGGTTGGCTTTGACTAGCCGACCATGTGCATTATATGTGTTTCATCCCGACGTCCCCTTTTTTGCTTTCTGTGGAGGCCAACACCTCTGGACAAGGGTGGACTGTTCGGCTAAGTCAGCTAGACTGTCTATTCGAGCACCGATCATCAGCTCACAGGTGTTGGATCGTCTACGATGCTCGAGTCAAGGAGTTTTTCCCGGCTGCTCGATTGAGCCTACCCCGGGTGCCTCCGGACTTATTAGTCTTCCTGTCCGAAGCTTTCCGAGCAATCCCTCCTTGTGATATATTCGAAGTGCGAGGATTACCAATTATGATGTTTTTTCCTTTGCCTTTATTGGCCACATCCGGCCCAACCAAGACTTTTTTGCTTGCTAGTTCTATTACATTGATAGGAAATTATTGTGTGTACTTGCATCTCTTGAAAACTCAACAGGCCCTCATTTATGGCCGATTATATCTGTCGATGAAAAACGTTACAATCATTGGGGGCATGGGAAAAAAGAACTATGCCACTTGCAGTAAGCACGTCTCTTTAATTCATCTAGAGGAGGAAGAGTATGAGTTACTTTAATGTTGCCACTTTTTACTAGTTCGTCAAATATTTTATCACACTTAGCAACATTAAAAGTAAATTTAACTTCTTCTTGCCAATTCTTTTGAATGGGCTGTAAAGAAGAATGAGGTGGAGGTTTGGCCTTTGTTGGCCAAACAAGTTCAACAGTACAAATATCTGTGGATTCGTCATCCGAATTATCGCGCTCCACTAGATGTATAGTACGACCAACCGATTTTGATGTCTCTTTACATCGGCTTTCATAGGCCAAAGCCCATTGATGTAGCTGAGCTATTGAAAAGAACTAAGTGCCATCCAATTTGTCTTTCAAGTAGGATAGCAACCCATTAAAAGTAAGCCCTGCTAGCTCTTTATGTGCAACATGGATTTGAAAGCATCGATTTCTAGTGTCCTGGAACCTTCGAATATAATCATTAACGATTCTTCGTGTCCCTATCGGACTAAGGCTAAATCAACCAACCCTAATTCAAACTCCCCAAAAAAGAAATGCTCATAAAATTTACTTTCTAAATCATTCCAAGAATTAATGTAATTAGAAGGCAGGGCGGCGTACCATGCAAAAGCAGTACCAGTGAGGGATAAAGAAAATAAATGAACACGAAAGGCTTCCCCATCAGCCTATTCGCCTAAGTGTGCTAGGAACTGGCCTACATGTCCATGTGTGCTTCTACCTCTTTCACTAGAAAACTTAGAAAACTCTGATATCCTTGCCCCTTGTGGGTATGGGACAATGTCAAACAGGTGATCATATGACTTTTGAGACGGTTGCCCTACTCTGGCTACACTAACTCCGAGCCTATCTCGAAATAGTTCAACCATCTCTTCCCTAATTTCTCCATTGCGCCCGGTGGAAGACAACTGGACCCTGTGCTGTAGGGCTCATTTGGCCAAGCATTGTTATGCTGACCTTCCTGTCGTGGCCGATTGAGAACGTTGACCAACCTATGATCATATGGTACGCTATGATTTAAATATGTATGGGGTAACATACTGCTATTGTGGTGTGTAATAAATTGGGGTATGGCGTGCAATAGTAGGTTCTGCGTATGAGTACTCGGATGGTCCGGTGTAAGGGGCCAGACGATCCACGACCAAGATGAATAGTTCGAGGGTATACCCAGATGGTCTAGCCGTATATGGCACTTCCTCGGTATTTTCGTATCCGAACGGTCGGTTTAAAGGGTCGGACAATCCGCGACCGGGCCAAATTGTCTGGTGTTGTACCTGGATAATCCAACCATGTGTGGCGCGACTTGGATGGTTTGCTCGTGGACCCGCGTCGGGTCGGGTGGTCTGACGAAATACACCAGATGGTCCGCGCTATAGTCGGACGGTCTGAGCTGAGACTCGAACGGTTTGACTGTGTTCAGAATCGGCCGCACACTAGGTGACAGTTGCTGTGGTGGCGCTACGATCGTGTTCATCAGCATACCGTACAATGGTTGGGTACAAGATGACTCATTTGCAGCTGATGTGTTTGGTGCGGGTGGCTCTGTATTAGGTTCGTGCGAGGGAAAACTAGAGGCAATATATTTTTCATATGAACGTGTCTAACCTTTAATAGATTCATCTATATAATCCTTTAACAGTTCCCCTCGCAGTTCCATGAAAAGCCCTAAAAGATGGATCTGGAGTACTTACAATGGGAGCCTGAGGCGGAGGTAGGAGGGATTCCATACCGATCTTCAATTGTCGGACGATCTTCTAGTGACAATCCACCATGAAGTATGAGAGGTACTCTTCCTCCGCTTTCTTATGTTGTTCGATGAGTTGTCGCATTATTTCTTCTTCCTTGCGCCTCATGTGATCGTCAAAGCGCTGCTGATTATCAGCCGGGAGTGCCTCTAGAACTGGCTTGATGATGTTGGCGGTGGAGACGTCAGTGTGATCCTTAGAATCGACCATCTAGGGGCCGATTTAGTGGATCTAGACACCCTTGGTCCCAACGGTGTCGCCAAAAAATATGTTGGCGCCGATCTGGGTGCCAAACACTGGAACGAACCACCTAGCGGTGCTCTCTGCGGAGACACAGATGGTCCACGGCCCTGGACCGAACGGTCCGTGGCCTGGGCACAGGAGCGGATCCTCCTCTGCACGCTTCCGGACGGTCCGCACCTAGGGCTTGAATGGTCCGCGCTTAGGGCTTGGACGGTCTGCGATGGCGTAGAGGGTCTTCTTCTCTGCGAAGGACCCTAGAACTCTCCCCGGGAGAGATCCCGTCGATGAGGAGAGTTTTAATGCGTTGCTCTGGGGTCGCCAGGCCACCCCGTGCGTCTCTAATCGATGTAGAGACGAAGAGAGATTGTTGTGTAAGACTAAACTAGATCTAAATCTAAGGCTAAATTATTCCTACTCCTAGGAATTGAAAGAATGATGCAAATAAGGTAAAATTGATAAGTACATTTGATTGGATCGATTGTGGGGTTTAATCGACCGTAACCCTTCATCTATATAAAGAGGAGAGGTGTGAACCCGTTACTAGTCGGTTCCCGATTTAATTCACAAGTTTTGCTAACAAATCCTGCTAGAATTTAAAACCCTAATTGATTCTGCACATGCGCGGACCGTCCGCGCCGCCACTGCAGACCTTCTGGACTATAGACCGTCCGACCTACAGCCCGGATAGTCTAGCGGCCCATTTTGGAACTCAACAGGTGCACATAACAAATAGGTTGAAATATAATCTTCTCCGCTACCGATCAATAACAGTAAGGCCCCCTTTGGAACGCGGGAATTTTTCCCGTTTCCTGCGTTTTTCCTGTGAAATTGAACTGTTTTCTACAGTATTCCTGCGTTTTTCCTGTGAAATTCCTGCAATCCAAAGGGGGCCTTAGGCAAGAGAAACTTGATTGCTTTTTTGGTTCACGTGCATTTGATGGTTACCAGGAACACAACTATACAAGCCTCACGAATTCTGTAGACAAGAACTATGACGACAAGAGCTTTTTCTACTCCTTTTATAAATGGATCAGACAGCAGTAAGTAGAATTCGGTGGCCGAAATCAACTCTAGCTCTCAGTTACAACTTTTGCAGATAAATCAGCACCACTACCAACTGACGGCGGTATGAAAATTGACTCCGTCTCGAGAATGCCGAATAGTAGTTCTAAACACACAACGACACACGATAAATTATATGAGAAGAGTTTATAGAACACAACGATTCCATGCGACTTACAATTTTTTATAGAACGGACGAACTGCAGTATAATACAAAAATAAATCCGCTAATTGATATAACTCAAACAGCGGGCCTATAGTCATCTCCGCAAGACTCACGTTATAATTAAGGCTGGATATCGAGCTAGCTCGGCTCGGCTCGTTCGAGCTCGAGCTGGCTCGTTAAGCTAACGAGCTGGCTCGGGTCGGCTTGTTAAGGTAGCGAGCCACAGAGTTAACTCAGCTCGGCTCGTTTACGAGCTCGAGCTGGCTCATTTAGCTCACGAGCCAGAGCAGAAAAAAATAATATGTGTATAATAATCAATTTCTAGTTAATTTTAAGCTAATTTAACAACATAAAATAGTAATTATACTCATAGTTTCACAGACCGCATCAATATAACACCAAATTAACACCACTCATCAATTCACTATTCACACACATGTTCAGCAGTTTAACCCACACTTATATTTGCATAGACCAATTTCATACATAGACATAATTCATCAATCATTAGTTTAACTTATAGGTTATATACACCATACATACATATAACATATTCATCAATTGTTACGTACATGATATGTATATAGTTTTGTTTTGCTGAAATGTGATAGCTCGTTTAGCTCGCGAGCTGGCTCGTTAACAAACCGAGCTGGCTTGTTAAGAAACCGAGCTAGGATGCCAGCTCAGCTCGTGAAAAAATTCAAACGAGCCAATCCGAGCCGAGGAGCCGAGCTGGCCACAAACCGAGCGAGCCGACGAGCCGCGAGCATTTTGTCCAGCCCTAGTTATAATTGGAATCATATTTCAACACTTTCAATGCTCACTGTCAGATTTCTGTGATGCTCACTTCCAGAAATAGAAGAACTATGCCTCGTTCTGTCTGATGGACATGTGAAAAGCCGGTTGCTTCGCCAAAATAAGTCTGGGACTGGGACAAATGCAATTGCATACTTCGATTCTATGCGGTTGGAGTCTGATGAAACACTCAATTGAGGTTTAGCAATTCCCTTGTTTGAAATGCAGCTCACATCTTACAAAAAAATTAATTAAATTTCAAGGCTTCCCACATTTTTAATTTATATCCAAATAAACTAAAGATTCTGATAAAAATTCAGAACCTGTTGCACTCTGACAAAATACAGCAAAGCAAAAGTATAAAGTGGGAAGGGTCAACAGAACCTGATAACCCAAGCAAAAGCTTTCCGGTTCAATAAAGAGCTCTTTTACTTGGTCTTATTGTCTCAACTACTAAAATTCTATAAATATCTAAATCAGTACAAACCTTAGGCTCTTCTTTTGTACAGTTCATCTATCTAATACACACCGATAGTTATTCTAGCATGGCTCATTTTATTTAATCTGGCAATCTACATGTGATCACGACATAAAAATTGACTTCGTCTTGAAGATGGTGAATAGTAGATATAAACACACGCGATGTCACAACGAACTTACAGATAGATTGAAATGCTAGATTTTTTTTTCAATCTCGTGTCTGACTCTTATACCACTTGTTAGAAAATAAACTCTCTAGAAAAAACCACAGGCGCCAACTCCTGGCAATTTTCACTATATGAAGAGAGTTTAAATAACACTGAGAATATAATGCGACTTACAAAATGTATATATAGGACATGACATACTACAGTACAATATAAAAATAAATTAGCTAATTGACATAATCCGAACAGGCAGTTCCTCTAGACGTCTTCGCAAGGCTCACGTTAGAATTCAGATCATATCCTAACATTCTTCGATGCTCACTGCTGAATTCCTGTGATGCTCACCTCCAGAAATAGAAGAACTATTGGGTCATTCAGTTGTCTGATGGACATGTGAAAGCCGGTAATGCTTTGCCAAAATATGTCTGGGGCAAACGCAATTGCATACTATGATTCTATGCGGTTGGAGTCTGATGAAACATTCAGCTGAGATTTAGCAATTCCCTTCTTTGAAATGCAGCTCATATCTTACAAAAATTAATTAAATTTCAGAATTCCCACAATGTTTGATTTATATCCAAATCAACTAAGGACTTAATAAGATTTCAGAACCTTTTGCACTCTGAAAATATACAGCAAGGAAACGCATATAGAGGGAAGGGTCATCAGAACCTGACAACACAAGCAAAAGCTTTTCGGTTCAGTAAAAAGCTCGTCTACTTGGTATTACTGTCTCAACTGCTAAAAATATGTAAATATCCAAACCTGTACAAACCTTACGCTCTTCTTTTGTACAGTTCATCTATCTAATACACACTATAGTTATTCTAACATGGCTCTTTTTATTCTCCAATCTGGCAATATAACACATGATTCTCGGTCCCTATGCTGTACAAGTGCAAACTGACGGTGGTGGTGGTGTCATCTTGGGCCGGACAGCTCGACGGCCTGCACCAGCAGTGAGGAGTCGTCGGTAAGGTCGGAGTAGCAGCGGCTGAAAGTGAAGTCGGGCACCTTGAAGAACTTGTGCGAGTCCGCGCGCTGCGAAGCCTGCCACCGCTCTGCGAGCCCGTCACCTTCCAGCATCCGGACCACCTCCGACATCTTCGGCCGGTGGCCGGGGAGGTACTGCGTGCACAGCAACGCCACCTGCACCATCTCCTCCATCTCGATCCCGTCGTACCTGCTCCTCAGCCCCTTGTCCACCAGCACGTCCAGCTTCTTCTCCTGGTGCATCTTCTTCACCTGACCAACAACAACAATGCTTTGCTGATTCATTACAGACGTTGCCGTTGCCTAATCAATTAAGAACACCCAACAATTCAACCATCGCTTGCAGATTTCTTACCCAATCAAGCATGGCTCCCTTCTTCTGGTTTGCTGCCTTCCCGAACTCCAGCGCGGTCTGACCAGTGACCAGCTCCAGCAGCAGGATGCCAAACCCGAAGACGTCGGTCTTGTCAGACGACTGGCCAGTGGAGAGGTACTCGGGCGCGATGTGACCGACGGTGCCTCGCACCGCAGTGGTGACATGCGAGTCCCGGTGGTCCAGGAGCTTCGCGAGCCCAAAGTCACCAACGATGGCCTCGAAGCAGTCATCTAGCAGGACGTTGGCTGCTTTGACGTCCCTGTGTATGATCTTGGGGTCACACTGCTCGTGCAGGTACAGCAGCCCCCTCCCCGCGCCAAGAGCTATCCTCCTCCTGGTCGCCCAGTCCAAAGGCGGCTTCCCTGCAGTGATAATCATTGCGGAATAAAGTGAAGGTCTGCCTTGACAAGAATCGTATGCTTGCTTTTGTGCCGTCCCAGCATTTGTCCAATGAAAAAAAAATAAGGGAGTACTAGAATCCAATTCGAGTTGTTTTCCAAGTTCGGCTTGTCGGGTTACGACTTCCAATTTGACACCGTTCTTTTTAGGCATGGAAAAAGAAGAACAAGAAGAAGAAGACGGAATTTGTTCTGCACTACCGCAAGTGGGTTTGATATTATTGAGCACATTGGAATCTTGAGAAAAAAAGCTTACCTTTCAGGCGCGACGCGACGCTTCCGTTAGACATGTATGGGTAGACCAGCAGCCTCTCGGTGGCGGTCATGCAGAACCCATAGAGCCTGAGAAGGTTTCTGTGCAGCGCCAAGCTGATCATCTCAACCTCAGTCTGGAACTGTGCCTCGCCTCCCGCGACATTGCCGTCCTTCAGTCGCTTCACAGCCACGAGAGTCCCGTCAGGGAGCTGCCCTCTGTAAACGTACCCAAAGCCACCTTTCCCTACCAGGTTCTTGCCGCTGAACTTGTCTGTCGCGGCCTGGAGCTCCCTGAACTGGAACCTCTTCACGTTTCCAAGGCCAACATTCTCCATGTGTTGGTCTACGTGTGGCCAGTCCGTTCCAAGAACAGGTTCAGCATAAACTGTTAATCTCTCAGGCTACAGAATGATGCGTGGATTGAAAATAAACGTGGAGGTCTGCTTACCGTCGACGTCGAAAAGGATCTGCCGGTTTCTACGGTGCCTCCACCAGAACAGGAATCCCGCAGCGAGGGAGAGGAAGCTGATGCAACCAATTGCTGCACCGAATGCAACTGCAACAAACTTGTGGCTTTTGGATTTTGCCTGTGGCGGAGCACCCTGCGAGCTATTGAGCTTGTAGGACATCGGCATTGGGGCAGTCCCGTAGCAATCTTCCTCGGTGTTGGTGCCGCAGATGAGAGGATTCCCAACTATGCTGCAAGAACATCAATAGCAGAATAGTTCTTAATCTTGCATTTCCTGTTCTAGTGTCATATAGTAGCACATGGGATGTGGAAATTATACTGTATACTAGTAACAGGCACAAAGTTTCAGCCTTACTTGAATGTTCTTGCCAAAGATCCCGGTATTGAACCGCTCAGGTTATTATAGGACAAGTCTCTGAAAGACACAGTGTAGCGCGAACACAAAATTAAGTAAAAATAACATCTGAACATGAGGACAAACAGTGAGAAACTACTTACAGGAAAACAAGCTGGGACAAATTATTAGCTGACGCTGAAGGGAATGGACCAGACAGGGTGTTGTTGTTGAGCCTCCTGGACATGGCAATAAAATCCAGCATATCATGGCAAGAGGACAGGAACTATTTAATGCGAAAACCTGAAGAACAGCATTAATGAGAAGCTTGTATGTACTAGTACTACTGTAGAGTTGGCGCTCACAAGTACTGCAGGCTCTCAAGGTGGCCTACAGAAGCGGGGATTCCACCGTACAGGTGGTTGCTGGAGAGATCAAGTGTCTTGAGCTCTGTAAGCTTGCCAATCTCTGCTGGGATTGGGCCGGTGATGTTGTTGTTCTGCATGAGACTGCAACAGGGAAAGGAAAGCAAAAGACCAACCTCCAGTCAAAAAGGCACCACACACACACTGACTGGCAATGACAAGGTTATCCATCATCCGTGAGAAGAAGAATTAATACTCACACAGTCTCAAGGTTGGTCAGGTTCCCTATGCTCGGGGAGAGCAGGCCAGAGAGGTTCTGGCCTGGGACCTCCCTGCCAAACAATCGAATTGCCACAGTCCACAGAACATTGGGTAAGAACACATGGATGGACATAGGGGGTGGAAGAAGAACTCTGCAGCGAAATGTGATCTGGGACTGGGAGCAGCGCACATAGAGATAGAGGAGGGAGAGGAAGTGGAACGCTTACAGTCCGGTGACGAAATTCTCTGGCGAGCAGCTGACGGTGGTCCAGCTGCAGGGATCCACGGAGTCCTGGTCCCAGTTCTTGAGGACGCCACGGGGGTCCTTGAGCATGCTCTTGATCGTCATCAGAGCTTGCACTGCACAGCATTATAGTACATATATATACCAGAGAAATCACTTTGATTTCATTTCCTTAGGAGAAAGAACCGTCAAAAAACCGCCGGTTCGATTCGAGGCAAACGGAACAGAGATGGAAACCAGTGGTACTACTGTAGAAACAGAGTATGTGACGAAATAAATGAAGTAAGGGAGAAAGGATGGAACCTTCAGGGTTGACGCCCTTGGGGGAGAGGAAAGCGCTGGAAGGGGAAGAGTTGATGAGAAGCAGCAGCAGCAAGAGTAGCAACAGGGAGGAGGGAGAAGTTGGAGGCGCCGCCTCCATTGCCGAAGGGAGGCAGAGGTGGGCGGAGCCAAGGGAAGAGAAGAGAAGAGAGCGAGATGGAAGGGTGGCGGTTCCAAGGGCAAGGGGAGGAGATGGTGTGAGCCTGCGTGCAATGTGTGCTCAAACATGGAACAAGCGTGAGGCCAAGAAAAACTTGCAAACGCAGTGCAGGTGCAGTCTGCAGCGCAGCGCAGTCCAGCGTTCTCTCTCTCTCTCCGGCAGGACGCAACAGCACAAAAGCAGGGAGGGTGAGGGAAGGAACAAACACGCCTGCCATCTGACATAGTGACCTGCCATGGAAAATCGCGATAGAAATAATGGACTAATTCTTTTTCACTTCTCCGATTTTTTTTTGCCCTTTTGTTTCTTCTTGTGTTTTTTTTCAGGTTGTTTATTTCAAATTAAAGCTAGTTGTTTAGGCTATTATAGCTATAATTTATATAGACAAAAACATTATAGAATCTTTAGAACATCTCCGAGAGACATGTCAAATAGCTCATCAAGATAAATTTTAGTTAATCAACAGAAAAATAACTCTCTAACATACTAGCTATCTGACTCGTGAAGCTATTAGACTTTCTAAATTAACTTCCTTACTAGTTAAACTTGGCTAGCTAACTGACTAGAAAAAATAGATATATAGTCTGTTGAAGTGAAATGCTATATATAAAGTGTAATCTTTATAAAAAGATAAATACGGAGTTAAATATAAAGCAAAAAATAAAGAGTCTTTTGGAGATATTCTTAGAAATCGATACGAATTAAAGCTAAGCGAACATGTTATTTGATTCGTGAGAAAGACGGGTAAGGGAAAGAAGGAATTGTTGATAGGACTACTCTACCGTTATTCTGTAGCCCTCATGGCTCTTTCAAGGGCTGTCTCAACGACTACTTCACACAATCTACCAAATGGCGGTCTCCTCCGCTAACTTCATGAAAATAAGAAAATGACGTCCATAAAAACCGAACAAGGCCAGGAGCTCTAAAAAGAGACTTTTCTGGCTCTCTCTTTCATTTTCTCTTCCATAAAAATAGAAGGAACTACGTTTTTAATCAAATGGGGTGCTCCTTCATAAGCTCCACGTAAATATAAGGAAGAAGCTATTTTTCTAGATAAGCCAGAGCTGGGCTAATGATATGAGAGCCCTACCAAATGGAGCCTAAATATACTTCATATATCTTGAAAATGGAAGGACATGCCAAGACAAAGAAGAGAAAAACATTGTAGGATTGTACTTTCCTTTTTTAGGGGAGACGCTCGAGAAAGGAGAAAAGTGTGAATCGATCGTTATTATTGTTTGAAAAGATAAACAACGCCTACGGTGAAAAATGCACACATGATATCACTGAAGTGTCACCGTGATCAAGGTGAAAACGAATGCTTAGTCGGATATCTTTTTTTTTGTCTTTTTCTTTAATTGTGAAAAATATAGAATTTGTTATGCAAAATTGTGTTCTTGTTTTTAGTATTGAGCTTGTAAAGACTCATGAAATGTGAAGCTCAAAATTTATCAAATATCTTTTCAAATGATAGATATAAAATTCGGGTATGGACAAAGATACATATTGGATTGTTTTCACCATTTTTGATACGGGGAGCAAATAATGCATAAAACAATTTATGCAAAATTTTATTTTTATTTGTAATAATGTGCTTGACAAGATTCAAATTGCATACATATATGTTTAAAAATATTAAATTTATCCAAACAATTTGGATATCCACTTTCATCTCTAATTGTGACTACCATTTTCTACTAGAATAATAAGTATAATATCTAATAAATGTATCACAATTTAGCACTTCTTGTGATAAATCAACATAAGAATTTTGAGTCTTATAAACTATATAAAAAGACAAAGTGTCAAATTTTTTAATATATTTAAGTAAAAAGCACCAAGTTTTAGGTGACTAGTGTAAGTGCGTTGACCTACTAATTAGACTCTGTTTGGATGTTGATTTCATCTTGAGGAATTGAATTGGTTGTCAATACCAAATCATCTTTACAATAGAAATAGCTTCAACACCAAATATATTGTTTGGTTGTAAGTAAAATTGGCGACTAAAATAAAAAAGGTTATAATGCCAATTCATGTTTAGTTATCCATACATTAAAATAGTCATATCTCTTTCTTCTCTTATTGCTCTTGAGAGTTTCTTAGTTTGAGCTGACTAGCTACAAGATCTCCTTAGACTAGGTGTCAAACCCGGATTTAGTTATCCATACATTAAAATTCGTGTTACCTTTTTTCTCAGGCTGATCGTACCCTTAAGCACTTTCAAGGTGAGTTGGCGAGAGCACACTATGAGGCCTTTAGAAAATTCCACTAACTCGAGAAGACCCGCTACGGTTTAGATATTTTTTCCATAGTTTGTAACCCCATCGTAATAATTATAGTCAATACTATGCTTGAATCGATTCAATCCCGGCATGCCCTTTTGGGTAAGGTCATCCATCACTAGGTTTCCTAATTAATTGACCAAGAACGATCCATTCCACTCTTGTGGTAGCATTGTTGTCTCAGGTTAGTGCTCCATATTCCAATTAACAAAATGTCCCCAGACGATGTAGAGTCGCATAGGGAGAGAGAATTCGGATCGATAATGAATATTTAAATATGTTCACCCTTCTAGCAGATAACTAGAAAGGTAGGGACCTCGTTAGGGTGAGATCATAAGGTCGTCTTGAGATCAATAGCCACCCAAGACGGATCTAGACGATGTAGAGTGGAATATGTGGAGGTGGATATATAGAAAGCTACAACTAAAGCTACGTTACATCTACTCTAGGACATGAAACGTAAATAAAATGGATTGTTTAGATTGGAACGTGTTCGATGGTTCTCAATTGATCATACTTCTTTATATTTATAGAAGATGAGTTATGGATCTGTTCCTATATGAGATCCAACAGATCTCCACGAATAGGTTATGATAATTACGTATGAGATAAATAATATCGTCCGTGCTTATCTGGTCCTCGGTCGCGTCGCGAACCGTGCAGACCCTAGAGCTGGACCGAAATAGGGTGTCCAACGCATTCACGTCACAAAGCAAATATACACAGCTTTATTGGAAGCTGTGACGTGTTGGCCGCAGTACAGATTTTCCTCACAGCAAAGCCACCTTTGAGGGATTCTTTTGGAATCAAAGACTCGGCAAAGTTGGTGCGGGGGCAGCTAGACACTGGCTTGGGAAGTGTGTCCGAATTCCATGGGAGATTGGAGGTGGCCAAACCGTCAAAGGCGAATGAAGAGGAGCAAAGCGATGCAGCAAAAGCGTCTTTGGCGCGAGAGGATCGATGAGGAGGCAGGGATGATGACAGCCGGTGGTAAGTGGAGACACGGTAGGAATACGGACAAGGGAATTTTTGCCGGTCTATGTTCTTTGCATCATAATGGAGTTAGAGGTGTGTTTGAACACTATAAAAAAATTAGTACCAGTGGATCGAAATATATCTGGTAAAACTAGCACCGAGAATTGAAACAGGGTAAGGAATGGCCAACTATTAGTTTCACTAGCTGAATGCCCGTGCGTTGCAACGGGAATATATAATACCAGTATACTACGATAACTTATATACAAAATGTGTGTTATATTGTTATGAGAAAATGTTTCATAATCAATTTGTGATCCTAGCCATACATAAATTTTGTTATTTTAATCTAATTATTTCACCACTACATTGCAACCATCAGTATCATATAGACTTCGATATATGCCATGATTTGTATGGTCTCATCATTGGAGAGCACGTTCCACACATGCCGGAAAAATTCCCTCATACATCATTAGTCATTAGACACGCACCACCATATGCTCTTGCTTAAACAAAAAGGTAAGTGTGTATGTGTTTGCGAAGAGAATTAAAGGCAGGCCGACACAAAAGCTACCCAGACGGTGACGAGGATGACGAACTGGTCACTGTTGTCGATCCTCCTCTGTGTCACCTCCGGCGCCAAGATGATGCCACAATCCTCGATATAGTAGTCATCGAACGCACGCGACATGACGAGTACCGATGACTCTTGGTTGGGCTGCCAAACGAAGTGCACCCCGGGCTCATCAGCGAGGTAGTACCCTTGGCCGTTGCACCACCGGATGCGCTATTCCACTACATACATCATGTTCGAGGACACTCACACAAGTCAGCAACGTCCATCATCCCAGCGCACAAGAATTTATGTCCGGTCAGTAGCGACTTATGTGGCAGGTTGGGCTTCAGGTGGACGATGAGCTGGACGGCGTGATGGCGTCGTCGTCGGATGCGGTGTCCAGAACAACCCGAGAGTCGTCGACGTTGGTGACAACCATGAGGCCCCCCTGCTTAACGATGGACAACGCGGTGCAGCTGCTCTGGACCGCGTCCAAGCGGCGGCTTCGCGGGAGCTTGTCGTACACAGCAGTGCATGCGACCACGTAAGACTGCTTTTAGAGGTCGAACTGACAGTCGTCAAGCTTCTTCTCGTCATCGATAAGCGACGACAACGTGAGTGCCTCCTGCTCATGGAGTTTGTTCGGGGTTTGAAGTAGGAAACATGGATTCATGTTTGGCGTTGGTTTATGAAAATGACACAAGTCTGATCCATGGAAAAAAATATTACGAAGAAAAAATGTCACACATGCAAAAAAGGGAATTTAAGTATAATGCATTATTCAAACAAAAGAAATAGCATGCAAAGCTCTTCTTTAAATAATATTACCTCCATCCAAAAATATAATTCAAAAATCTCGGTGATACTTATCTACTACTACGCATTGTGCAATGGTAGCAAGTGAGCTTGGAGAGAGATGTAGTAGATGTGTTTCCTGTCATAGATGTAGACATAAACACATATAGGTGGGTGCCCGTGCGTTGCAACAGAAACATTTAATATCATGATAACTTATGAACAAATGTGTGTTATACTGTTATGTGAAAATGTTTCGTAATTAATTTGTGATCCTAGCCATACATAAATTTTGTTATTTCAATCTAACTATTTTATCACTACATTGCAACCAACAGTACCGTGCAGACTTCTATACATGATAGCTGAATGCCCGTGCGTTGCAACGGGAATATATAATACCAGTATACTACGATAACTTATATACAAAATATGTGTTATACCGTTATGAGAAAATGTTTCATAATCAATTTGTGATTTTGGCCATACATAAATTTTGTTATTTATAATCTATTTGTTTCACCACTACATTGCAACCATCAGTATCATACAGACTTCGATATATGTCACGATTTGCATGGTCTCATTATTAGAGAGCACGTTTCACACATACCGGAAGAAATTCCCTCGTACATCGTTAGTCATCGGACACGTACCACCATACGCTTTTGCTTAAACAAAAAGGTAAGTGTATGTTTGCAAGACTAATGGTCAAACATCGTATAACCATAAAGTTAGAATACTATATTAATATATTAAATAAATTAATCCAATAGACATAGATTAACCCAATTAACATAGGATAAATAAATATCTAATTATAAAAGTATGAAACATGATATAATCAATGTTGTTACTGCGTAGTAAATATTCATACGAGACTAACACAACTGGAACGGTTCAATTTGGAATTAAAATGGGGAAGTTACGAATTTCCAAAGTTTCTATGTATTTGATATATGATTAATTAGGAAATCAATTTTATTGTTGTTTTCATGACAAAACAGAGGTATTATGTGATAAAAATAATATTATAGAATTATAGAAATTGGAATGAACTCATTTGGATTTAATATGAAATTTCCATGAATTAAATGGGTTTCTGCAATTATTTTTAAACTATAAATCAATTTCTAAACTCCTTTTCCCTATTTTCTTTATTTCCTGGACTGCGTCCCAAACTCCAGAAAGATCAGGGGCTAAGCTATAAATGTTTTTCTAGACTCAGTGAGCATACAGAGTGGACGGCGGGTTAAACACAAAAGACGTTTTAGTTGAAGTTGTACACAATTCAACATGAGTCATGTTGGCTAGAGGGTGGAAGGCTAGGTATTCTGCTCAATAGATCCAAGGTTCGATTCCTGAGCAGCCACGGTTTAATTTTTTTTCTGCGCGCGGAACGGGAGAGGGCAGAACGGCAGAACGGCAGACTATTATTGCTTACTTAATAAGTAGTAGAGATTAGCAGGTCTAGAATTACTAATAGTTGTTAATAGTGTTAAGAAATTGGGCATTCTCGGTTGTATTTTAATCCAGAAAAATGATATACATAAGTTGGTGATAATATGTAGAAGCGTGTATAAACTCATATTTGAAAAGAGGAACCATATCGAGGAGCAAACATACTACCGGTTGAAGTAGTCGTCCAGCGTCCAGCTCTAGCTCGATGCAGTGCAGAAAATATAGCCAGGACGACAAGCACACAAAAAGGAGACAACTCCTTAAAATCGTGATTGTTCGTCCCTCCCTGAGCAGGTGAGCACCTGGATGTGAGCGTTTCAGAAGCCTGCTCTTCCAGAACCTATATGTGCAAGTGCTGGAATAGAGGCGCTGACTATAGCTGAACAATGATAGAGAAGCTTTTCGAGAGCAGATGACAAGGTGGAGTTTTTATAGGTGGAGTCAGAACCTGAACAACCATAGGAGATCAAAGGTCAAGAGAACCAAGAGGACGCGTGAGACCTGAATTAGAAATTGTTCAATCATCAAACACATATAACTTCTAAAACAATTTCTGTAGTGTTTTGTCTTTATTCTAAAACGGCTTTATTGGTTTGGCTTTATTCCAGAACTGATATGACCACGCCATTAAGTAACATGTTACAACCCCAAGTCAAGCTACATCAACTTAAGTATAACCAACGTCATCACCAGCTCAAGTCTTTGATGGACCAATTACACGTAGCCGAGCTAAAAAGCTACAACAAGAGGTGCACTTGCTACTTTGTGAAATTCATTTTAATGTTAATGATAATTATATACTACCTAAGTGTTCTATCTTTGATTGTTCTTAGATATATATATATGACAAGGAGGATGCTATGGAGGAATACAAACAGACCAGTTCGATGCCAGAACGGACCAGTTCAAGAAATGATTATAACTTTTGATTCCCAATAGCTATGAAGGTACATGAGGACATTTTGGAAAGCCTATCAAGTCTAGTTTCAAACGCAAGCAGTCCCATATATGTAGGATACTTTAATCTCGAGATATAGTCAGATTTGTGAAGGCTGCTTTGAAGGTCCATAGTCTATCGTGACAGAATGTTGGTCCAACTTCCCATACAAAGTTGTACCAATCTAGAAGGTTTCGTGGTGCATGTTGTACATGATGTGAAAGCTTATCAAGTTAACTTTCAAACCCAACAAACGACACATCATTTGAACTTTCCTAGGTGGAGTTATTGCCAAAACACCGAAGACTGCGCAAAGGACCAATAGCCACGCGGGAACCGAAGTCATTTCGAGGAGACCCGTTCACATAGTCTGCCTTAGCTTCTTCATTTCAGGTTTCCACCTATCTAGCAGGGCTATTGCTAGTATAAATACCCCTAGACTCTCTCTAATCAGGGACGTTTTGGATAATCTAAATACAGAACCCCTTTTGTTCAGCTGTGTGCTAACAAATCTTGAGAGTGATCTCTATCCCTTTGCTCTTGTGATTTCCTTCGCAGGATTGCAGAAGCGGCGACTTCACCTGCTCCCAATTGGTGTTCCTGTTCCCTTTGAGGTCTCCTCGATTGATTGTAGGCTATGTTGGTGGGTTCTTTGAGAGTGTGGTTAGGTGAATCCTCGATTTAGGTTGACGGTTAAAGACGATGATTAGCTTCTAGTTTTATTTGTCAGGTTGCACTAGTTATTACTGCTTGCAGCAAGTTATCTTGGCTTCTTCGAAGCTAGTTATTTGAAGGTTGATCCTACGTCGTGAAGATCGGGACATCTTGACGCATAAAAACGGCTTCTACTATTTCTGCAGTGTTTTGTATCTATAAATTGCAGCTACAGCAATCCGAACAACTAACTTTAATCTGAAGCGAACATGCTAACTTCCTCTGCACCTATCTTTGAATGAATGTCTCTGAATGTCTAAAACTCCCATCCCAGCATAACAATAGCCTATTTAGCTATTGTTTGTTCAGCTTCTGCCTGGCGTGAGTGACAAAACACAACTACATTGCACAGCGACAGCGACACATGCTACCTCGCTTCGACAACGACGGTGGTTGTGGCGCGCACACATGTTTGTGCTCGCCTTGACCCTTTCCTCAGCCACTCAAGGTAAATAGATAGGTTCAACCATATAAACGCTGTAACCATCCTATCAATTACCCATAAAGTACTATGTCCAAGACAACACTTGTTTAATACGGAGCTTTAAGAATTATTAAATATTTTAAATAGGCCAAGCCCATAAAGTATTAACAATACCCACCTAATTCTAAACCATAGATTAAGAAATCTCAAAGCTAATGTTCTTTGATATACTAGGATTTCAGTGGAAATTGTTAAGTTGAACATCCACCTAGAATATGGTTTACACTCATTTACAACAAAACAATGGACTAAGCTTTGAATTGATAGATTTATGCAAAGTGATTTTTACCAAAGTTCTTTTTAGATACTAGGCTACTACAAGCATCCCCACAGTTTGAAGTATATAAGTTACAATTCAAGGCCTTTCATGGGTATCTAGAGATTACCCACATCTCATAAAATGTGGCTTATAGTTGAACTCATATAGGTGTGTTTAATTAGCCTACCATATAGCAAAAGATCATATTAGTACTTTAATTAGCCTACCACATAGCAAAAGAGAAACATACATCTCAAGTGATTTGGTCTTTATTTCAAGGAGCCTCTCTTAGTCAACCACTAGCATGTTTTACCATTCTAATTCACAAGATCTCAAATCATATAAATGAGGCATTATGGATTGACTTCAAATGGGGTCCTAAGACTGTCTCCCTAATGCATATTCAATCACATTTCATACGGACCCTTTGTAAACTGATCTGCTAGTGTCACACTTGATTTTAAGGGCAAAACCAAATGCTCACTATACATGTAATAATGTCATACATTGGATTATCTCAAAACACAATGCTTTATTTAAATTGAAATAGAGTATTTATTACAACCAGATACATTATATCAATCCACCAGTAGACCCTCCACAGTCGACTGGTTTATTGTAGGCCTAAAACTCGTCATAGTCCTAAGACTCTTGAGTCTACGACACATGTTCTCATCCATCTAAATAAGTGGAGTGGAAAATACATGGGTGAGTACTTTTGCACTCAACAAGTATCCCACCTTAGGAAAAAGCGGACTAGCTTGAGCAGTGGCCTTTAGTTGGTCAAGCTTTATTTGTACTTGGAAAGCATGCCAATCCCTCTTTGTAAAACATTTGTCAAGTAAAGCATTGTTACAATCCAGTAACAAAAACGTTCATTACATCCCACACTGAACCATTCACCAAATCACATGGTGAACTATTATAGTAAAGTAACCATCAATAACATGTTCAATTGCATCCCATAATGAACCATTCACCAAGCCTCATGGTGAAACATTTTGAAAACCGTTCATTGCATCTCACAATGAACCATTAACTAACTCTCATGGTGAACCTTTTGAAACCATCTTGGCCATATCACCCTCGATGTCTTGTCTTCATCAAACATGCATCTATAAGGATCCCAAGGCCGCTCTTGACTATGAGCACGACTGGTTAATTAGTTTTAGACACTCTGTAGAGGTTGTACAACATTACTCGCAAGTCATGGTACCCACTTGCTTAGGTTTGCAAGAATCTTCACCTGTTTCGAGGAGGTGTGACAGGGTTCACTACGAGACCTTTACAAATGATCTCTCGTGCATATTAGTCTACAACAAAATATTTGGAGCAATCTCTCATAATATCTCTCCACCACAAACCTCGCACGTAGGATTGAGAACCTATTTGGTTTTGGTAATTGATTGGCAACTTAGGTGGACTAATAAGTGTTTATGTTGAGATACACAGGTGACTAGTCCATAGGTACACTAGTATGAGCTATATGAGTCATGATAGTGATGTGGCTTGGTGATATTGTGTAACACTATAAAAACCATCAACCAAAAATAATGCATCTAGATTATTAATGGTAAATATGGTAATGAATTTTTCAAGTGTTTGATTGTTATTTACATTTAGAATAATTTTGTTTGCTCATATTTGATTTTTGGATGCTTAATAGAATTTCTTTTATATTGAAAATCCAAATAATTAATATAGAAATATTGGTACAAAAATAAATATTTTAGTTATAAGTAACTTTGGTATAATTATTATGATTTTTAGAATTTTTAAAAATATATTTATTGATATTTTTAAACAGAATAGAAAAGAAAAAAACGGACGAAACCCTAGTCGCGTAGGCCATTTCGGCCCACTAAGGCCCAACCGGCCACATGCCCTAGCCCTCCTCCCTCTCTCTCTTACAGGTGGGCCCCACCACGACCCCCTCTCTCCTCTCCTCTCCTTCCTCCTACCCCGCGCCACCGCTCTCCTCACACGCTCGGCCACCCGCGCCTGACCCCACACCCCTCGGCGTCCGCACCGTGCCCCCTGGCCACGCCCGTCCGCCTCCCCAAGACGGAAATAGATGCCCGTTTTCTCTCCGTCCTCCCCCATGTTCTCCCCATTGAAGGCCGCCATTGATGGCGTTTGAAGAACACCGGCGCCATTACTCCCTCCCCGGCTCTCCCTCTCCTCCTCTCTCTATAAATAGGACTGATCCGAGCTCCTTCTCTCCCTCCCCGAGCTCGCTCTCACTCCCTCACTCTCTCTCGCGCGCTCTTGCCGTTCGCTGAAGCCGCCGGACCGTCCGCCCCACCGTCCGCCGTTGCCGGAGTTCACCAGAGCCACGCCCTGCCGCGCCTCGCCGTGCTCCGCACCCCCGGCCGAGCCCTTCCCCTGCCCCGCACCCGGCCAAGCCCTCCCTACACAAGAGCAAGAGCTCAAGGTAGAAGAAAGTTGTTTTGCGTTTTGGCCTCCGAATTTCTAAAAATTATTTCTGTATTTTCTGCATTTCAAATGTATGTAAAAGAGATCCAAAAACCTTATGTGCTACTCTCCGATGTATATGTGTAGTCGTAAACAAGCCTCGCAACAATATTTTGACAGGTGTATGGATTTATATTTCAAAAATAAATTATGTCACTAGTCACTAACTTGGTGATTTTCATACTAGAAACGGTTACAATTAATTTCGCTTTAGCTCATGAACGATATTTGTTTGTAGAGGTTTAAGTATAATTTTATTGATATGAGAAAGTAGAAGAAATACTAGGCCACATATTTTCAGTCAGATGAAAATATAGATTTTTACTAGTCATGTTAAATGTGTTCATAAGATAATAACCATGACTATGTTATTAAAAGTCCAATTAGTAATTTACATTAATTCTTAGAATATTAATGTTAAGAGATTTATAAACATTTTTTAGCTATACGTATAATTTTTATTTAGAAAGAAAAGGGATAAAACTCAAAAGTTTATTATTAGTAATAAAAACAATTATTTTCCATAAAGTTTGTTAATACATGTTTTTATATATTATACTAGATAAAACTAGTGTCATAATCACCTACTCATATTTTCACCAATAATAACTCGCAGCAGTAGTCATAATGGATTAATAAGTATTTACGCTTTAAGACGTATTTACGAGTATAAATGTGTGATGTATGAATGTGAATGTAATGGTGAATGATTACCTCTGTAATGGTGTATGTTTATTTATTTGGCGTACATATTCTTTTTATGTACGATACGCAAATCGATGCTAGAAGTTGACTGTGAGGTAGACGAACTAAACTTGTTCGAGGACGACCCACAAGACACTTTCGAGCAAGCCAATTGGATTCTCCCTCTGCATATTCTATTTATACCCAAGTAATGCATATAATAATGTTTACTTTTTGGATATATTGCATAATTTGATGGGATTTGCCTAAATAAGGATTTTCTAGAATTACCAACCCTATTCCTTGAATTACACTGGGATAAATGCTATGCTTAGCAATTTTTGCTATTGCTCAACTTGAGAAATATGATGTAACTCTTTTAATGATACTATGTTCTGGAAATGAAGTTTTATTATGGTTTTAACCCGATGGTTAAACAAGAACATTTTGTGTTAAATGGAACATGGAGTGACCACCTAGGATAACAATGCAACCACGAGTGATATCATGGCTCTGGCTTTGGTAATTAGCTCTATAGACTTAGTGCTTAGCAACCCTACCTGAAAGATGGGCAAGAGGGGGCGGTAGTGGTTTGGTGGCAGCTCATGTTAACATGGGGTGGTAGTCTTGGATAAGTTACCTCACCCAGAGGGCCATCAATACTGACGTGGAAACCTTAGAGAGTGCCTTTGTACTAAGGATATTTTGTGAAAGCCTCATAATGGATCCCTATCCATTCACCTCGGCAGTGTTTATGGGTCCGATCAACCCAGGCTAGATGGCATACATGACTTGTGGGTAAAGTTGTACCACCTATGTAGAGTGTAAAATGATATGTCAGCCGTGCTCACGGTTAAGAGCAATATGGACCCTCACATGATAATTGAACTTAAAGACGAACAATAAATCGAGATATGATGATCTACCAATGGGTTGATTAAGTGATTTCACTTAAGTGCTTTTGATATAATCTTATATCTTTGATTAATTGGGATACTTGGGATACACACTTATTAGTAAGATAGGTGTTGCTAATAAAATATTGACCAACTAAAATGCTTATCGCTTATCCATAGCCTGCCTTGTTAACTTGCATTAATTTTCCCCCACTTGCTGAGCCCCGACCATAAGTGAGCTCACCCTTGCTAAGATTTTGATCAGAGGGTGATGCTGAAGACTTCGCTGATGACCTTGATGAATTTTGAGTCTAACGATGTGCCAGTCACCTTCTTGTGGAAGAGTGCCCATATTTAATTCCACCGTACTTTTGATACTTGTTAAAGATACAATGACTCAGATGATGTAATAAAGTTACTCTACTCTCTTTACGCCTTTATTGCATTGTCTTCTGATATATTACACTTGTGACGTCAACATATGTGTGGGAAATGGATCATGGCCCACATATGCTATGCATTCGGTTTTGCCCCCAGAACCGGGTGTGACAGAAGTGGTATCAAAGCTATGCTGACTCTAGGTTGTTAGATTAGTTAGGAATGGAAAGCCTAGTCTGTTCAAAACATGCTAATTTTGTTCTTACAAAATTATTTTATTAACCTTACCTCTTTAAACATCAACTAAGTTGACATTTTCTCTTATAGATGGTTGGTACCATTCAAACCACTCGGATCAACACCAACTACATCCCTCCGCCATGGTAAGTTCCTGTCTACCCAGTGGTAGTTGAGGAAATCCCTATGGATCTCCCTCACATTCGGGTGGAGAATGGAGTCATTGTGGAGGACAGCTCGGAGGAGTTTCTGCCTATGCCCACTCCATTGGTAGAATCACTAGCCTTCGCAGCTGGATCGTCAGCTTCAGCACCGCCTGCACTAGCCGTCCAAGCCCCTGCTCCTGGAGGCAACGACTCAGACGACTCTGGTGACGATGATGAAGACGACAACAAAGAAGAAGAAGATGAGGAAAACATCAACGAGGAAGCCAACGAAGAACAGCAGGACCACTACATGGGGTTATGGCCTGTCACTGAACATTACAGCTCAATGTTTGAGATAGGGCACTTCCCTAACCTGCTGCAAGATGTTATACGCATTGGGAACCTACGTCCGACCCCTGTACAAGACTAGGTGAGTGTACGAGCCTCCTTGGGCTTGCTACTACACCACTCGCAGTCATGTCAGGGTAATGGATGCATGTGATAGAGGGTTCAGGACTCTATCAGCACATGAGTTTTTGACGCCACTATCCACCTACGCTGCTTCGGTCAACGATGCTGCTAGACAAACTCTATGGTCTCTCAGCCACACCTACTGGCAGTAGCTGCACAACACGAAGTACAGGCATCTTCCTCTGTGTATTCGTGGAGATAACCAAACTAGCATTGTTCCAGGTGGAGCTAATGAAGATCGCCTCAACACCTTAGCTGATGTAGTGGCAGGTCTTAACACCGACCTGGATAGTGCTACCCTGGACCTCTCTAGGGTACACTTGGAGCTAGAAGATACACATGCAAGGATCGCGGCCCTGGAAGCTCAGCTTGATGGAAGGAATCCCCCTGAAGTTCAAGTCCCTTCCATGGCGTTATCACCTCCCCTCAAGAGGATCCGCTATGGAGAACCAGGATCCATCACCAGGCTGCTTTAAATTTTTCATTCATATTGTAATAAGTTAGTTCCCGCGTTAGACAAAAAACATCTTTATATTATTACACTATTAATAATAACAACCATGTGATGGTGTTGTTTGAAATGTTTGATTTGGATTTTTGCTTGAGTGTGATGGTCTTATGGAATGATGGCCATAAGAGCATAAAAAACTTAACATTAATAATAAGCTATTCCCTTAGAATCTTTTCTACTCCTCACTTACCCTGGGAATGCACTTTCTAACCAAACAGATGGTGAACACTCGATCAGGTCCCAATAACTACCAGAACCAGCATGGACAACAGTTACCACCACCACCACCCAATCCCATGATGGATCAGTTCATCGCAGCACAGATGCAACTTCTGCAAGGACTTACAGCTTCGGTACAACAGATTCAACAGAATCAACAAAACCAGCAGTACCAACAACAACAACAACAGCACGCACCCCAAGCTAGATACAAGCATCGAGACTTCATGAGTCATCACCCGCCTGCTTTCTCTCATGCAGTAGACCCTTTGGATGCCAATGACTAGCTTAAGGTCATTGGATAGAAGTTAGACATCACCTAGTGGAATGACTGAGAAAAGGTCTTGTACGCTTTGGGAAGACTCGAAGGAGCTGCATCCAATTGGTGGGATGCCTTCACTGCAGCACACGCTAATGCTGATGCCATAACCTGGCAGGAGTTCCAAGTGAACTTCCATGCTCATCATATTCCCTTGGGAATTATGAAGCTTAAGAAGGAGTTCCTTTCCCTCACTCAAGGGAACATGACTGTTAGTGAGTACCATGATTGTTTCACCCAGCTTTCACGTTACGCCCCAGAGGGAGTGGACACCGACGAGAAGCGCCAAGAACATTTCTTGGAAGGCTTGATTGGACCCTTGAACTACCAGCTACAGAGCCACAGTTTCCCCAATTTCCAGACTTTGCTGAACAAGGCAATTGACCTTGAGAGCAAAAGGAAAGAACTGTCCAATCACAAGAGGAAGTACCAAGGGCAGACTAGCAGAAACACCTGGCAAAACAACTCCCGAGGTTCTCAGTTTCGCTCCGGAAACCAGAGTGGGAACAACAACTATCAAGCACAGCGCTCTGAGCAACAAAGTCAGAGGAAACAATCAATACCAGAACCAACAGAGAAGCAACACCTAGACCGGTCAAAGGTCTAGTGGTCAACAGCAGAATCGTCAGGGAAGCGCCATGAACTCACCGGCCAAGAACAACAATGCAACTACCCCAGTTCAACCCAATGGCTGTTTCAAGTGTGGTGAACTTGGCCACTATGCCAACAACTGCCCTAGGCGTAACCCATAGACACCCCAGAAGAACAACAACCAGAGGATTGACCAGAACACACCTGCTCGTGGATCTGCACAGAACAAGACTCCGCGGAACCAGAGTAGAGGAAGAGTCAACCATGTGACAGCGGAATCAGTTCCTTAGGATGCCGACGTGATGTATGGTATGTTTCTTATTAACTCCATACCTGCATTAGTTTTATTTGATTCTAGAGCATCTCATTTCTTCGTAACAACGTCATTCGTGGAAAAACATAATATACCAAACTATCCCTTGAAGAAGAAACTATTATTTCGATCACCAGGAGGTGAACTTAGAGCCACTCACTCATGCCCTCAGACTAAGATTGAAATTAGAGGCCTAAGCTTTCTAGTAGAGCTGATAATTTTGGAATTGAGTGGAATCAATGTGATACTTGGAATAGACTACTTGACCAAGTATGATGGAGTGATATCTTGTGCTAAGAGGATGGTTACATTAACTAGTCCACAAGGAGAAAGAATCGAAGTCAATGCTAGTATGCCAGCAATAGCAGAGACAATGGTAAATTAGTTGGAAGAGAAATCTTTGGAGTACATCAGGATAGTGTGTGAATACCCAGACGTATTTTCGGAGGAATTACCAGGTATGCCACCTGATCGTGATATAGAGTTTTCTATTGAACTATTACCTAGAACCGCACCAATTTCGAAAAGAGCTTACCGAATGGATGTCAAAGTTTTAATTGAACTAAAGAAACAAACAGAAGAATTACTAGAAAAAGGTTTTATTCGATCTAGTTCATCACCATGGAGAGCCCTAGTTCTATTCATGAACAAGAAAGATGGTTCAAGAAGAATGTGTGTGGACTATAGAAGCTTGAACGAAGTAACGATTGAGAATAAGTACCCATTACCTCGGATTGAAGATCTGTTGGATCAGATGAGAGGAGCTACAATATTCTCAAAGATAGATCTAAGATCAGGCTATCATCAGTTGAAGATTCGAACCGAAGATATACCTAAAACAGCTTTCACTACAAGATAAGGACTATATCAGTTTTTAGTCATGTCTTTTGGACTAACTAATGCAAAATCTTACTTTATGAACTTGATGAATAAAGTATTCATGGAATACCTTGACCAGTTTGTGGTGGTATTCATTGACGACATACTAATATACTCTCAGAATGAAGAAGCACATGAAGATCATTTGAGATTAGTTCTACAGAAGCTTCGCGACAATCAGTTGTATACGAAATTTTCGAAGTGTGATTTTTGGCTAAAGGAAGTCGCTTTCCTAGGTCATATTATCACCAATGGAGGAATCAAAGTAGACCCTGGTAAAATAAGTGAAATACTAAATTGGAAACAACCCACAGATGTGTCCAAGATCAGAAGTTTTCTTGGATTAGCAGGATACTACAGAAGATTTATCGAGGCTTCTCCAAAATAGTGAAACCCCTTACTTCACTATTGGAGAAAGGTAAAGAATTTAAGTGGGACGAAGCATGTCAGAAATGTTTCGAGGCATTAAAGGAAAGGCTAACCACTACACTAGTGTTAGTTATGCCTGATATTCATAAAGGATTTGATGTGTATTGCGATGCATCACATCTAGGACTTTGATGTGTGTTAATGCAAGAAGGAAAAGTGATTGCCTATGCTTCAAGGCAGTTATAGAAGCATTAAAAAATTACCCTACACATGACTTGGAATTAGTTGTTGTAGTGCACACTTTGAAGATTTGGAGGCACTACATGATTGGAAACAAGTGTAAAATCTTCACGGATCACAAAAGCTTGAAATACATCTTCACGCAGAAAGAACTCAACCTAAGACAGAGAAGATGGCTTGAGTTAGTCAAAGACTATGATTTGGAAATACAATATCACCCAGGCAAAGCAAATGTAGTGGCTTATGCTTTGAGCCGTAAAGGTCAAGTGAACAACATCACTACTCATTTGATGTCGTAGGAATTGTGCTGGGAGATGGAACAACTCAACCTTGGAATGCTCAATAATATGGAAGCAACAGTTATGGAAGTTGAATCTACTTTGGAATAAAAGATTCGTAAAGGATAGGAGACTGATGAGAAAATCAAGGAAATTAAGACACAAATTGGTTTGGATAAAGCCCCAGATTTCACCGAAGATGATAAAGGCACATTATGGTTTAAAAAAGAATCTGTGTACCAGAAATCGAGCACCTACGCCAACTTATCTTAAGAGAAGCCCATGATTCAGCTTAATCTATTCGCCCTGGAAGTACTAAGATGTACCAGGATCTAAAGGAAAAGTATTGGTGGTACAATTTGAAAAGAGATGTGGCTACTCATGTTGCACTATGTGACGTGTGTCAGCGAGTTAAAGCCGAACATCAAAGACCAGCAGGATTGCTACAACCTCTCAAAGTACCGGAATGGAAATGGGAAGAAATCAGTATGGATTTCATAGTTGGACTACCCCGTACTCGGGATGGCTATGATTCAATATGGGTTATAGTGGACAGGTTGACTAAGGTGGCACACTTTATACCTATGAAGACAACGTACTCAGGAGCCCAGTTAGCAGAGTTATACATGTCAAGAATTGTTTGTTTGCACGGAGTACTAAAGAAGATCGTATCGGATCGAGGAACCCAATTTACCCCGCGCTTTTGGAAAAGACTACATGAGTCCATGGATACCAAGCTAAACTTTAGTTCAGCTTATCATCCGCAAACGGATGGGCAAACTGAAAGAACAAAACAAGTGTTGGAAGATATGCTAAGAGCTTGCGCTCTAAAGCATGGTAGAAGCTGGGATAAGAGTTTGCCTTATGCAGAATTCTCATACAACAATAGTTACCAGGCAAGTCTAAAAATGGCACCGTTTGAAGCACTTTATGGACGAAAGTGTAGAACACCACTTTATTGGAATCAGTCCAGAGAAAGTCAAGTATTTGGTCCAGAAATTCTCCAAGAAGCAGAAAAGCAAGTACAGATTATCAGAGCGAATTTAAAAACAGCACAGTCGAGACTGAAAAGTTATGCTGACAATAGAAGAAGAGAGTTGATATTTGAAGTAGGAGACTTCGTATATCTTAAAGTTTCACCAATGAGAGGCATGAAAAGATTTAAGATTAAGGGTAAACTATCTCCTCGTTACATTGGTCCGTTCAAGATTTTGGAAAGAAAAGGTGAAGTAGCGTACCAGTTAGAGCTACCCGATAGTTTGTCGGATGTGCATAACGTATTTCATGTGTCACAAGAAATGCTTAAGAGTACCGGAAGAACAATTACCTATGGAGGAACTCAATGTTAAGGAGGATTTGACTTATTCGGAGTACCCTATCAGGATTTTAGAAACATCTTGCAGAATTACACGGAGTAAAGTTATCAACATGTGTAAAGTTCAGTGGAGTCACCATTCAGAAGATGAGACCACTTGGGAAAGAGAAGATGAACTCAGAGCAGAATTTCCCTAGTTATTCTCAGAAGTTCCTTAATCTCGAGGACGAGAATCTTTTAAGGGGGTACGTTTGTAACACTATAAAAACCATCAACCAAAAATAATGCATCTAGATTATTAATGATAAATATGGTAATAATTTTTTTTCAAGTGTTTGATTGTTATTTACATTTAGAAGAATTTTGTTGGCTCATATTAGATTTTTGGATGTTTAATAGAATTTCTTTTATATTGAAAATCCAATTAATTAATATAGAAATATTGGTCCAAAAATAAATATTTTAGTTATAAATAATTTTGTTATAATTATTATGATTTTTAGAATTTTTAAAAATATATTATTTATATTTTTAATTAGAAAAGAAAAGAAAAAAAGAAAAAGGATGAAACCCTAGCCGCATAGGCCATTTCGGCCCACTAAGGCCCAACCGGTCGTGCGCCCTAGCCCTCCTACCTCTCTCTCTCTCTTACAGGTGGGCCCCACCGCGGCCCCATGTCTCCTCTCCTCTTCTTCCTCCTTCCCCGCGCCGCCGCTCTGCTCACGCGCCCACGCCGCGCCGCGCCACAGGACACTTTCAAGAAAGGCAAGTGGATTCTCCCTCTGCATATTCTATTTGTACCCAAGTAATGCATATGTTTACTTTTTGGATATATTGCATAATTTGATGGGATTTGTGTGGCGGAACTGCCCGAATTATTAAAAATCGAATAACCCATCAATCCCTTAGATCTAGTATGATAAATCCACTTTTCTCGGGATCAAATACCACTAGCTCACTCGAAGGTGAGTCACAGAGAAAATACAATAAAACAGGAAACCACAAATTAAAGTATTGGAGTTATTACATAAATCGAAGTTTTTGAGTAAATTGAAACTAGTTCATAATTTAAATTGCAGCGGATAGTCGATAACGTCAAATGCTGAGGAATAGGGCAAGGCCTAGCCCACTACTCCACCTGCTCCTCTCCTGCTGGAGCAGCATCCCACTCGATCGTCCAACTCGGTGGTAGGATGGAAGGCCAAGTCACACCATCAACCATGTCCTGTAACGTACCTACAAAAATTGTGCCACAAGCAAGGCTGAGTATACTAATACTCAGCTAGACTTACCCGGTGTGAGCAATCTACTCATCTACCTCTAGACCATGCAACTGTTTGGCTAAGGGGTTTGTTTTGCCAAAAGCTCTAGCTGAGTCTAAAAACAGTTTTAGCTTTTCCAGTTCTAGCATAATTAGTTTAGCTAAGTTTGCTCCTTCTAAGCATACACGGTAACAACCATTTAGTACAATCAACATGTTATCTCAATAAAACCTCATTTCACTTCTTACTCAGTGTAGTACAAGGGGTCAAGCAGTCTCATTAGCTGCGAGAAGCAGACGATTTGAATCGAGTTTTAAAACCTTGCAAGGTAAACCTAAACACACGACATGTAGGGGCACTCCGTCCCCACACACGTCAACCGTCCCCATCGATTCTCCGTTCGCGGCCAGGGCCCACCGCCTTGGCATACAATGCTCCACTAACCCCCGCTGCCGCCGTGCAATGACCCAGTCTCAGGACAAGTGAGGGGGAAAGTCCGCACCCGGCTTCACTCAGGTACTAGGTTTACCGGTTACCATATTTCCCGACATGTGTTTAGTACTTTCAAATGCTTGACTCAGGTATCCACACATTAATCCTTAATTCCGTTTCTGTCTCATGGACAAGGCATCCACCCTGGATCCGAGTCCATAGACCATCATAGATCCCGTTATCAAGATGAATACAAACAATTCCTGACCTCGCGCGAGTGCTAGAAAAATCACTCGACTTCTATTGAGATCCTAATTAGCAAAGCAGCTACTCGACCTAGCATACTAGTATCCATCTCAAAAAGGAATCCTGAGTTCATGCAACTAAGGGTTTCAAGCAACTCCTACACTTAAGTGCACATTACAAGCCTACAACATTAAGTGTAGTAAAGTAGCATATATAAATTGGTTATGCATAAGACCGGGGCTTGCCTTCAAATGGCTGTTCTCCTCTCCTTTTCTGTGGCAGGCTTGGGAGCTGGCTCCTGGTCTTTCTCGTGGACAACTCCTTGCTCGGGAATGAGCACGTACTCTCTGTCAGCGAGGTTGCAATCTAATGAATGCAATGAGTGAGATATATGTATGCCATGATATGCAGTATGGTAGTAAGAGAAACGATCAACTTTACAAAGTAAGGTTAAATCTTACTACGGGCATACTAGTGGTATACTTAGCCAAATTAGGGTCAAGTATGGTTAAGTTAAGTGGTCAAATTATTTTTGTGCCCCACTGATTTCCTTTTAGTGTCTTAGTGAAAATTTATTATGATCCTTGCTGAATTCATTGGGTGAGATTTATTATCCTTACTAATTCTACCTTCTTCTCCTTTTCTCTTATGTTTTTAAGGTGGGTCTGAACTACAACATGGCTTTATAAATTCCTAACAATTCTGTACAAATTACAATAGCTTCTTACTGGTGTATAACTCTCAGTCTCAAAAATTGAGGCCTAAAAAGTTAAGGGTTCACTCTGTACAAAATTATCAACTCTTAGGGTAGAGAGGGTGCTTTGAACTACAACTCTCTTCTAACAGTGGATTAATCCCTAAAGCTTATTTTTGCTGGCTTTTAGTTGCAATAATATGGCCTTGTACCAAGTTTTAGCCACTAATACCTAGTGGTCATTTTTCTATGATTTTCTAAAGTTCTTGGCCATATGGGTGCTTTCTACTACCACTATACTTGAAAAATATCAAACAACAGATTCCTAATTTTTCCTATATTCTTCTTTGTGCAAGAGCAATCATTCTAGAATTTGGCAACTTTTTGTTTAAGGGAGAGGGTGGTAGAATTTCTTGGAATATATGGTCTTTTTCATGGGGTAGGGGGTAATGGGTGTTTTCTTACATTTTTAAATAGGTTTCATATTTTTCTCTGGTGGTCTACTTTATAAATAGTTGGGTAAAAATTTGTTTGCCCACTGTTGCACAATTTTAGCCTTTCTTATGATTTAATTAAAACATGGCCAAAATCAAGTTTTAATTGTTCATCCCACTTATTATGATGGGTTGGGGTGTTTATCGTTTTTGTAGTGGTGTTCTAGTAGTTAGGAGTCTACTAAATTTTTCCTGCCATTTTTGCAATGGTCCTTATATTTTTAATTATGGCTTTTCTTGATTTCTTAGTGCCTAATAAAATAAATAATCTTGGATTAGCTCTGGACTAGGGTTCTCTGTATTTTTCCTATGTTCTTTGTCACTTAATTATACTAGGACAAATATTTTCCTTCTCTGTTTATTATTTTCCACTGCTTTTCTTAATTTCCTCAGTTTTGGACAGATATGGTTTTTAATAAACAATCTTGAGTTATTTTTGTATACTGGGGTGCTTAGTATTTTTAAACAATGCATATGTTGGGTATGTACCTCCACAAATTTTCTTAAGCCTAGTATAGGAATATTTCTATTTTTCTTTATATTAATAAGGTTTGGGCAGTTTCCTTATTTAATTCAAAACTCTAAAAATTAGTATAGAAAACATGGGGTTCAGTATTTTTGTCTGATAGCTAATAATATTTGGAATCCAGCAAAATTAGTTTGACTAATTTTGGATAAGTATTTCTCAAGTTATGAATTTCCTAAGTTCTTTGTTCATTAAAAAGAATAATCAGAAATGGTTAAGTGGAAACTGACCTTGGGTGGCCGAAGTCCAGTGACGGTCATCCCGCTTCTCCGGTGAGGCAATGCCTCGGATCAAGCTCGTGGAAGCTTCACAGCCTCTCGGGGAAGCTGTCTAGGGGCTAGAGCGAGGCTGGGGCTCGACGGGAAGGACTGGCCACGACGGCCGTGCTCGGGCAGTGATGGCGGGCGGTGGTGCTCGCTTTCAACGGCGAACTCCGGTGATCTCTGGCTTGGGTGGGGCTTTGGATGCTCAAGTGCATACGGCTAAGGCATCTAGGGGCACTTATAGGCGAGGGTGAGGCATAGGCGCGCGGGGCAGCGCGACCACGCGCGGGGGGCGCGCTGCCGCGACCAGTCCGCGCTCGGCCGGTCAAGCAAGCGATCGAACACGTGGCATCACTCAGTGTGGTCATTTTCAAATGCTAATTGGCTTGCGATCTTCTCGTAACTCTCCCAAATCCCTGCACATGATTTCTTCTTTGTCGTTTACTCTTTGTTTCTCTTACAACACTTGAGTGGATTGGATCTCGGATTCGCGAGATACGAGGGGGCGAAGTTGGGTTTGTCACTCAGCTGAAAACCGAGACTAAGGTTGAGTCAAAACGTGTCAAACGATTTTTGCTTGAATTCAAACTTTGCCAGAGTGTGTTCAAGGTAATTTGGCGCCACTTTCGTATTTGGGTTTTGTAGATTTGAGTTTTGGAAAATAGAGAACACGGTTGAACTTCATGAAGAGGTAAAAATTTAGTTCTGAATTTTCTGAATTTCCCATTAAGATTCTTGCTTGAGGGTTCTTTTTGGGAATTTTGCAAAGCTCCATTGATCAAACTTCCTTACTACATGTTGTAGTTTATTTAGTGCACTTTAACTTTGTTGTTTGGTTCTCATCCTGATTTTATGTTTTTCATAATCTTTTTACAAGTTTTCCTCTTTTGCACTTAAATGGCTTACTTATGGTTATTTAGGGTTTTGTGCATTTTTCTCATTTTAAGGTGCATGATATGATTAATGCATAATCCTTAAGATGAAAAAGACTTAATCACACCTTTGTTCCTAAATTTTGGTGTCTTTTTCTCAATTTGATTCACATGTGATAATGGTCTTGAGTTAGCACTGAGAAGAAATCCTAAGTAACACTGGGGTGTTACAGCCTTCCCCCCTTAAAGGAATCTCGTCCCGAGATTTGGGTCGGAGTCCTCCGGGGCGAAGAGAAAGTTATGGCTTGCTTGAATTTTGTGTTTTGTTTATTAAGGTCCTTCTTAGTGAACTGCTCTTCGAATGTCATCCTCTTTGCAATTTCAGAAGGAAGTCCTTTTCGATTTAGTTTTACAATTAACTTATTTTAGGATAAGGTCATTCTTCTTACATTTAGATTCAAAGGGCAGGGGGAGGGGTTGGGTATGGTTACGTACCGATTCCCTTAGGTAGAAAATCGGGGAAGTTCGAATGTAGAAATTCCTCAGTCTCCCAAGTAGCCTCTTCCTCTGGGTGATTGCTCCATTGGATCTTCTACATTTCGATCAACTTAGCCCGAGTTGATCTTTCTTTGCAATCTAGAACCTTGGAAGGGTACTCTTGATATGATAGATCTGACTCTATCTCCACTTCTGGTTCTGCTATGATCTCGGTCGGCAATCGAACACATTTCTTCAATTGGGATACATGGAACACATTATGGATGGCAGACATTTTCAGAGGTAACTTCAATTTGTATGCCACGGGTCCACATGCTTCCACGATCTCATAAGGTCCAATGTATCGAGGGGCTAACTTGCCTTTGATCCCAAACCTTTGCACTCCTTTTGTGGGTGATACTTTCAGATATATGAAATCCTCTTATCATGGTAACTCTTCTGCCTGGCTTGAGCAGCTTCTAGATTCTTCCTGATTAGTTTGACTTTCCTTTCGGCTTCAGTCACTAAGTCAGGTCCAAAAATTTCTCTTTCTCCAGGCTGAGACCAGTTGAGGGGTGTTCGACACCTTCTTCCATATAGGGCTTCGAAAGGTGCCATCTTTAGGCTAGATTGATAACTGTTATTATAAGCAAACTCTACCAAAGAGAGGTACTTATCCCAGTTCTTGCCGCAATCGATCGCACAAGCCCTCAACATATCTTCAAGAATTTGATTTACCCTTTTAGTCTGACCATCAGTCTGAGGGTGGTAAGCTGAACTTCTTATTAGCTTGGTTCTCAATGACTCTTGCAATTGCTCCCAAAATCTTGCAACGAATTGGGCTCCTCGGTCAGAGAATTATCCGGGGTAACCCGTGCAAACACACGATTCGGTCAATATACAATTCTGCATACTTCTGAGCCTTATCGGTGGTGTGCAACGGAAGAAAATGTGCCACTTTTGTCAATCGGTCCACCATGACCCAAATCGAATCATGATGCCGAGAGGTGTTGGGCAGACCCACAATGAAATCCATGCTAATTTCATCCCATTTCCATGAGGATATTGATAGGGGTTGCAAGGCACCAACTGATTTTAAGTGGCTTGCCTTTATCCTCTTACATGTGTCACATTCTGATACATACTGAGCTATTTCCTTCTTCATTCTGGTCCACCAATATAGGGGCTTCAGATCATGGTACATTTTGGTGCTTCCTAGATGAATGGAGAATTTGGAGAGATGATCCTCATCCAAAATTTTCTTCTTGAGATCCTTATTTTTAGGAACCACCAATCTGGCTTCAAACCATAATATCCCCTTCTTATCTTGGCAAAAACACTTGTACTTCTCTGTCTTCTGATGGAGGTTCTCCTTAATGATTTGCACTCCCTTGTCACTGAGTTGGGCCATAATTATCTGGTCTTGCAAGGTTGGCTTCATGGAAATGTGAGACAAAGCACCAGAAGGAATCACTTCGATCTTCATCTTGCTCAACTCATCACACAGGGTATTGATGCGAGAATCCATCATTACACAGTTGCATTGTGACTTCCGACTTAAGGCATCAGCCACCACATTGGCTTTCCCTGGGTGGTAGTGTACCTCCAAGTTGTAGTCCTTGATCAGCTCTAGCCATCTTCTCTGCCTCATGTTTAGATCAGCCTGAGTAAAGATGTACTTGAGGCTCTTATGATCGGTGTATATGTTGCAGTGGGTTCCGATCAAATAGTGCCTCCACATCTTCAATGCATGAACCACGGCTGCTAACTCCAAGTCATGAGTGGGATAATTTTGCTCGTGAGGCCTGAGTGCCCTTGATGCGTAGGCAATGACTCGGTTGTCTTGCATCAAAACACAACCTAGTCTAGTGCCAGAGGCATCACAGTACACATCAAATGGCTTGCTGTTGTCGGGTTGCGCTAACACGGGTGCTGTGGTCAAATGCTGCCTCAAGGTGTGGAAAGCATCTTCGCACTTCTGACCCCAATCAAATTTAGCTCCCTTCTTCAACAATTTAGTCATGGGCTTCGCAATTCGAGAGAAGTCTAGAATAAATCTTCGATAATAACCGGCCAATCCCAGAAAACTTCGAATCTGACAGACAGTTGTTGGCGGCTTCCAATTCATTACCTCCTGCACCTTATCTGGATCAACAACTATGCTAGCTTGAGAGATAGTGTGACCCAAGAATTTGATTTCTTTCAGCCAAAAATCACATTTAGACAGTTTGGCATAAAGATGGTGCTCTCGCAGATGTTGGAGTACTACATGCAAATGAGTGGCATGCTCTTCTTCATTCTTTGAGTACACCAAGATGTCGTCGATGAAAACCACCACGAACTTGTCCAGTTCAGGCATGAAGACTGAATTCATCAGATACATGAAGTATGCTGGCGCATTAGTCAGCCCAAACGACATCACCAAATACTCATACAACCCATATCTGGTTGAGAAGGCAGTCTTCGGAATATCACTTGCTCGTATCTTGATCTGACGATAGCCGGAGCGAAGGTCTATCTTGGAAAACACTTTGGCTCCGACCAACTGATCGAAAAGAACATCAATACGAGGCAAAGGATACTTGTTTTTGATGGTCACCGCATTGAGTGAGCGGTATTCTATACATAGCCTCGAGCTTTCATCTTTCTTCTTCACAAACAAGGCTGGACATCCCTAAGGTGAAGTACTTGGGCAGATGAAACCTTTGTCCAACAACTCTTACAGCTATTTCTTCAATTCTGCGTGTTGCATCCAGTAAGGCCTCTTGGAAATAGGTGACATTCCTGGTTGCAACTCGATGGCGAATTCAATATCCCGGTCTGGTGGCATTCCTGGCAACTCATCAGGAAAAACATCTGCATACTCACAGACCACTGGAATTTTCTTTAAGGGTAACTCTATCATAGCGAAAGCACATGATCGAGTAGGCTCTTGGCTGGGTAGATACAACGTAAGGTCCCCGAAGGTAGGAGAACGGATTTCTAGAGCTTTGGCAGCTACATCCAACACCACCCGGTGTTGAGTCATCCAGTCAGCTCCGAGAATGATGTCCATACCCTCTAGTCCCAAAATCAGGAGTGTGGTTTTGAAGATTTTACTTCCTAGTGAGATAGGCACACTTCAATTTAATTGGTTTGTTGCAATTTTGCTCCCAGGTGTTGCTATCATGAAAGACCCTTTCGTATGATAGAAAGGCAGTTGACATTTAGCACTGAATTTCTGGCTAATGAAGCTATGTGATGCACCAGAATCGAACATAATTAATGCAGGTTGATTAAAAACTGAAAAGATACCGGTCATGATGGGTGCTCCTTCAGGTAGCTCCTCCATAGTAGTGAAATTGAGCTTCCCTTGCCTGACTTGTACCTTCTGCTTCCTTTCTTTGTCTTGATTCGGTGCTGGCATCAGTCTCTGCTGATTCCTTGGGCAATTCTTGGCATAATGACCCACATTGCCACAAGTGAAGCACTTGTTTCCATTTCTGTGGAAGAAATGCTGCTGCTGTTGCTGTTGGGGTTGATTATTCCTTGGGGCGGGAGCTGGAATGCGATTGGGTGCTCGTTGCTGCTGAGATGGCCTGATCAACCATCTTCCTGCCTGCTGCTGAAATCCTCTGCTCTGATTGTTGGAGACAATCTTGAACCTCTGGGGTGGAGCGGAGGATCCTGACATTGGTGCCTTCCTCTTCTTCTCTGCCCGGTGAGCTACAATACAGTCTTCCTGTGATATGGCCAAGTTGACCAACTCATTGAAGCTATTAGCCCGAACAGTGTTGAGTCGCTCACGTAGCTTGGTGTTGAGACCCCTGCGGAAGCGGTCTCTCTTCTTTTCATCAGATTCTGCATGATAACCCACATACTGGCACAGGTCATTGAAGGCCTAGGCATACTGCAACACGGTGTGGGTCCCTTGAGTCAATGCCAGAAACTCATTCAGTTTACGGTCCAGAATCCTTGCTGGAATGTGATGTCCCCTGAAGGCAGTCTTGAACTCTTCCCATGTCACTTCATGATCAGCAGGTAGCATGGCACGGAAATGGTACCACCATGTCCGAGCAGGTTCGCGAAGCTGCTGCGCGGCGAAACGAGCTTTGGTGTCATCAGGGCAAGCTCCCGTGAGGAGGGGGGACTTGGACTCCACGACTCGTAGCCACACGTCAGCGTCAAGCGGATCCTCTGCTTTGGTGAACAAGGGAGGCTGCATGCTCAGGAACTCCTGATAGGTGGCCGTAGCCGGAGGTCGCTGCGGATGGCCTCCACCGTGCTACTGAGGGTGGGGCTGGCGCTGCAAAAGCTGTCGCAGAATTTCATTCTGCTGAGCCATCAACTCCTGCACCATGGGAGCTGGAGGAGGTGGTGGGGGAACTTGCTCGTTCTACCTATGATGCTGCCTAGCTGCCATATGAAAATAGAGATTGTTGCCAATGTTATCCCAATTCACGATTCCGTACAATATGCTTTATATCATATGGAAAGAAAATGTTATAACACAACATCAACTTGAACGAGGATAACATGATCACATTCACTTCATTACTCGCAAAAGTTCTCTTGGGTTACAACAATTTAGGAGAAAGTACCCATAAGCCTAGCTCAAAATCTGATGGCAACTAAGCTCGCGTGGGTATCTATCCTCCTAATGCATCAAGCTAACCCATCAACCCTGAGTAACAGAAGCGACACTAGATACGAGTGAAGGGGCATCTCGGAGGGAGCCACATTGGTACCAGGGGCTGGTCCTAACTTCTCGGGAGCCTCCTCTCCTTCGCTTTCGGCCTCATTTGCCTCCATCTCCAGGTGGTGCATGTCCAAGTGGTCGTTAGCTTCCTCAAGCTCCTCATGCACATCGTGGAGCTGGTTTTCCAGGACATCAATGGTGTTGTCCTAGATCTCCACCTGCTACCTGCTGCTCCAGGGTGGCAATGTACTGGCTCAACTGTTCCACCTGTAGGTCTTTCTCAACCAACTCTGAGGACAAGTCAACCATGAAGTCCTCCCAGTTGTCGAGGGTGAGCTTAGTGGTCTGAGCGAGGTTAGCAAGGTGTCCCATGGCGTCGCTCTGCAGGGCCTGAAGGCGGTACAGTGCACTTATACACTGAACAGTGATCCTCCCAACTAGGTCGGGATACATAGCCCATACGTCTTTCACATGGCTCACACGGTTGCACCACATGGGGTCATCCCTCTTCTCAGCGGGGAAGAGTCCTAGTGGGTGCATCACCATCTCTAGGGGATGGTAGCCGCAGAAAGTCGTCAGGGTCTTCATAGCTACCGCCTCGGTGGTGTCGTCTGCCCTGAATCCAACAGTCTCGGAGTCAAGGGAACGCCAACCTGGCTGAAGGGGGTGAGCCTCCAGAGTCAGCCAGACTCGGCAATGTGGTACCCGATGCTCCTCGTACAGCTGCACTATATACAAAGGGGGCGTAGGGTAACCGACGGAGTTGAGCACCTCCCACAAGATGGAAGGGAAACCCTCGTGAGAAAGGAAATCGAAACTAAAACGAGCGTCTCCTCCATTGGCGAGGGTGGGTGAAGTCATCTGTGGAAGAGGATCAGATGTAAAAGTTACGGTGGAAAAAGAAAAACATGTGAGCCCGAGTTGTAAAAATGAGGTGGGTTAGATTAAATTTTTTACTCCTTCAATTTCTAGTCCTTTCGTGTTTTAGAATGCATGCATGCTGGAAAGAACGTCTCCTCACCGACCAGAAGGTTGCTTTTAGGGCATCCTTGAAATCCTAAGACTGGCCCATAGGGCCTACTTACTTAGCCACCTGTTTTTCCCACTACTTCTAAGGCCTTTCGTCCGAGGTCTAGCGTTCTAGTCCTGACGATTCCAATACTAGTTTCTAAGCAAATTTTATTTTTGAAAGGTTGGTGTTCATGATTTATCGCTTTCTCTGTGGTGGTATTTGCTCCGATACCAGCTGTGGCAGAACTGCCCGAATTATTCCAGCTTAAGTGCCCAAGTCACGCCTTAGAAGCAACAACACACTTAAATCGGAATAACCCGTCAATCCCTCATATCTAATCTGATAAAGTCACTTTTCTCAGGATCAAATACCACCAGCTCACTCGAAGGTGAGTCACAGAGAAAATACAATAAAGCAGGAAACCACAAATTAAAGTACTAGAGTTATTACATAAATCGGAGTTTTGAGTAAACTGAAAATAGTTCATAATTTAAATTGCAGCGGATAGTCGATAACGTCGAATGCTGAGGAATAGGGCAAGGCCTAGACCACTACTCCTCCTGCTCCTCTCCTGCTGGAGCAGCATCCCACTCGACCGTCCAACCCGGTGGCAGGATGGAAGGCCAAGTCACACCATCAACCATGTCCTATAACGTACCTACAAAAATTGTGCCACAAGCAAGGCTGAGTATACTAATACTCAGCTAGACTTACCCGGTATAAGGAATCTACTCCTCTACCTCTAGACCATGCAGTTGTTTGGCTGAGGGGTTTGTTTTGCCAAAAGCACTAGCTGAGTCTAAAAACAGTTTTAGCTTTTCCAGTTCTAGCATAATTTATTTAGCTAAGTTTGCTCCTTCTAAGCATACATGGTAACAACCATTTAGTATAATCAACATGTTATCTCAATAAAATCTCATTTCACTTCTTACTCAATGCAGTACAAGGGGTCAAGCAGTCTCATTAGCTGCGAGAAGCAGACGATTCGAATCAAGTTTTAAAATATTGCAAGGTAAACCTAAACACACGACATGTAGGGGCACTCTGTCCCGACACACGTCAACTGTCCCCATCGATTCCCCATTCGTGGCTAGGGCCCACCGCATTGGTATACAATGCTCCACTGACCCCGGCTGCCGCCGTGCAGTGACCGCACTTATACCCACCATAGCTAGCATGGGAGACCCAGTCTCAGGACAAGTGAGGGGGAAAGTCCGCGACCAGCTTCACTCAGGTACTAGGTTTACCGGTTACCATATTTCCCGACATGTGTTTAGTACTTTTAAACACTTGACTCAGGTATCCACACATTAATCCTCAATTCCATTTTCGTCTCATGGACAAGGCATCCACCCTGGATCCAAGTCCATAGACCATCATAGATCCCGTTATCAAGATGAATACAAACAATTCCTGACCTCGCGCGAGTGCTAGAAAAATCACTCGACTTCTACCGAGATCCTAATTAGCAAAGCAGCTACTCGACCTAGCATACTAGTATCCATCTCAAAAAGGAATCCTGAGTTCATGCAACTAAGGGTTTCAAGCAACTCCTACACTTAACTGCACATTACAAGCCTACAACATTAGGTGTAGTAAAGTAGCATATATAAATTGGTTATGCATAAGACCGAGGCTTGCCTTCAAATGCTGGGGCTGCGGGGAGATCTTCTGTAGCAGGCTCGAGAGCTGGCTCCTGGTCTTCCTCGTGGACAGCTCCTTGCTCGGGAATGAGCGCGTACTCTCCGTCAGCGAGGATGCAATCTAATGAATGTAATGAGTGAGATATATGTATGCCATGATATGCAATGTGGTAGTAAGAGAAATGATCAATTTGACAAAGTAAGGTTAAATCTTACTACGGGCATGCTAGTGGTATACTTAGCCAAATTAGGGTCAAGTATGGTTAAGTTAAGTGGTCAAATTATTTTAGTACCCCACTAATTTCCTTTTAGTGTCTTAGTGAAAGTTTATTATGATCCATGCTGAATTCAATGGGTGAGATTTATTATCCTTACTAATTCTTCCTTCTTCTCTTTTTCTCTTATGTTTTTAAGGTGGGTCTGAACTACAACATGGCTTTATAAATTCCCAACAATTCTGTAAAAATTACAATAGCTTCTTATTGGTGTATAACTCTCAGTCTAAAAAATTGAGGCCTAAAAAGTTAAGGGTTCACTCTGTACAAAATTATCAACTCTTAGGGTAGAGAGGGTGCTTTGAACTACAACTCTCTTCTAACAGTGGATTAATCTCTAAAGCTTATTTTTTCTGGCTTTTAGGTGCAATAATATGGCCTTGTACCAAGGTTTAGCTACTAATACCTACTGGTCATTTTTCTGTGATTTTCTAAAGTTCTTGGCCATAGGGGTGCTTTCTACTACCACTATACTTGAAAAATGTCAAACAACAGATTCCTAATTTTTCCTATCTTCTTCTTTGTGCAAGAGCAATCATTCTAGAATTTGACAACTTTTTGCTTAAGGGAGAGGGTGGTAGAATTTCTTGGAATATATGGTCTTTTTCATGGTGTAGGGGGTAATGGGTGTTTTCTTACATTTTTAAATAGGTTTCATATTTTTCTCTGGTGGTCTACTTTATAAATAGTTGGGTAAAAATTTGTTTGTCCACCGTTGCACAATTTTAGCCTTTCTTATGATTTAATTAAAACATGGCCAAAATCAAGTTTTAATTGTTCATCCCACTTATTATGATGGATTGGGGTGTTTATCATTTTTGTAGTGGTGTTCTAGTAGTTAGGAGTCTACTGAATTTTTCTTGTCATTTTTGCAATGGTCCTTATATTTTTAATTATGGCTTTTCTTGATTTCTTAGTGCCTAATAAAATAAATAACCTTGGATTAACTATGGACTAGGGTTCTCTAAATTTTTCCTATGTTCTTTGTCACTTAATTATACTAGGAAAAATATGTTCCTTCTCTGTTTATTATTTTCCATTGATTTTCTTAATTTCCTCAGTTTTGAACAGATATGGTTTTTAATAGACAATCTTGAGTTATTTTTGTATACTGGGTTGCTTAGTATTTTTAAACAGTGCATATGTTGGCTATGTACCTCCACAAATTTTCTTAAGCCTAGTATAGGAATATTTCTATTTTTCTTTATATTAATAAGGTTTGGGCAATTTCCTTATTTAATTGAAAACTCTAAAAATTAGTACAGAAAACATGGGGTTCAGTATTTTTGTCTGATAGCTAATAATATTTGGAATCCAGCAAAATTGGTTTGACTAATTTTGAATAAGTATTTCTCAAGTTATAAATTTCCTAAATTCTTTGTTCATTAAAAAGAATAATCAGAAATGGTTAAGTGGAAACTGACCTTGCATCGGGGTCCCTGGCGTGTATTTTTAAAATTCCTTACAGACTAGTCCTTAGGTCACTATTCAAATGAGTCTATGACAATTCAGAAAACCCCCTGGGGTTCTACTAAACCTAGCCCGAGGTCCTTCCCCCAATGAAACAGTGTCCGCGGCGGAGGAAAGGGCGGAGGGGCTTACCAGTGGTGAGATAGCTCCGGTGAGGTGTCTAGGGAGGTCGAGGAAGTCATGGCGGTCACGTCGATGTGCGGATTGCCGGCGGAGGTGGCCGGAGCTGGCGGGTCCACGCGCGCAGGCGGGGGAGATCGTCGGCGGCGAGGAATCCAGCCTGCTCACGGCGAGATGGCTCAGTCTAGTGAGTCGAGAGGCTTTATGGGAGGTCAGAGAGGTTGGGGGTGCAAGGAATCGAAGAATGGTGCACCTGGTAGCTCGGTCTACGTGCGGTGGCGGGCAGCCAAAGTCTAGCGATGGTCATCCCGCTTCTCTAGTGAGGCAATGCCTCGGCTCAAGCTTGGGGAAGCTTCACAGCCTCTCGGAGAAGCCGTCCAGGGGCTAGGGCGAGGCTGGGGCTCGATGGGAAGGACTGACCACGACGGTCGTGCTTGGGCAGTGATGGCGGGCGGTGGCACTCGCTTTCAACGATGAACTCCAGTGATCTTTGGCTCGGGCGGGGCTTTGGGTGCTCAAGTGCATACGGCTAAGGCCTCTAGGGGCACTTATAGGCGAGGGCGAGGCACAGGCGCGCAGGGCGTGGCGACCACGCGCGGAGGCGCGCTGCCGCGGCCAGTCCGCGCTCGGCCGGTCAGGCAAGCGATCGAACAGGTGGCATTGCTCGGTCTGGGCATTTTCAAATGCTAATTGGCTCACGATCTTCTCGTAACTCTCCCAAATCCCTACACACGATTTCTTCTTTGTCGTTTACTCATTGTTTCTCTTACAACACTTAAGTGGATTAGATCTCAGATTCGCGAGATACGAGGGGGCGAAGCTGGGTTTGTCGCTCGGCTGAAAACCGAGACTAAGGTTGAGTCAAAACATGTCAAATGGTTTTTGCTTGAATTCAAACTTTGCAAGAGTGTGTTCAAGGTAATTTGGCGCCACTTTCATAATTGGGTTTTGTAGATTTGAGTTTTGGAAAATAGAGAACACGACTGAACTTCATGAAGAGGTAAAAATTTAGTTCTGAATTTTCTGAATTTCCCATTGAGATTCTTGCTTGAGGGTTCTTTTTGAGAATTTTTCAAAGCTCCATTGATCAAACTTCCTTACTACATGTTGTAGTTTATTTAGTGCACTTTAACTTTGTTATTTGGTTCTCATCATGATTTTATGTTTTTCATAATCTTTTTACAAGTTTTCCTCTTTTGCACTTAAATGGCTTACTTAGGGTTATTTAGGGTTTTGTGCATTTTTCTCACTTTAAGGTGCATGATATGATTATGGCATAATCCTTAAGATGAAAAAGACTTAATCACACCTTTGTTCCTAAATTTTGGTGTCTTTTGCTCAATTTGATTCACATGTGATAATGGTCTTGAGTTAGCACTGAGAGGAAATCCTAAGTAACACTGGGTTGTTACAATTTGCTTAAATAAGGATTTCCTAGAATTACCAACCCTATTCCTTGAATTACCCTGGGATAAATGCTATGCTTAGCAATTTTTGCTATTGCTCAACTTGAGAAATATGATGTCACTCTTTTAATGATACTATGTTTCAGAAATGAAATTTTATTATGATGTTAACCCAATGGTTAAACAAGAACATTTTGTGTTAAATGGAACATGGAGTGACCACCCAGGATAACAGTGCAACCACGAGTGCTATCATGGCTCTAGCTTTGGTAATTAGCTCTCTAGACTTAGTGGTTAGCAACCCTACCTAAAAGATGGGCAAGAGGGAGCTACAGTGGTTTGGTGGCAGCACATGTTAACATGGGGTGGTAGTCTTGGCTAAGTTACCTCACCTAGAGGGCCATCAATACTGACGTGGAAACCTTAGCGGGTGGCTTTGTACCAAGGATATTTTATGAAAGCCTCATAATGGATCCCTAGACATTCACCTTGGCAGTGTTTATGGGTCCGATCAACCCAGGCTAGATGGGATACATGGCCTGTGGGTAAAGTTATACCACCTCTATAGAGTGTAAAACTGATATGTCAGCCGTGCTCATGGTTAAGATTAACCTGGACCCTCACATGATAATTGAACTTAAAGACGGACAATAAATCGAGATCTGATGATCTACCAATGGTTTGCTTAAGTGATTTCACTTAAGTGCTTTTTATATAATCTTATATCTTTGATTAATTGGGATATTTGGGATACACACTTATTAGTAAGACAGGTGTTGCTAATAAAATATTGACCAACTAAAATGCTTACCGCTTATCCATAGCCTGCCTTGTTAACTTGCATTAATTTTCCCCCACTTGCTGAGCCCTGACAATAAGTGAGCTCACCCTTGCTAATATTTTGATCAGAGGGTGATGCTGAAGACTTCGCTGATGACGTTGATGAATTTTGAGTCTAACGATGCGCCAGTCACCTTCCTGTGGAAGAGTGCCCATATTTAATTCCGCCATACTTTGATTTTGATACTTGTTAAAGATACAATGACTCAGATGATGTAATAAAGTTAATCTACTCTCTTTATGCCTTTATTGCAATGTCTTTTGATATATTACACTTGTGACGTCAACATATGTGTGGGAAATGGATCCTGGCCCACATATGCTATGCATTCGGTTTTGCCCCAAGAACTGGGTGTGACATATTGATATGCTCAACTAGTGTGCTGAAGGAGTTCATTGCATATGAAGACATGACATGGTGTCATGTGGCTATATGGGGAAGATCAAGAGACATGGCTTGGCTACAATGGACTGGGTTGCTTGTATGAAGGGCAAGTCAGGCGCTCATGTGTAAGGTACCACGTGGCGGTGAAGTAAGAACAGGACTTGGCACCAATGGAATAATGCAATGGTGAAGAGCAAACTAAGTTCAGATTGATGAACTAAGAAGGCCATGTGATGACATGGAGTGGATCATGGAGGAACTTAATGTTGTGAACAATGATCAAAGGTAGCATGGTTGGCTACACGATGGATGACCATTGTTCATCATTTGATGAAGGACTCTCCTACTATGTGCAAAAGTCAAAGCGCCATCATTCGAAGAGATGGAATCAAATGAGCAAGGCAAATGTATGACAATAGGTTTTTGTTTTATCGGTCAAGATGCTTAGAGCTTGAAAATTGACTGGGTTAGTATGCTAGATAGCCGTACTAAGAAAAGGGGTCAATATCTTACTTTACATGTCTTTAGTGCCTCATTGCTCATATAGTTGGTGTATTTGCAAGAGGGCTAACAACGCTTTAGATTGTGAAAGAAAAACATATTCAAAAGCGATTTTTGAATGTGGGCTAAATTGAGATACTACGGACTCTCCGGGACAGCATGGTGAACCGTCCGCATGTCTAACATGAGGTGGTGGTCAAAAACTTGTAGTTTCTATGTTTTGCGAAGTTTTTGTATTGCAGACCATTTGGTCCAAGGTGGCAGACCATCCATAGTTGAAGGTCTGGTGTTTGGACAAAACATGGGAAGTTCTGTTTTGGTTTTCATTTTTGAAGTATGGACCGTCCGGGGCATCAGTGTAGGCCATCCTCAGTAGAAATATTTTGTATCATGAACCATTCTGGATCTGGGTGCGGACCGTCCTTAGTTCAAATTTCAGCAAACTTGCACAGTCGGCAGAACTTCGGTATGCATCAAATTTATGTATTGCGGACCATCCAGGCTCATGGGGCAGACCGTTCGCAAGTCATTTTTGAATAATCCGACATCAATTCCCTCTGTGCCATTGGAAATTATACTCATCCCTTGTGTGTCACTGGCCCCATATTTCATACGCACAAAAAATCCTTATATGCCACTCATTGGCACACAAGGGATGAGTTTAATTTCTGATGGCACATATGTAATTTTCCCATGTTTATACCTGTTGGGATTCTTGTGCGGACAATCTGGGCTTGAAGCGCAGACCGTTCACGAGTGCGCAAAAAGGGATAGTTGGCCCATAACGACTAGTTTTGGAGAGGGGGCTATATATACCTGTGTGCCCAGGTTAAATAGCAAGGAGAAGGCCAATTAGAGCACTTGTGAGCATATTGGATCCCTTCCTCTCCACTCTCTCACTCATATTGGTCGGTATTGCATTCTAGTGTGATTGAGAGCCATCTAGTGCATTGCATCAAGTTGTTGATCTTTGAGGCACTAGGGAGATCATCAAGTGAGGTCGTTGGCTTGTTACTATTGGAGATTGCCTCCTCCTATAGGGCTGGAAAAAAGCTCGAGGCTCGCGAGTGAAAGCTCTCTTGTGGGTTTTGGTGGTTTGGATGACAACCCAATTAAAGGACTAACAAGTGTGCTAAGTGTTGAATAGGTGCTTAATGCAAAGCTTACAGGGTTCAACATAAGTGAACAAGTGTGATGGTCCAAAGACTGGAATATCTATAGATAATGGACATCACAAGTATGATGGACATTGGTTAAGTGAGACTCGGTGTGCGTAACTCGGAGACAACGGATCAAGCCAAGGACGGAGGTAAGAAGAGTTTTGAGGTACTGAGTGCACGACAGAAGGTCAAAGAGGCCGATGAACCCAAATCCAGGGGTGAAGAAGAAGACTTGCAAAGTCAAGGTTGATCGAGTTAAGAAGAGTTATGGTGCATCAAGGATTACTACCTAAGGACATGACTTACAACCAATGAGGTAACATCTACAATTATGTTGTGTAAGTCATAAGGCTCAAGATCAAGCTCGAGAAGTGAACAAGGTCACTAGAAGGAGAAGCGGTGTCAAAACCAGATCTAGAAGCAGCCCAAAAGAGCTAAGTTTACTTTGACCTTTAGTTTGGGTTGTTCCTATGTTTGGATATGTTCTATGTGACCTTTGCAAGGTGTTGGAGCTTATGTGTATTAATCTAGATCAAGTCAAGTTGACTTGATGGTTCTGAAGCTCTGTTTAATGTAGATCAGAAATCCTGGAGTAAAGAGGTATGATCCCAAGACTTAGTCAATTGTTTTAGTGGCTAACTGTGTGTCTAAGTGCTAGGGATCATCCCAAAAGAAGACAAATTAGAGTAAAGAAGTTGCACTAGTCTGGGAGCACCGGATAGTGTCCGGTGCCTAGGCTGGCCCCAGTGAACAGGCCGCTCTTGGGAAGCAGTTGGGGGCGCTACGGCTATAAATCACCAAACTGTCCGATGTGCACCGGACTGTCTGGTGCGCTAGCCGCACGCCTAACCAACGGTCGGCCGCGCAATCAGCGCTGGCCATGTTAGCCAAACCAACGGTCATCAAGTCGCACCGGACTATCCGGTGCACCACCGGACTTTTCGGTGTGCCATGTGGTCGAAGGGTGGCAACGGTTGGCTTTGCCAGGAAAGGAAGGAAATCAGACTGCTCACTGTCCGATGTGCACTAGATAGTCCGGTGCACACGCAGACAGGGAAGGCTGATTGCTTCCCGTTTGAAGAACCAACAACTAGGGGCTCCCTTAGGGCTATAAAAGGATCCCATAGGCATCCATCTACATGTGTGGAACACTCCTAAGTGCAGCAACACTTTGTAGACTCATTGCAAATCATATTGCTCTCCCTCTATTGTGTATTTCTCTCTAGTTTGTGTAGAGGCGCACTTATAAGCCTTTAGAGAGAGGGGAAGTGATGCTGATATCAATATCAAGATCTTGAGCACTATTACTCTGCCGGAGTGCTGTCAAGAAAGTTGTAAGCAGTCGCGACAACGTTGTAACAACCATCAACATATTGGAAGGATCTATCTGTCAGATTAACAAATTTGAGCACATCGGAGGACGGAGTAAGATACTCCAAGCCAAGGTGTGGCTAACTCCAACGAGGACTAGACAAGCATTTCAAGTTTGGCCGAACCTCGATATAAATCCTTGTGTCCTGCGTGCTCTGTGCTGTGACTCTTGTCTTGTCTCTATTTCTGTTCTTTGTCTCTTGCCTTATTACTGTGTGCACTTCATATACTCTTATCTATGGTATAAGTTACTTGTGAAGTGCAGGACTCTTTGAGACAAGAATTTCATTTCCGCTGCCACCTACTCGAAGCAATCTTCATTCCGTCGTGATCCAGTCTTCGAGTAGAGTAAGGTTTTAAGTTTTACGGTGATAAATATTATTAGCCTATTCACCCCCTCTAGGCGACATCCAGATCCTGTTCTCAGGCATAGGGAACTTTCAGCGAGTCAGCTCACCTCGCTTAGGCTCAGCCCAGAGAGGCTCGCGAGCCAGAGCCGAGCCTGCTTTTGGGGCTCGCTCAAGCAGCGAGCCGAGCCGAGCTTGTTAGGCTCACGAGCTGATGTAATGACATGATGTTATGTCTTTACACTATTATAATATAATGTTATTAATTTATTTCTTTTTATGGACTTAATGCTATATATAGTTTAAAATATGTTTCTAGATTTTTGGTACATTTTTAAATTTTTTATATAATGAAAATATACAATTTATGCTTAAATAGGTCTTAGTGTGGTGGCTCACGAGCCGACTCAAGTCGGCTCGTGAGCCTAAATGATCCTAAGTCGAGCCAAGCTTGTTGGTTCACTGAGCCACACCGAGCCGAGCTGAGCTTGGCACATTTCCAGCCCGCCTCCTGACTGCTTAGTGGTGGTTCCCTGTGAGCTCTTTAAGGAAGTTTGTCAAGAGGTCGTGGTGGTGATTGTGAGAGGCATTGTGCTTGCCTCACTAGAGTGGGGAAAAGAAACTCTAGTGCAATCATGGTTTGAGAGATTCAATGACCGACCGGGCTCAAGAAATCAAGCGAGGTCTTGATAGAGGAGAAGTTGGATGCTTTGAATCCATCTCAACGTGGGCAAGGGGTGACCGGTAACGGTAAGTCATCGACACTATGTGAAAACATCATTGTGTCAAGTGATGCGTCACGATGCCCGATCTTCACGACTTAGGATCAATCTTTAGATAACTAGATTCGAAAAAGCCAAGATAACTTGCTGCAAGCAGTGATAACTAGTGCAACCTGACAAATAAAACTCGAAGCCAACCACCGTCTTTAACCGACAACCTGAATCGAGGATTCACCTAGCCACACTCTCAAAGAACCAACCAACACAACCTACAATCAATCGAGGTGACCTCGAAGGGAGTAGGAGCACCACTTAGGAGCGAATGAAGCCGCCGCTTCTACAATCCTGCGAAGGAATTCACAAGAGCAAATGGGTAGAGATCACTCTCAATATTTGTTAGCACACAACTGAACAAAAAGGGTTCTATTTTTAGATTATCCAAAAGCTGCCTTACATCATAGACATAGGGGGGTATTTATACTAGCAACAACCAGCCTTATAGAGGTATAAACACGAAAAGAAAGTATTTTAATGTGCTAATGTGAATGGGCCTCTTCGGGAGATCTGCAGAGCTGAACTCCGTGTGGCTGTTTGACTTCTGCGCAGCCTTCAGTATTTTGATAATAACTTCTTCTAGGAATCTCCAAATGACGTGGGGTTGGATGCGTTGGAAAGCTGACTTGATAAGCGTTTTCACCATGTATAGCATTCTTAATGAAACTTTGTAGAATGATGCAGTTTAATATGAATACTTGGTCATCAAACAGATTATTGACCTTCTGACCAGTCAGCACTAAAGTAGGTCGTCCGCCTTTCTGGTAGATTTGATTAAGTCGGCCTTAGAAGCGTTGGAAACTTGACTTCAATAGCTTTCCAAAAAGTACTTATGGGCCTTCATAGCTATTGGGAATCAAAAGATATGACTGTTTCTTCTAGACGGTTCTGTTGCGCTAGACTGACTTGAACATACCTCTTCTTTCTGATTCACCCTTGATATGTTTTGTTCTTTCTCTTTGGTGAACCTAAGTAATATCAACATACACGACTTAGGTAGCATAAAGTTTTCATTAGTGTTTAATTGAAATTCATAAAGTAGCACGTGCACCTCTTGTTGTAGCTTCTTAGCTCGGTTACGTGTAATTGGTCCATCAAAGACTTGGCTAGTGATAATGTTGGTTCTACTTGAGTTGATGTAGTATGACTTGGGGGTTGTAACATGTTGCTTAATGGTGTGGTCATATCATCAAGTGTCATCATCTCCCTGTACATTGATTTGCGACTTTCCTCACTAGCTTGTATTTAATTGTTCATATACTTATGTTAGTGAGTATTTGTTGCTCTTGTATGCTCTTGTATATCTAGTCATACTTATTATAAAATAGTTGTTCACTTGTTGTTATCTTGTGTAGCTAATTCATTTTGCTTAGCTTGTGTAGCTAAGTAGTTGTTTCTCTTTAGTTATGCTTGTGTAGTGCGACTAGTGAGTGGTGCTAGTAGTGCTTGTGCTTTGTGCGCTTGGCTTACTAGTATGTGTAGGAGCTCTTGGTGTGCTTACAATTGTAGTTGCATAGATTTGTGTGACCTTGCTAACTAGAATTGTGTAGGAGAGCTCTCTCACTAGCTCGACACCTTAGTTGCTTCCACTTCGATCTTTTGTAAGGTGGTTGTTATAGTTAGAGGGGTGTAGCCTTGGCTAAACCAAATATTTTTATATCTGCATTTATTTGTGATAGCCAACATAATTAGTTTTAGAAAGGACTATTCACCCCCTCTAGTCCGCCATCTTGATCCTACAAGTGGTATCAAAGTCTGGTTCTCTCATTTGGTAGTTTAACTGACCTGAGAGTAAGTTGGATGGTGACTAAAGGGTTAGAGGTTACTTGTGATCCACACATTTTTTATGGCACACACTTTGCACAGTGGAAAGTTTGTATGAGTTATTATTTTTGTGCTATTTATGCAAAATTATGGTGGATCTCGAGTGTTGGCTTCTCTAGACCCTTGGTTGAGAAAAGAAAAGACCTCACTCTAGCCGAAGAGAAATGCTTGCATCCTGAACACCAAGCTACTAACATTTTATGTCAACGGCTAAGTGATAAGATGTTCAAGGAAATTATGTATAAGGAGACTACCCATGATATTTGGACATACATTGATGATGTATATGGGAGGATCTCTAATGAAGATGTTGAGCACATCCACAACATGATGGTTTTGGAAGATTGCTCCACCTCATGGTCAAGTGATGGTGATAAAAGATGCACCAAAAGTTCATTTGATAATCATGATTGTGATGGCTCAAACTCAAGTTATGCAAATGATTGTTCATGCCCGGGCAATGATAATGCTACTTCAAGCCCATTCATTACACCATAGTGCTTCATGTCACATGGTAATACAAAGGTATATAATGTAAATGTGGTTAATCATACATATTCTTATGACGAGCTTGTAGTAGACTTGTTAGCATGAACATTGCTTTAGAAAATGAGAAAGACAAAACAAGAAACTTAGAAAATAAAAACTCATTTCTAAAGTATTCATGTGAACAAGAAAAACATCTAGTTTATATTATTACTTGTTCACATGAGGAGCTAAAATTGAGTCTTGAGGACTTATTGTTGCTCATGAAAATTTGGTACAAGATCATGCTTTACTCAATAATAAGATTTCTAATGAAGAAATTAAAACTAGTGAGATCTCATCACATGAATTAAATGATTAATTGCGAAACCTTGCTAATCCATGTGATGTGGCCAAGAAGCATGTATACACCTCTTTTGATGATTTATTAGCTATGCCATGTTCTTTAATTATAGATTATTGTTCTTCTTTGTCTTATGAAACTAACCTTTTGAAGGAGAAAAATAAACTAAAAAATGAAGTGAAGAATTTGAGCAACAAGTTTGAGAGGTGGAATAAATCAAAAGTCACACATGATCTTATAATGAAAAATCAAATAAGATATAGTAACAAGAGTGGCCTTGGTTTCAACATGAGCAATATTAAAGGCAAGCAATTGAAGTTAAAAGAAAACAAGATATCTCACTCCATGTGCTATCAATGCCATGAGATGGGTCCTCTTGTAATGCACGCCCCAACAAAAAGAAGCTCAAGATGAAGAAGGAAGAAGGGAGGCTAAAGCATGACAAGTGCTTCAAGTGCCACATTTGGGTTCACCTCACCTCAATGTGCCCAACCAAGAAATTAGTGAAGCCACAAGTCAAGCCTCAACCAAAGCCACAAGTTGAGAAAAAGAAGAATCCCCAAGAGTAAATAAAGATCAACCATGAATATGATGGTGATATGGGGAAGAAAAATAAAACAAGAAGAGGAGGAAGAAGAAGGTATCCAATGTATACTCAAGATGTCAAAGTGATGAGCAAAAATCAAAAGAAGAAAGATTTGGCTCAATTCAAGTGATACAAATGTGAATTTATGGGTCACTTTTCCTTAAAGTGTCCCAACAAGCTTGAGAATAAGGCTCAAGCAAATGATAAGAGGCAAAGAAATGTGAAGCGAAATTTGAGTAAGGAAGAAAGGCTCAAACAAAGAGAACTTGCTACATATGCCGAGAAAGGGGACACATGGCAAATTCATGTCTCCTAGGTAACAATTCTAATCCTATTTCAATTTATAATAGTATTGTTCTTATAAAGGATGGTTGTGGTACCTCATTTGTTGCAATTGCAAAACATCTGGCTATTCATACTAGGGCAATGCCTAAGTATGTTGCTCCTAACTTGAGAAGACCCAACTTAGTTTGGGTACCATCAAAAAGTGGATAACTGATTGTAGGTACCATCGACATTGGAGGATTGATTCAATAATATTCATTTCATCATCATATGTTGAATCAAAATATGAATCTTAATCTTGACCCAATGCCATGACAACAAGTGAAGTCCAAAATGCTATCAAATACAAGTGCAATAATATATTTGTCGCGAGTTGATAGGAATATTTAATGGTTTGTAAATGAGTTGAGTTGAAGCTTGTTATTGGATGATCATAAGGTACACAAGGTATAATCTTTGTTGATCAAATTCATTTGGATGCATATGAGTTGATTGAATGAGATATATGCATATGTTGCTACAAGATGATTGAATGGACTATTTGCTTAGTAATCAAGTTTGGATATATTTATTTTGGAAGTATTAAAAAAAGTCCATCTCAAGTTTGATTGAATTTGAAGAATAGCTCAATGTGCTGAAATCTGTTCAATATTGAAAATATGAGTAAGTAGTGTTTATAGCCATATTTAAGTGATCAAATTTATTTGTATTGGCCTGAATTTTTTTACATGGTCTACACATATGGTAGAAAAATTTGTGAAAATTTCATGATCATTGGATAAGTGAAAATTCTTGATGAAGTCAATCTTGTCAACACAAATACAGTAGTTTTCGTCATGTACCTATTGTGAAAGATCTTATGGCTCGCAGAATATAGGAAGTCAAATGAGTCTCAACTTTTTACATTTGTTAGTTGACTTATTAAGGCACATCTCCACCAATTTTTGTGTTCATAGGATCTGCACATCAAGATTTATGGAAGTTTCTTTAGAGTGTATAGAATCTGACAACGAATGAAAGTATCTACAATATTGGAGGTCACTTTGATTGAGAAGCTCTCATATAGGATAAATCATGTCAAGTGTTTGAGAGACCTAAACCTTGGTTTTGAATTAAGCTATAATCATGAAAGGTAAAGGGGTATAAGGAAATTTGTTGTGAAATGCTTTGGCACACTTTTGGTACTCTAAGTTGAAGATCAAGACCAAAGATGACAACAATTGAATCTTAGGTGCATGTTAGTTTCAAATATTACTACTTTTGTGTCATGTGTAGCCACAAAAAATGGGGCACATGAGAATGATGTTAAAAGTACCTTTCCTTCTTTTAAAAAAGGATCTCATCATATGGTAGATTGCACAACCATCTTTCTTATAGTATGGCAATCTACATGCTTTAATTGGTTGTAAGTATTTCTTGGTACATTTCAATTTGATTACTCTATTATTGCCAAGATCTAGACATAAAGTGAAAAATCTCGAGTTCTTAAATGAATATGGTGCTAAGTAAGAAATTCAAATTCTTAAAGAACTTATCAAAAGGGTAATTCTCTTTATGACTAGAGTTGTGAGACTAATGCTTTTGTCTAAGTGATTTATGTAGTTTCACAGCTTGAGAACGAGTTTCTCATATGGACTATGTAATTCAACGTATAGAGAAGAACAATCCAAGACTATGTGATGTATTCTATCACGTACATTTGGATTTAATTCTTCTATATTATACACTCACCATGATATGATTTAAATTTACCCTTTAAATTTAATCAATTTGTCATGCTTGTTTAATTTGTTAAAATTAAGCATGGAAGCTTAAGGGAATTTTAGTTCATATCATGATGTTTCCTTGTTTTAGTAACATACCAACTTTATATATTAAAAAGGTTACAAAAAGGGAAATTATGCTTGTGTTACTAACTGCATCTTTTTTAGATTATTCATGAAAGTCACTCTATGTGAAGTGGCTCGATGGATCGTGCATTTTAGATAAGTGATAACTATTAAGGTTAGTTAGACCAAGAGGACGTGTCATCTAACTCTCTGGGCTATATATATATATATTCCATCATTAATAATTAGAAAAACATACATTCTCAAACAATGTGTCTCTCGTCTCTTCGACATACGTCACCATCTTCGTGACTTTGCTTAGCATCTCTATCGATCATGCCACCATTTCTTGCAATGCCCTAAAAATTAAACCATGTTTATAATCCAAATATGGTGTGTCCTATGGATGATCGGAGGCCGTAGATGTATAGATCTCGTCGAGATGATTTCGATCAATTACTAGTTTGCCTTGTTTGGAGTCCGGATGAGTCTTTTCGAGTGCCGGTTGATTTGAGCCATTGGATATTAGGATTGTGGAAGTTTTCTTCTATTTATACTTCCCTAACCCTAGCATCCACATCCTCCCACCCCTAGCAGCCATCAGCCTTTTGTTCCTTGCCCCAAGAGAAGAGAGGAAGAACAAGGGAGAGAAGAGAGGGGAGATGAGTGATAGTCGCCTAGAGGGGGGGTGAATAGGGCGAAACTGAAATTTACAAAAATAATCACAACTACAAGCCGGGGTTAGCGTTAGAGATATAAACGAGTCCGCGAGAGAGGGCGCAAAACAAATCGCAAGCAAATAAAAGTGTGACACGCGGATTTGTTTTACCGAGGTTCGGTTCTTGCAAACCTACTCCCCGTTGAGGAGGCCACAAAGGCCGGGTCTCTTTCAACCCTTCCCTCTCTCAAACGATCCCACGGATCGAGTGAGCTTTCTCTTCTTCTCAATCAACCGGGAACAAAACTTCCCCGCAAGGGCCACCACACAATTGGTGCCTCTTGCCTTGGTTACAATTGAGTGATGATCACAAGAACAAGTGAGAAAGAAAAGAATGCGATCCAAGCGCAAGAGCTCGAAAGAACACAAGCAAATCACTCTCTCTAGTCACTATGGTGTTGTGTGGAATTTGGAGAGGACTTGATCTATTTGGTGTGTCTAGAATTGAATGCTAGAGCTCTTGTAGTAGTTGAGAAGTGGAAAACTTGGATGGCAATGAATGTGGGGTGGTTGGGGTATTTATAGCCCCAACCACCAAAAGTGACCGTTGCTGGAACCTGTCTGTTCGATGGCGCACCGGACAGTCCGGTGCACACCGGACAGTCCGGTGCCCCTGCCACGTCACCATTGCCGTTGGATTCTGACCGTTGGAGCTTCTGACTTCTGGGCCCGCCTGGGTGTCCGGTGCACACCGGACATGTACTGTTTGATGTCCGGTGCACCGGTATGGGCGATCCTGACGTCTGCGCGCGCTGCGCGCGCATTAAATGCGCTGCAGGGAGCCGTTGGCGCCGCAGGGAGCCGTTGGCGCCGCAGGGAGCCGTTGCTCCGCTGGCACACCGGACAGTCCGGTGCACACCGGACAGTCCGGTGAATTTTAGCGGAGCGGCTGCCGCGCGAACCCGAGGCTGGCGAGTTCCGGAGACCGCGCTTCCTTGGAGCACCGGACATGTCCGGTGCACACCGGACAGTCCGGTGAATTATAGCGCGCCGGCTTCCGAGAATTCCCGAGGGCGAAGAGTTTGAGTCGAAGTCCTCTGGGCGCACCGGACATGTCCGGTGCACACCGGACAGTCCGGTGCCTTCAGCCAGAGGTGCCCTCGGTTGCCTCATTGCTCCTTTGTTGAATCCAACACTTGATCTTTTTATTGGCTGAGTGTGAACCTTTTGCACCTGTATAACTTATGTACTAGAGCAAACTAGTTAGTCCAATATTTGTGTTGGGCAATTCAACCACCAAAATTATTTAGGAACTAGGTGTAAGCCTAATTCCCTTTCAATCTCCCCCTTTTTGGTGATTGATGCCAACACAAACCAAAGCAAATATAGAAGTGCATATTTGAACTAGTTTGTATAAGGTAAGTGCAAAGGTTGCTTGGAATTGAGCCAATATATATTTATATGATGCGCATGGATTGTTTTCTTTATTTTTCACATATTGGACCACATTTGCACCATAAGTTTTGTTTTTGCAAACTCTTTTGTAAATTCTTTTCAAAGTCATTTTGCAAGATAGTCAAAGGTAAATGAGTAAGATTTTGCAAAGCATTTTCAAGATTTGAAATTTTCTTCCTTTGTTCAAATGCTTTTCCTTTGACAAAACAAAACTCCCCCTCAAATAAGGTCTCCTCTTAGTGTTCAAGAGGGTTTTAAGACATCAATTTTGAAAACACTAGATGCTCCCCCTTTAGAACACAAAGAGATACCAATGTTGAAATTTACCAATTTAAAATCATCAAATTTATAAAATTAGGTGGTGGTGCGGTCCTTTTGCTTTGGGCTCATATTTTCTCCCCCTTTGGCATGAATCGCCAAAAACGGAATCATTAGAGCCCAAGTGAAGTACTTTCTCCCCCTTTGGTCATGAAATGAATGAGTGAAGGTTATACCAAAGTTGGAGAGATGATGCGGAGCGACGGCGAAGGATGAGTAGTAGAGCGGAGTGGAAGCCTTTGTCTTCGCCGAAGACTCCAATTCCCTTTCAATATACCTATGACTTGGTTTGAAATACACTTGAAAACACATTAGTCATAGCATATATAAAAGAGACATGATCAAAAGTATATTTATGAGCTATGTGTGCAAGACTAGCAAAAGAAATTCCTAGAATCAAGAATATTGAGCTCATGCCTAAGTCTGGTAAACGATTGTTCATCAAGCGGCTTGGTAAAGATATCGGCTAATTGATCTTTAGTGTTAATGTATGAAATCTCGATATCCCCCTTTTGTTGGTGATCCCGAAGAAAATGATACCGAATGGCTATGTGCTTAGTGTGGCTGTGCTCGACGATATTGTCGGCCATTTTGATTGCACTCTCATTGTCACATAGCAAAGGGACTTTGGTTAATTTGTAACCGTAGTCCCGCAGGGTTTGCCTCATCCAAAGTAATTGCGCGCAACAATGGCCTGCGGCAATATACTCGGCTTCGGCGGTAGAAAGAGCGACCGAATTTTGCTTCTTTGAAGCCCAAGACACCAAGGATCTTCCCAAGAACTGGCAAGTCCCCGATGTGCTCTTCCTATTAATCTTACACCCCGCCCAATCGGCATCCGAATACCCAATCAAATCAAATGTGGATCCCCGAGGGTACCAAAGCCCAAACTTAGGAGTATAAGCCAAATATCTCAAGATTCGTTTTACGGCCGTAAGGTGTGATTCCTTAGGGTCGGCTTGGAATCTTGCACACATGCAAACGGAAAGCATAATATCCGGTCGAGATGCACATAAATAAAGCAATGAACCAATCATCGACCGGTATACCTTTTGATCCACGGACTTACCTCCCGTGTCGAGGTCGAGATGCCCATTGGTTCCCATGGGTGTCTTGATGGGCTTGGCATCCTTCATTCCAAACTTGCTTAGGATATCTTGAGTATACTTCGTTTGGCTAATGAAGGTGCCTTCTTGGAGTTGTTTGACTTGGAATCCTAGAAAATATTTCAACTCTCCCATCATCGACATCTCGAATTTCTGTGTCATGATCCTACTAAATTCTTCACATGTAGATTTGTTAGTAGACCCAAATATAATATCATCAACATAAATTTGGCATACGAACAAATCATTGTCAAGAGTTTTAGTGAATAAAGTAGGATCGGCCTTGCCGACTTTGAAGCCATTAGCAATAAGGAAATCTCTAAGGCATTCATACCATGCTCTTGGGGCTTGCTTGAGCCCATAAAGCGCCTTAGAGAGCCTATAAACATGGTTAGGGTACTCACTGTCTTCAAAGCCGGGAGGTTGCTCAACGTAGACTTCCTCCTTGATTGGTCCATTGAGGAAGGCACTCTTCACGTCCATTTGATAAAGCTTGAAGCCATGGTAAGTAGCATAGGCCAATAATATACGAATTGACTCAAGCCTAGCTACGGGTGCATAGGTTTCACCAAAATCCAAACCTTCGACTTGTGAATACCCCTTGGCCACGAGTCGAGCTTTGTTCCTAGTCACCACACCATGCTCGTCTTGCTTGTTGCGGAAGACCCACTTGGTTCCTACAACATTTTGGTTAGGACGTGGAACTAAATGCCATACCTCATTCCTCGTGAAATTGTTGAGCTCCTCTTGCATTGCCACCACCCAATCCGAATCTTGAAGTGCTTCCTCTACCCTGTGTGGCTCAATAGAGGAAACAAACGAGTAATGTTCACAAAAATGCGCAATACGAGATCGAGTAGTTACCCCCTTATGAATGTCGCCTAGGATGGTGTCGACGGGGTGATCTCGTTGTATTGCTTGGTGGACTCTTGGGTGTGGCGGTCTTGGTTGATCATCCTCCTTGTCCTCATCATTTACATCTCCCCCTTGATCGTTGCCGTCATTTTGAGGTGGCTCATCTTCTTGATCTTCTTGTTCAACACCTTGAGCCTCATCCTCAATTTGAGTTGGTGGAGATGCTTGCATGGAGGAGGATGGTTGATCTTGTGCATGTGAAGGCTCTTTGGATTCCTTAGGACACACATCCCCAATGGACATGTTCCTTAGCGCTATGCATGGAGCCTGTTCTTCACCTATATCATCAAGATCAACTTGCTCTACTTGAGAGCCGTTAGTCTCATCAAACACAACGTCACAAGAAACTTCAACAAGTCCTGAGGACTTGTTAAAGACTCTATATGCCCTTGTGTTTGAGTCATATCCTAGTAAAAAGCCTTCTACAGTTTTAGGAGCAAATTTAGATTTTCTACCTCTCTTAACAAGAATAAAACATTTGCTACCAAAAACTCTAAAATATGAAATGTTGGGCTTTTTACCGGTTAGGAGTTCATAAGATGTCTTCTTGAGGATTCGATGAAGATATAACCGGTTGATGGCGTAGCAGGCAGTGTTGACCGCTTCGGCCCAAAAACCGGTCCGGTGTCTTATATTCATCAAGCATGGTTCTTGCCATGTCCAATAGAGTTCGATTCTTCCTCTCCACTACACCATTTTGTTGTGGAGTGTAGGGAGAAGAGAACTCATGCTTGATGCCCTCCTCCTCAAGGAAGCCTTCTATTTGAGAGTTCTTGAACTCCGTCCCGTTGTCGCTTCTAATTTTCTTGATCCTTAAGCCGAACTCATTTTGAGCTCGTCTCAAGAATCCCTTTAAGGTCTCTTGGGTATAAGATTTGTCCTGTAAAAAGAACACCCAAGTGAAGCGAGAATAATCATCCTCAATTACAAGGCAATACTTACTACCGCCGATGCTTATGTAAGCGATCGGGCCGAATAAATCCATGTGTAGGAGCTCCAGTGGCCTGTCGGTAGTCATGATATTTTTGTGTGGATGATGTATGCCAACTTGCTTCCCGGCTTGACATGCGCTACAAATCCTGTCTTTCTCAAAATGAACATCGGTTAGTCCCAAAATGTGTTCCCCCTTTAGAAGCTTGTGAAGATTCTTCATTCCAACATGGGCTAGTCGGCGGTGCCAGAGCCAGCCCAAGTTAGTCTTAGCAATCAAGCAAGTGTCGAGTCCAGCTCTATCAAAATCAACCAAGTATAGCTGACCCTCTAACACTCCCTTAAATGCTATTGAATCATCACTTCTTCTAAAGACAGTAACACCAGTATCAGTAAAAAGACAGTTGTAGCCCATTTGACATAATTGGGATACGGAAAGCAAATTGTAATCTAAGGAATCTACAAGAAAAACATTGGAAATAGTATGGTCAGGTGATATAGCAATTTTACCCAAGCCTTTGACCAAACCTTGATTTCCATCCCCGAATGTGATAGCTCGTTGGGGATCTTGGTTTTTCTCATATGAGGAGAACATCCTTTTCTCCCCTGTCATGTGGTTTGTGCACCCGCTGTCGAGTATCCAACTTGTGCCCCCGGATGCATAAACCTACAAAACAAGTTTAGTTCTTTGTTTTAGGTACCCAAACGGTTTTGGGTCCTTTGGCATTAGATACAAGAACTTTGGGTACCCAAACACAAGTCTTGGAGCCCTTGTGTTTGCCCCCAACAATTTTGGCAACTACCTTGCCTGATTTGCTCGTCAAAACATAAGATGCATCAAAAGTTTTAAATGAAATGGCATGATCATTTGATGCATTTGGAATTTTCTTTCTAGGCAACTTGGCATGAGTTGGTTGCCTAGATCTAGATGTCTCACCCTTATACATAAAAGCATGATTAGGGCCAGAGTGAGACTTCCTAGAATGAATTTTCCTAATCTTGCTCTCAGGATAGCCGGCAGGGTACAAAATGTAACCCTCGTTATCCTGAGGCATGGGAGCCTTGCCCTTAACAAAGTTAGATAAGTTCTTTGGAGGGGCATTAATTTTGACATTGTCTCCCCTTTGGAAGCCAATGCCATCCTTAATGCCAGGGCGTCTCCCATTATAGAGCATGCTTCTAGCAAGTTTAAATTTTTCATTTTCTAAGTCATGCTCTCTAATCTTAGCATTAAGTTGTGCTATGTGATCATTTTGTTTTTTAATTAAGGCTAGGTGATCATGGATAGCATCAATATTAATATCTCTACATCTAGTACAAATGGAAATATGCTCAGTAGATGTAGATGGTTTGCAAGATTTTAATTCAATGACCTTAGCATGCAATAAATCATTTTTAGTTCTAAGGTCGGAAATAGTAGCATTGCAAACATCAAAATTCTTAGCCTTAGCAATTAATTTCTCATTCTCAATTTTAAGGCTAGCAAGAGAAATGTTCAATTCTTCAATCCTAGCAAGCAAATCATCATTATCATTTCTAGGATTTGGAATTGAAACATTGCAAATATGAGAATCAACCTTAGCTAACAAATTAGCATTTTCATTTCTAAGGTTGTCTATAGTTTCATGGCAAGTGCTTAGCTCACTAGACAATTTTTCACATTTTTCCATTTCTAGAGCATAAGCATTTTTAACCTTAACATGCTTTTTATTTTCTTTAATAAGGAAGTCCTCTTGAGAATCCAAGAGATCATCCTTCTCATGTATAGCACTAATCAATTCATTTAATTTTTCTTTTTGTTGCATGTTGAGGTTAGCAAAAAGAATGCGCAAATTATCCTCCTCATTTTTATCATCCTCATCACTAGATGTTTCATATTTAGTGGAGGACCTTGATTTTACCTTCTTTTTGCCGTCCTTGGCCATGAGACACTTGTGGCCGACGTTGGGGAAGAGGAGGCCCTTGGTGACGGCGATGTTGGCGGCGTCCTCGTCGTCGGAGGAGTCGCTTGAGCTTTCGTCGGAGTCCCACTCTCGACAAACATGGGCATCGCCGCCCTTCTTCTTGTAGTATCTCTTCTTCTCCTTCCTCTTGCCCTTCTTGTCGTCGCCCCTGTCACTATCACTAGACATAGGACATTTTGCAATAAAATGACCGGGCTTACCACATTTGTAGCAAACCTTCTTGGAACGGGATTTGTAATCCTTCCCTTTCCGTTGCTTGAGGATTTGCCGAAAACTCTTGATGATTAGGGCCATCTCCTCGTTGTCGAGCTTGGAGGCGTCAATTGGTTGTCTACTTGGTGTAGACTCCTCCTTCTTCTCCTCCGTTGCCTTGAAGGCCACGGGTTGTGCCTCGGATGTGGAAGGCTCGTCAAGCTCGTTGATCTTCTTGGAACCCTTAATCATGCATTCAAAACTCACAAAATTCCCGATAACTTCCTCGGGGGTCATTAGAGGATATCTAGGATTGCCACGAATTAATTGAACTTGTGTGGGGTTAAGGAAAATAAGGGCTCTTAGAATAACCTTAACCACTTCGTGGTCATCCCATTTTGTGCTCCCGAGGTTGCGCACTTGGTTCACCAAGGTCTTGAGCCGGTTGTACATGTCTTGTGGCTCCTCCCCTTGGCGAAGACGGAAGCGACCGAGCTCCCCCTCGATCGTTTCCCGCTTGGTGATCTTGGTGAGTTCATCACCCTCGTGCGCCGTCTTGAGTAGGTCCCAAATCTCCTTGGCGTTCTTCAACCCTTGTACTTTGTTGTATTCCTCCTTGCTTAGAGAGGCAAGGAGGATGGTTGTGGCTTGGGAGTTGAAGTGCTCGATTTGGGCTACTTCATCCGTGTCATAGTCCTCATCCCCTACGGATGGTACCTGTACACCATACTCAACAACATCCCATAATCTTTTGTGGAGAGAGGTTAGATGAAATCGCATTAAATTACTCCACATAGCATAATCTTCACCATTAAAAGTTGGTGGTTTGCCTAATGGGACGGATAGTAAAGGTGTATGTTTAGGAATGCGAGGGTAGCGTAGGGGAATCTTACTATACTTCTTACGCTCTTGGCGTTTAGAAGTGACGGATGCCGCGTCGGAGCCGGAGGTAGATGTCGATGAAGTGTCGGTCTCGTAGTAGACCACTTTCCTCATCCTCTTGTGCTTGTCCCCACTCCGATGCGGCTTGTGAGAAGAAGATTTTTCCTTCTTCTCCTTGTGGTGAGAAGAGGAAGATCTTTTCTCCTTCCGCTTGGAGGAGTTCTTCTTCTTCTCTTTTCTCTTGGTGCGGGACTCTTCCGATGAAGTGCTCCCTTGGCTTGTAGTGGGCTTGTTATCGCCGGTCTCCATCTCCCTCTTGGTGTGATCTCCCGACATCACTTCGAGCGGTTAGGCTCTAATGAAGCACCGGGCTCTGATACCAATTGATAGTCGCCTAGAGGGGGGGTGAATAGGGCGAAACTGAAATTTACAAAAATAATCACAACTACAAGCCGGGGTTAGCGTTAGAGATATAAACGAGTCCGCGAGAGAGGGCGCAAAACAAATCGCAAGCAAATAAAAGTGTGACACGCGGATTTGTTTTACCGAGGTTCGGTTCTTGCAAACCTACTCCCCGTTGAGGAGGCCACAAAGGCCGGGTCTCTTTCAACCCTTCCCTCTCTCAAACGATCCCACGGATCGAGTGAGCTTTCTCTTCTTCTCAATCAACCGGGAACAAAACTTCCCCGCAAGGGCCACCACACAATTGGTGCCTCTTGCCTTGGTTACAATTGAGTGATGATCACAAGAACAAGTGAGAAAGAAAAGAATGCGATCCAAGCGCAAGAGCTCGAAAGAACACAAGCAAATCACTCTCTCTAGTCACTATGGTGTTGTGTGGAATTTGGAGAGGACTTGATCTATTTGGTGTGTCTAGAATTGAATGCTAGAGCTCTTGTAGTAGTTGAGAAGTGGAAAACTTGGATGGCAATGAATGTGGGGTGGTTGGGGTATTTATAGCCCCAACCACCAAAAGTGACCGTTGCTGGAACCTGTCTGTTCGATGGCGCACCGGACAGTCCGGTGCACACCGGACAGTCCGGTGCCCCTGCCACGTCACCATTGCCGTTGGATTCTGACCGTTGGAGCTTCTGACTTCTGGGCCCGCCTGGGTGTCCGGTGCACACCGGACATGTACTGTTTGATGTCCGGTGCACCGGTATGGGCGATCCTGACGTCTGCGCGCGCTGCGCGCGCATTAAATGCGCTGCAGGGAGCCGTTGGCGCCGCAGGGAGCCGTTGCTCCGCTGGCACACCGGACAGTCCGGTGCACACCGGACAGTCCGGTGAATTTTAGCGGAGCGGCTGCCGCGCGAACCCGAGGCTGGCGAGTTCCGGAGACCGCGCTTCCTTGGAGCACCGGACATGTCCGGTGCACACCGGACAGTCCGGTGAATTATAGCGCGCCGGCTTCCGAGAATTCCCGAGGGCGAAGAGTTTGAGTCGAAGTCCTCTGGGCGCACCGGACATGTCCGGTGCACACCGGACAGTCCGGTGCCTTCAGCCAGAGGTGCCCTCGGTTGCCTCATTGCTCCTTTGTTGAATCCAACACTTGATCTTTTTATTGGCTGAGTGTGAACCTTTTGCACCTGTATAACTTATGTACTAGAGCAAACTAGTTAGTCCAATATTTGTGTTGGGCAATTCAACCACCAAAATTATTTAGGAACTAGGTGTAAGCCTAATTCCCTTTCAATGAGGGCATACCGTCGCCCATCGTCGTCGTTCCTCTCCAAGAATTGGTTGGATTCCCTTTCCTCTCTCTCTCTTTTCGCCACTTGATGAATGTTTTCCCTTATTTTGGATGAGTTTTAGGCCCTGCAATTAGCCTTTCTTGGTTAGATTAGATGGGGATTACATTTTGATCTCGAAATTAGTCTCTGCAGAGTGGCAGATTCAACAGTTTCTGTTCATGCCAGTTTTCCGTGGTCTTAGTGGCCTCAAAAAACAATTTATCTATGAGTCATAGATAATTTGTAGATCTTTCTATGGCCGCAAAGAACACCTCAATCGGACATCAGATCAGAGAGTAATTGAAGTTTGATTATAATTGTTTTTCAGTCTCATAATTTTGTGATGAATATGTTCTCTTAAAATTTAGGCAATTCTATCAACAGAATTCAACTTTGAGTTAGTGAGAGAAGTTGTAGATAATTTCATATAACTTCTAGATTGATAAAGAGTGTATTTCATATGAATTTTGAAACTCCAGTTATGTTTGTTTTACAGTGGCTGTACCGGTTTGCCTAGCAAACCGAGTGGGTCTGTTCACTAGTGGGTTTTATCTAGTAAATTGCCGAATTTGCTCTTCCATCTATGGAGACTTTTGTAGAGGGATAAAATTCCTTACTTCTAGCAAAATTTCATAATTTTTGGTTGAGTAGTTTGGGATATATCGAACTTTGAATTTAACTATGCTGCTGTCTGAAACACATTCAGTTGGTTATCTTGTTGGATGTTTTAGAACTTATAGATTGCAAAATTTAATTATCCATCAAATACCGAAGTTGTAGAGTGTTTTGTTTAGATGCTTCTAGATATTTTGTTTGCACTGCTGTAATAATTTTAAAGATACAAAATTAACAAGCAGCGCTGCTGCTGTTGACGAGTGGTAGGGAGCAGTGGTTGTTCACGTCAATGTTGGGGTTGTGCATAGGAGCAGTGTTGATTATTAGCAAATTCTATATGAATGTTTGTACTAAGTTTAATGCCCAAAACAGTTGGTGGTGCTCCGGATCGTACCTAATGCCATTCCGAATTCCCGGCGAAGGCAAGTAAAATGCAGTGGTGGTTTGCTATCGCTTGATTCATATCTTATTCCCTGTCATTGAGTATTCATAAGTATTGCATGTGTTAAACATGGAATTCTACGATGAGGTTTTATTTGATCGAAAGTATTGATGGTATATGTTAATAATGTTTATGAACATGATTTGAGAATGGTATATGTGGTTGACTCACGTCTTTGAGGAAGTGGAAGTTTCTATTATGAAGCATGTTATATGTAGTAAAGTGTTGTTGGCATATCATGCACATTGCATCATCCATCTTTCATCTTGAAGTTATGTCGTGACCTTATGGTCCGACCGTACCGGTACATTTAGCATCATACGTTGCCCGAGGAGGGGTACGATGCGGCTTCATATCCTTAGAGGTATGAAGGCAGAAGTCATCCTTGCATTTGCACTCATTTGCACTCATGAGGTATATATGAAGTGTGACATTGCTATGTTAATATTTTGTTTTCTACCTGCGAGGTGTGATAACTAGGTGTGTTGTACGTTGTATTCGTGCTGCACCTTCATAATAGGAAGGTTGTGAAATCAAGTGGTGGTAAAACAATGTTCTTATGTGGTTAAACAGTTTGATATTATTTTACTTGCTGAGATGTGTCATCTCACTCTTGCATTACTCAATGCAGGTACTTGATTCATGTTGGGAATGAGGGAAGTAACAGCACGTCCACCTTCACTCTAATAATAACGGTGCCCAGGCGCAACCATGATTTAATTAGAAACTTCTTGTCTGTGGTGCACACTGGTTAATTTAGTTCATGTCGTTATAGTTATCTTCCCATTGCTAGCAGATTATTAATGTCTAGTATGTTTCTTATCGTGATATCTGTTTATACTCTGTTGCTTCATCGTTTATGCAATTTTCAAAGAAGATGTTGTCGAAATTTTATATATGATTGCTAGATGTGTTGTTTAGTAGCACCTCGGGGTGTTTGTGGATCCTGGGGTGTTACAGTTGGTATCAAAGCATAAGCTTTAGATTCTAGGCAATTTGAAGATAAATTTGACACACTTGCACATATAGGAAGGGTATGGGTTCGTATATCTTTCATATTAGTATTTTAAAGTATAGATGACTAGAATTTCCTTACTCCAAATTCCTTTATGGTTTGATGGGGTATGTGGTTAACGACTTAATGCTTGATATGATATGTTACTACTATTTAATATTGGTTTCTTGATGTGGTTGTTATTGAAGTTATTATGCAAGTGAAGCTACTAATGTACTTGTTTTATATACATATCGTCATGACGTTTTTTTGGATGCAATCTTTTGAATTCTCTGAGCTATCACTATCATATATTTCTATATGCTTGAATGTGGATGTTTTTTTCAAAAGGATTTTTGGGTTCTAGTACTTGTAGTACCGATTGTTTATTGAGCTTGTGTATAGTGGGTCTAATCCGACTTAGTGTAGTGTGAAAACACTATATAATGTAGTTTTATGGTGTTGTTGAGTTTGATTGACTATTGGGTTACAACCCAACTTATTAATGTAATATTTCTATGGATGCAATGCTTTGTGCCTCACCCCTTTTTGGCTAGTGTGGCTACTTGACAACTTGATCTTAGTATACAATTGGTTTGTCTCTATAGAGCAAAGGCAATGTTGTACTTCTATGAAATCTTGAGACTGGTAGAACTCAAGCGAATTTGTAAGATGACGTGGATAGATAAGTCCAACCATGTTTACCTGATAGGTTTTCTTATGGTGTGCAACTTTATTTTTAACAATAAAAAGGGTGGTTTCAAGTGGATTTATGTCTATATTATAGTTGAAGAGGCATGCATGTTTTCCTTCTATGGTTTGTTTCAATAGCCATAAAGGCTATGCATAATTTTTAGTTGTTGCAGGCTAGTCATGTGGACGATATTGACAACCCATGTTTTTTATTCGCCGACGATATATGGTAGTTTGATTTTTTTATGATCAGTTTCTCTATGCATGCTTGTTGAATTATTATTTGGACCGCTTTATCTTAAACAAAGTCAATGCTTAACTAGGAGTTGCTTATGTTTGTTAGTCATCTATCTCTATAATGATGTGGTTGTTGCATCAGATTGAGATTTTTCTTCATATGAATGATGGTTTGATAGATCATGTATGTCTACTACTTTGAATGCATCTTGTGATATCACGAGGTACAAACTGTTCAAGTGCAGTAATAGGAGGTTTTGTTGTATGTGAGGTTAATCAAGGTAGTTTGGTTATGTGGATTGTCTTATTGAAGTCTAATTACTCATGTTGAGCATAGTATTGTGTTATTATTTTAGTGTTGAAAGTAATATTTATGAAGCTTTTGCATGAGTCTGTGTCAAGAAGTACATTAGTTTTTATTGTTGTTATCCCTTCATTGCTTTATGAGTCTTGCAAGTTTTATCTCTTTTGAGAGGAGAAAAAGACGTTATATGACATGAGCACCATTTGCTTCATGTCAACAGAATAGTTTGGAGGTCTCTAGTAGTTGGATTCTAATGTAATAACAACCATGTTTTATAGTGTTTGAGAGTGGTATGTCAGGTGTTTCATACATTGACGATATATGGATGTTTAGCCTTAGTGGCATTAACAAACAAGGTTGTTGAACTCGATGGTTGTTGTGCTTAATGTTCTAACGTATTTGGTGAAGCGTTCTTTAAAGGCTAGGGAGCTGCATCCAAATTCGATGATGGGAAATCCTAGTGTTGATTGCACCTATGACAATGCCTTAGGTTTCATTTTATATTGTTTTATGATTGTTGTCAAGGTGTATTGTTTTCTTTGATAAATTAGTCTGAGTTAGAGGTTGTTTCAAGAAAAACTTTTTTTCAAGATGGCATCAATGCTACTAGTCAATTATATGAGTCTATTTAGGGACTTTGACTGAGTTTTACCGTTGGTGAATGTCTTGATTTGTAGAAATGGCAGAATTCGAGGACAAATTCTTTTAGGGGGGTAGAATGCAACGCCCTAAAAATTAAACCATGTTTATAATCCAAATATGGTGTGTCCTATGGATGATCGGAGGTCGTAGATGTATAGATCTCGTCGAGATGATTCCGATCAATTAATAGTTTGCCTTGTTTGGAGTCCGAATGAGTCTTTTCGAGTGCCGGTTGATCTGAGCCATTGGATATTAGGATTGTGGAAGTTTTCTTCTATTTATACTTCCCTAACCCTAGCAGCCACGTCCTCCCACCCCTAGCAGCCATCACTCTTTTGTGCCTTGCACCAAGAGAAGAGAGGAAGAACAAGGGAGAGAAGAGAGGGGAGATGAGGGCATACCGTCCCCATCGTCGTCATTCCTCTCCAAGAATTGGTTGGATTCCCTTTCCCCTCTCTCTCTCTTTTCTCCACTTGATGAATGCTTTCCCTTGTTTTCGATGAGATTTAGGCCCTGCAATTAGCCTTTCTTGGTTAGATTAGATGGGGGATTAGATTTTGATCTCGAAATTAGTCTCTGCAAGAGTGGTAGATTCGACAGTTTCTGTTCATGCCAGTTTTCCAGGGTCTTAGTGGCCTCAAAAAAATAAAATTTTATCCATGAGTCATAGATAATTTGTAGATCTTTCTATGGCCGCAAAGAACACCTCAATCAAACATCAGATCAGAGAGTAATTGAAGTTTAATTATAATTGTTTTTCATTCTCATAATTTTGTGAAGAATCTGTTCGCCTAAGATTTAGGCAATTCTATCAACAGAATTCAACTTTGAGTTTGTGACAGAAGTTGTAGATAATTTCATTCGTTTTCCAGATTGATAAAGTGTGTATTCATATGAATTTTGAAATTCAAGTTATGTTTATTTTACAGTGGCTATACCGGTTTGCCTGACAAACCGAGCAGATCTGTTCACTGGTGAATTTTATCTAGTAAATGGTCGAATTGGCTGTTCCAACTATGGAGACTTTTTTAGAGGGATAAAAGTTCTTACTGCCAGCAATATTGCATAATTTTTGGTTGAGTAGTTTGGGAGATATCGAACTGAAATTAACTATACCGCTGTCTGAAACTGATTCAGTCGGTTATCTTGTTGGATGTTTTAGAACTTATAGATGGAAAACTTAATTATCCATCAAATACAGAAGTTGTAGAGTGTTTGTGTAGATGCTTCCAGATATTTTGTTTGATAGCACTGCTGTAATAATTTTAAAGATACAAAATTAACAAGCAGCGCTGCTGCTGTTGGCGGGTGGTAGGTAGAAGTGGTTGTTCACGTCAATGTTGGGGTTGTGCGTAGGAGCGGTGTTGAGTATTAGCAAATGATATGTGAATGTTTGTACTAAGTTTAATGCCCAAAATAGGTGGTGGGGCTCTGAATCGTACCTAGTGCCATTCCGAATTCCCGACGAAGGCAAGTAAAATGCAGTGGTGGTTTGCTATCGCTTGATTTGTATCTTATTCCCTGTCGTATTGCATGTGTTAAACATGGAATTCTACGACGAGGTTTTATTTGATCGAAAGTATTGATGGTATATGTTAATAATGTTTATGAATATGATTTGAGAATGGTATATGTGGTTGACTCACGTCTTTGAGGAAGTGGAAGTTTCTATTATGAAGCATGTTATATGTAGTAAAGTGTTGTTGGCATGTCATGCACATTGCATCATCCATCTTTCATCTTGAAGTTATGTCATGACCTTATGGTCCGACCGTACCGGTACATTTAGCATCATACCACTACCGGAATCAGCTCCTTTGCCGTGTGTCTCAGACACACGGCAAAGGCAAATTTACACTCGGCAAATGCTTTGCCGAGTGTTACACTCGGCAAAGAACAATCGGTAAACTGTACATCGGCAACGGCCTCTTTGCCGAGTACTATTTGTCGGGCACTCGGCAAAGACTTTGCCGAGTGCCAAACGGCACTCGGCAAATAAAAGTCACCGTCACGGTGCCAAGTAACGGTGACGGATCCTTTGCCGAGTGCCGTCTGTGGCACTCGGCAAAGAGGTCAATGTTGCCGAGTGTTTGCTCGAGAGGCCCTCGGCAAAGACTGACCCAGTGGGCCCACTGCCAGTCCTTGTGCCGAGAGCTCTAGTAGGCACTCGGCAAAGGAGGCTTCTTTGCCGAGTGTCTGTTGGACAGGTACTCGGCAAAGAACCCTCCAGTGGGCCCCTTTGCCAGTCCCTTTGCCGAGTGCCTTGGCAATGGCACTCGGCAAAGATGTCTTTGCCGGTTCCCAGGTTTCCTTCTTTGCCGAGTGCCATTATCAGCACTCGGCAAAGATGGCTTTACCGGTTCCCAGGTTGCCTTCTTTGCCGAGTGCCATGGTCATAGCACTCGGCAAAGCGCCCCTTTGCCGAGTGTTACACTCGGCAAAGTGACCAGAATGTCCCTATTTTATTTGCTTTTGTTGTTCCATCCAAACAAACAAAAGATATATATGATTCACATCACATTATATATCAATCACATCACAGAATGAACACATTTATCATCAACACCATATATATCACAAAGTCTCACTAAAGTCTCACAAATATAAGGATCATCACAAAACAGATATAAGTCTGCGTCATCACTAACATCACCAAGTATCTCACAAGATAAAGTTTAACTAACATCACCAACACTCATAAAGGTAAGTCTGGATCATCACAAAATAGATCATCAACGAGGTGGGCATCTGGACTGGTTCGGCGAAGGGCTGGACGAAGCATGAGGGTTGTTCGACGCCGCCGATTGACCCTGCACAGAGAAGAGATTGTATGTGTGAGAACATATGAATAAATATCATGCAGTACTAAAATTTTGATACTCACAGGAGTAGTGAACTCTGTAGGGTCAGCTGCAGGGAACAACGGAGGTGGTGGAGCATGACCCTGTGCGGCGCCAAGGCTCTGCATGTACGCGAACATCTCTGCCATCCTCTTCTCCAGCTCCTCACGTTGCCTCCTCTCATCATCTAGCTGAGTCTGTAATATTTCGCCCTAATGTTACGATAATGCAAAGAGAAGATATATAAAAATCAATGAACGATGAATAGATAAGGAATAACCTGGAGTTGCTGGATACGATGCTGTGAGGTGTCCTGCCGAGGTCGTATGGCTGGGCTCGCGCTCGTGCTCCTTGCTCGCACCTGAGAGAGAGTGGGAGTGGAGGACGAGTCGATTGCCCCGTCGGCAATCCAGTACCGCCCATGCCTCTTGCCTCCTCCGACCCTCATGAGGACATCTCCGTCGATGTCCTCGGTCCTCGGATCGTAATCTGGCCCATGGACCTCCTTGGCCATGGCGGTGTACTCACTGAGTCGGCTGTGGATGGCGGGGTTGGTGTACGCCTCGGGCCCATCATCCGGGTTGTAGGTGACGTCGGACGTTGCCTTCCCCTTGTGGGCCATAGCATATGCCGAGAACGTGGAGCAAGGCGTGCCACCATGTGCCGCCGACTGCGAGAAAACCAACGATATGGTTAGAAATCATGTCTAATCGAAAGTTATATACCTAAATAAAAAAGAGCGCGTACCCATGCTTCCGCGTATTTGCCCAGGCTGCGGCTGCCTTGATGGTGGGAGGGACCTTGCATCAGCAAACGCCGTTCCCGGCTAGCGTTGTGCGCCTCGTCCCACTCAGCCGAGCACCACCTCTGCACCATCTTCTCCCAGCACTCAGGATGCGCGGCGCACCAATGAGGAATCATCTAAAAAAATATAAGTACACCGCATATCAGAAGATAAGAATAAGCATATTTAGTACCAATAATAAAGTTTTGTATTTACCTGCAAGTACTGGTCCGCAGTCAATGACATGGTTCGGGCGTCCTTCTTGTTCACCTTCTCCCCAAGGACGGAGCCGTGGTAAGTGACGATGGCCTGGATGCGCGCCTCGTAGTGCATGTCCACGACGAGCTTCTTACAGCACGTCGTAGACACCACATCCGCCCTGACCTCGTATCTAGCGTCGCACCTGAAGAAATCCTACATACAAAGACGATGTATCCATACATTATTTCAAGAATATGCAACAAATGCGACTTATTAAACAATATAGTGCGAGGAAGACTTACCCACAGCTCTTGCTTGACCCGCTCCGCCTTGTTGTTGAATTGTCTGCCGTCCCGATCTACTGCATCGGGGGCGACGGCGTAGTGGTCGAAGGTGTATGCTGGGCTCGTCACTCCGGCGTACTCGACAAGTCCAGGGAAGTGTTCCCGGCATAGAAGGCCGAGGATGCCATTGGGGTTGCGGCCGTGACCCCCTGCAGTCTCCAAAACCATCCAAGACCTGTCGAAGTGATTAAGATGAAGTATTAGTTTCTATTATTAATTTGAACATATAATATGAAAAAGCAGCAACAACATCTAAAGTTACCTACCTCTCTCCATCGGGTCGTATCAGCGGACGTCTGTCACGAAGTATGGGTCGCTTAGGTAGGCTCGCGGGACCTCGCAGGTAGATACTCCTCGAACCTGAGGAGCCAGAACTTGAGACGTCCTGCTGAGCGGCGTCGTCGTCGTCGTCGTCCTGCTGCGCCGCATCGTCGTCGTCCTGCTGTGCCGCATCGACAGCGGCTTGCCGCTCCACCTGCTGCTGTACGGCGTCGTCCTGCTGCGCCTCCTCCTCCGTCCTACGGGTGCTCCTCCTCCCCCTCCCCCTCCCCCTCCTCGTCCTCGTCCCACCGCCCACCATCTTTGTCCAACAACCTGCAATTAAGAGTAAACAATTAAGCACAGATAAAAAAATATGTATTTAGAAACATATGCAAAATAAATGAAATATAGCATTACATCGATTAAAAATAATCTTCATATGTGTCCGGGTTAGCCGGATCATAAGTGTCATCATCACTATCAACCATTTCATAGTCAACATCATCTGAAGGCGCAATTTCGTCATTGGCATTGCCTTCAAGTATTTCTAAGTCATTCTCATTTTGCACCTCATCATCCTCGTCATCAACAACCATTTCAATATCTACTTCCATTCCGATCGCTTCGGTTAAGTCTATCTCAAATTGCCCTTCGAGCCCATCTTCTTGGAAGAACTCTCCGTCATATGTGTCCGGGTCTAAGTTATAATCTTCATCGTTTGGAACAGGTAATTTAGCGTGCGGTGATACCTTATACACAACATCCCAACCCTTAAGATGTTGTTTCGTTTGGCACGCATATGGAAGATAATACACTTGTGTGGCCTGTTGGGCCACAATATAGACATCGTCTCCTGTTAAGGTGGAATCCTGTCGAATTTCGACTATCCCAAGATTAGAATGTGTCCGTCTCGTAACTTCAGGGTCAAACCAATGACATTTGAATATCACTGGAGTAAGAGGTTTGGAACCATAAAAATTGAGTTCTTATATTTCTTCAATTCTTCCATAATACTCGACCTCGTCAAGCCCGGGCGTAAAGACTCCAGAACACGTGGTTTTTCGATTGGGCCGACTTTGGTCGTAGCTTGTTGTGCGAAAACGGTATCCATTGACGTCATACCCAGAAAATTTCCTGACCCTATAGGCAAAGCCATTGGCTACTTGTCTCAACTCGGCACTCATAGACGGCTCTCTTTGGCCCTGCAAGTTCAAACACGCTAGATTGTTATATTATTCGCACGTAAGAGCAACTTGGAATAACAAACTAAGCACGTACCTTATGTTTAAACCAGGAAATGAAATCGGGCAATCCATTTCCCGCACCCTTTCTAAGAAGGGTATCATATTCCTGTGGAGTTGGGTCCCTTGATCGACGCCAGAATTCATGAAGAAATTGCTCCATGTATGGCGTCACCTCTTCAAGGTTGGTCAATACATATAGCATGATATGGCGCCACTCTTCATGTCTCAGGGTCTTGGTGGTCGAACCACTCGCGCTTCCGAGTTGCCCTCGAAAAATGCTGAGGTTCGATTCATTGCCGCCATCATTGTAACGAGGGGGTGGATTATGCACGCTCGGCAGTTTTTCACCATAGTAAGTTGTTGTGAAGTTTGACACCTCCTCCAGTATGTATGCCTCTGCAATGGAAGCCTCTATTTTGCATTTATTTCTACATTTCTTTCGGATACTCTTTAGACATCTCTCGATTGGATAGCACCAACGTCCCTGCACGGGCCCCCCCATTCGTGCCTCATACGGGAGATGAATAATCAAATGCTGCATCGGATTGAAGAAGCCGGGTGGAAAGATCTTCTCCAGCTTACACAGTAACACGGGTGCCATCCTTTCCAAGTCTGCAATCATGGTCCGAGCTAACTCTTTTGCACAAAGCTGGCGGAAGAAATAGCTCAACTCTGCAAGCGCTAGCCAGACATGCTCAGGGACATAGCCTCGAACCATCGCCGGAAGAATTCGTTCAATCCATATGTGGAAGTCATGACTCTTCATCCCTAAGACTCGCAGAGTAGATAAGTTCACCCCCCTACTAAGGTTAGCTGCATACCCATCAGGGAACATTAACATCTTGATCCACTGTAGTACTTCCTTCCTCTGGGCCCTGCTCAGGACGAAATCGGCCTTAGGCATTCTCCATGTCTTACCACCACTAGGCGGCTTCATCTCTTGGTTTGGTCTATCACATAACTCTGCCAGATCCACTCTTGCCTTTACGTTATCCTTTGACTTATCAGGAATCTCCATAATTGTTGCCCAAAGTGCCTCGGCGACATTCTTTTCAGTGTGCATCACGTCAATGTTGTGTGGAAGGAGCAGGTCATCATAATAGGGGAGCCGAGTCAAGCCCGACTTATGTGTCCACATATGTTGCTCACCATATCCCACAAAACCACCTTCTGGGTTGGCCACGAGACCATCTATCTGTTCGCGAACTTCGGCACCAGTCATCATTGCAGGTGGGCGGTCTGTCACCATGACACCTTTCGTAAAGTTCTTGATGTCTAGTCGAAATGCATGGTCAGGAGGGAGAAATTGTCGATGTTTATCGAATGACGAATATTTGCCACCCTTCTTCAACCAAATGAACCTAAGAGCTTCCTTGCAAACTGGGCATGGGAACTTACCGTGAACACACCAGGCGCAAAATAGCCCATACGCCGGAAAGTCATGCATGGAGTACTGGTACCAAACATGCATTTTGAAGTTTGTCTTCGTAGCTCGGTCGTACGTCCATACCCCTTCCTCCCAAGCACGGACCAATTCATCAATCAAAGGCTCCATGTACACGCCCATTTTATTCCCCAGGTGTCCAGGAATTATCAACGACACGAATATGTTCTGTCTTTGAAAGCATACGCCGGGGGGGGGGGGGAGATTGATGGGGATAACGAACACGGGCCAACATGTGTATGGGGCAGCGGTCATTCCATAGGGATTGAACCCATCTGTGGCCAGCGCAACACGAACATGTCGAGCCTCTTTGGCTTTCTCATGGTGAATGGCATCAAAGTGGGTCCATGCTTCACCATCGGATGCGTGAACCATCTTGTCAGGATTGTATCGTTTGCCTTTTTTGTGCCATGTCATCTGTTTCGCGGATTCCTCTGTCATGTATAGACGCTGGATCCTCGGTATGAACGGAAGGTGGCGTAGGATTGTCACGGGGATGTCGAGCTGCCTCTTCTGTCCATCACCAGAGTCTACCTCCATGAACCTAGACGATTTACACTTCGGACAGTACTTTGCCTCAGTGTGTTCTTTCCTAAATAGGACGCAGCCCTTCGGACAAGCATGTATCTGCTCATACGTCATCTTGAGTGCACGAAGGAGTTTCTGTGCCTCGTACATGCTCTTTGGCAGAACGTGATCCTCCAGAAGCAGGCTGCCAATAACTGTCAACAAACCATCGAAGGCGTCTCGACTCATGCTATACTGCGACTTGAACGCCATTATACGCCCAATGGCATCCAGTTGAGAAACCTTTGTCTTGCCGTGAAGGGGTTTCTGTGCCGCGTCAAACATGTCGTAGAATGCCTTTGCGGTCGCCTCTGGCTCGTCCTCCGTACGTCCTTCGGCGAACTGTGCCTCGTGATAGTCGTTCAACATGTCTGCTACCCCGGCATCAGCATCGTAATCCTCGACCCGTTGTCTCACCACCTCCTCTCTCGTGCGATGCGCTTCACCATGGAAGATCCACCGAGTATAGTCCGGCATAAATCCATTCTTCCAAATATGTTCTACCATGGCCTTCTTTGGTTTTCTTTTCCGGTTGTCACATTTGCTGCACGGACAAGGGACTAGGCTAGCTCCTTTAGCAGCTTCGCCATATGCCCGTTCCACGAAAGCATCGGTCTTCCTAATCCATTCTGGGGTGACATCATTACGTCGAACGCGGCCCGTGTACATCCACTCACGGTCCTCCATCCTCTAACATATATAACCGAGTATAGTTTAATATAGACATGTAATGCATGTACACTACGTTCCTACCTTCTAATAGGTGAGGATAGGTCCTAATCCCACCCGCGGTTGCGTAGATGGAGTTAGTTTCCATGCTCTACTCCGATCCGAGATAGAATTTCGGCAGCACCTCCCCGCTGTTCTCCGGATACACGTCCTGGCAGGAAGAGTGTACTGTCCGGAGAACAACAGGGAGGTGACGCCGAAACTCTTTCTCGGACCGGAGTAGAGCATGGAAACTAACACCATCTACGCAACCGCGGGCTGTCCAAAAAACGTGGACAATTCGAAACTGATACATTTGTAGATATGCAAAGATCTGCATATCTACACCGTATCTCTTTCGAACGGGAGACGCCTAACAGGGTTACGTGATCTACGACCATGATGCGGATGTAGAGGTTATACCTAGGGTGGCGGTGAGTAAACCTAGTGGGGCTGTGGCGCGTCGGTGCAGTGGCGACGCGAGGCAGACCCGCAGCGGCTAGGAAGACCTCTGCAAAAAAAATAAACAAGTCTGTCAACAAAAAAATTCGGCAGCACCTCCCCTGCACGGGGAGGTTTCCAAAACCTGCAAATAAAAGTAACAGCACGATGGCTGACATTCACACGTATACCAGGAGCACATAAAAGCTTTGATAATACCGTTGAAGGCGACAAAGCATTTATAGGCACATGTTTTGAGCACATAAAAGCTTTGATAATACAAGAACATATATACTAACAAAGATAATTCAGTATCAATCGTTGGGTGAAGCTTAACCTAGGGTTTCTAGAATCCATCACATAAATCATTTTTATCATTTTTACCGTGAAGGCGCGGCGTCGTCGAGGCCGAGGGCGGCCGTGGGACGCGGCGGCGTCGGGGCCGAGGTCGAGGGCGGCCGTGGGGGCGCGGCGGCGTGGGGAGGCGTGCGCGGCGGCGTGGGGTGTCGTGCGTGGGCGCGGCGGCGTGCGCGGGCGCGGCGGCCGACGATGCCGGCGGTGTGGGGGCAGGGCTGCGGCGGCAGGGGCGCGGCGGCCGAGGTGCGGCGGCAGGGGCGCGGCGGCCGGCGGCGTGGAGAGGCGCGCGTGCGCAGCGTGGAGACGGCAACGGAGTGAGAGAGAGTGAGAAAGGAAGAAGTTACTAGGTGCTATTTACACGTTCTTTGCCAAGTGCCCGCGATCTGGCACTCAGCAAAGATTTTTTAAAAATATTAAAATATTCTTTGCCGAGTGCCAGATCGCGGGCACTCGGCAAAGTGTTCTTTGCCGAGTGCTAGATCGCAGGCACTCGGCAAAGTGTTCTTTGCCGAGTGCCAGATCGCAGGCACTCGGCAAAGTGTTCTTTGCCGAGTGCCAGCTGGATGACACTCGGCAAAGAATCTTTTACAATCCTTTGCCGAGTGCTGTACAGCTGGCACTCGGCAAAACATCCTTTGCCGAGTGTCATTTGTGGACACTCGGCAAATTACTTTTTTATTTTTTATATTATCCCTACCAAACTTTTTGTGGTATGTTCCTACACTATGTAGACCAACATGTACCATTTTGGGACAATTATAACAGTGTTTTCTATACCTAGTACATTTAGTTTGTTTATTTGAATTTCTTCGGAAAATTCAGATTTGAACTGCAGGTTACTCGAAACTTGGAAAACCGTGCATGCAAAAATGATATTCATGCTACTTAGAACAAGTTACGACCGATTTCAGGAGCGGACCGGAAACTTCGAGCACCATGCTCACTCAACATGACCGTAAACTTGCCATCCAGGTGTTTAAAAATTGTATAAAACATAAACAAAGTCAGAAAATCATGAAACCTGTCCACGTGTCATGATATCATATGTAGAGGCTGTGATAAAAAATTTAGAATGTTTGGAGAAAGTTGTGAGACATTATGTGTAGAAACCTAAGAGAACCACACATGAAATCATAGAGTTTCAATGTGGATCTCTTAGGTTTGTACACATAGTGCGTTACAACTTTCTCGAAACTTTTTCAAATTTTTATCACAGCCTCTACATATGATATCATGACACGTGGACAGGTTTCATGATTTTCTGACTTTGTTTATGTTTTATACAATTTTTAAACACCAGGATGGCAAGTTTACGGTCATGTTGAGTGAGCATGGTGCTCGAAGTTTCCGGTCCGCTCCTGAAATCGGTCGTAACTTGTGCTAAGTAGCATGAATATCATTTTTGCATGCACGGTTTTCCAAGTTTCGAGTAACCTGCAGTTCAAATCTGAATTTTCCGAAGAAATTCAAATAAACAAACTAAATGTACTAGGTATAGAAAACACTGTTATAATTGTCCCAAAATGGTACATGTTGGTCTACATAGTGTAGGAACATACCACAAAAAGTTTGGTGACCAAAATAAAAAAAATAAAAATATGATTTGCCGAGTGTCTACATAGGACACTCGACAAAGACCCTATTTGCCGAGTGCCCGATATTTGACACTCGGCAAAGACTGACGGCCGTCAGTTGTAGACGGCCGCTAACGGCCCTTTGCCGAGAGCCGTATTTGCCGAGTGCTTGACCCTCGGCAAAGCAGTCTTTGCCGAGTGCTTGGCTGTGCCGAGTGTTCTACACTCGGTAAACCAACTCTTTACTGAGCGCAGAACTTTGCCGAGGGCGGTACTCGGCAAATTCTGCTTTGCCGAGTGCCCGATAAAAAGCACTCGGCAAAGCCTTCGGCACTCGGCAAAGGCGCGGATTCCGGTAGTGTACGTTGCCCGAGGAGGGGTACGATGCGGCTTCATATCCTTAGAGGTATGAAGGCAGAAGTCATCCTTGCATTTGCACTCATTTGCACTCATGAGGTATCTATGAAGTGTGACATTGCTATGTTAATATTATGTTTTCTACCTATGAGGTGTGATAACTAGGTGTGTTGTACGTTGTATTCGTGCTGCACCTTCATAATAAGAAGGTTGTGAAATCAAGTGGTGGTAAAACAATGTTCTTATGTGGTTAAACAGTTTGATATTATTTTACTTGCTGAGATGTTCATCTCACTCTTGCATTACTCAATGCAGGTACTTGATTCATGTTGGGAATGAGGGAAGTAACAGCACGTCCATCTTCACTCTCATAATAACGCTGCCCAGGCGCAGCCATGATTTAATTAGAAACTCCTTGTCAAAGGATGTTTGTTTTTAACTAGTGGTGCGCACTGGTTAATTCAGTTTATGTTGTTATGGTTATCTTCCCATTGCTAGCAGATTATTAATGTCTAGTATATTTTCTTATCATGATATCTGTTTATAATCTGTTGCTTCATCGTTTATGCAATTTTCAAAGGAGATGTTGGTGAAATTTTATATATGAATGTTAGATGTGTTGTTTAGTAGCACCTCGGGGTGTTTGTGGATCCGGGGTGTTACAGTTGGTATCAAAGCATAAGCTTTTGATTCTAGGCAATTTTAAGATAAATTTAACACACTTGAACATATAGGAAGGGTATGGGTTCGTATATCTTTCATATTAGTATTTTAAAGTATAGATGACTAGAATTTCCTTACTCCAAATTCCTTTATGGTTTGATGGGGTATGTGGTTAACGACTTAATGCTTGATATGATATGTTATTACTATTTAATATAGGTTTCTTGATGTGGTTGTTATTGAAGTTATTTTGCAAGTGAAGCTACTTATGTACTTGTTTTATATACATATCGTCATGACGTTTTTTTGGATGCAATGTTTTGAATTCTCTGAGCTGTCACTTCATATATTTCTATATGCTTGACTGTGGATGTTTTTTCAAAAGGATTTTTGGGTTCTAGTACTTGTAGGATCCATTTTGTGGGTCTAATCCGACTTGGTGTGGTGTGAAAACACTATATAATGTAATTTTATGGTGTTTTTGAGTTTGATTGACTGTTGGGTTGCAACCCAACTTATCAATGTAATATTTCCATGGATGCAATGCTTTGTGCCTCACCCCTTTTTGGCTAGTGTGGTGTCACACCCGGGTTTCGGGGGCACCAAGACCCGGGCGCGAGCATAATCACCAGGTGTGGTGGGACCAAGTCGCACACATATGATGAATCATGGCACAGGAACTAATGTCACATCTTTACTATATAATGCGAGTTCTGTATAAAATAAATAAATAATTACATCATAAGGAGACAACGATCCAGAAACCCAAAGTTGACTGGGAGACAATAGCCTAGACCTGTCACGAACACATCGCAGCATCCTCCATGCGCCTGATCCTGTGTTACCTGTTCTTGACCTATGGGGGTGTGAGACAGCAAGGGTGAGCTCACATATGTTCATCGCTCAACAAGTTGTGGGGAATAATGTGCATGAACTCGCCAAAGGTGGGAGCTCATGTGAAGTGTATGGCTTACCAAAGAGAATGGTTAAAGCTGAGCATTGCTTTTAAAGTTAGTCAAAAATCTATTATCAATTACAAAATGTAAGTAAATACCAAACCATAATAATAATGGAACAAAATTAATAATAAATCCCATGCAATGCAAATAACAAATTGAATTTAGTTCCATAATTTAATCATACGAGAGTCCTGAGCTGCTCATGACCGCGTGCACGACTATTATACTAGTTTTACACTATGCAGAGGCTGTACCCTGTACCCACAAGTCGTGTATCCCATGTCACCAGGGTTTGCAAGGCCCTTAAACACTTTCGAGGTGAATGGCTAGGGATCCACTAGTGAGACCTTTACAAAGTTCCACTAGCTTCCGAAAACCCGCTACAGTTTCTAGGAAGAGCAATGTAGGAATCCCTCGTTTGACCGCCATCGCAGCAAAATCAACCCAAGAACCTCCCTACACGCCTACTCCCCTTCTGCCCTTGCCCCTTTCGGGTAAGGTAGTCTTCCACTAGCTTTCCTAATTAGTCAGCCAAGGGCGTCCCATTCCACCCTTGTGGTGGCATGTGTTTCTCAAGTTAAGCTCCATGTTCCAATTAAAAATAATGACCTTGACATGAACATAAATAAAATAACACACTGTCTACTCCGACGGCTGCATGATCCAGGTTCAATGGCACAGACCGCATGCGCGAAAGAAGACCAGGTTCTAATCTCATCCGATCATTGGGACATCAATGGCCCTGGTGTGTCTTCGACCTCCGGCACGCCGTCCGGACACCAGTGCCCAGTACCACAACAGCGCGCGACCTGAGGGTGCCATGCAGGTGAGGCACACCAGTAGCGCCATGGTGCCCGACATCGCACGAGATCTAGCGCCAAATGTATTCACGGACACAACCTATTGAAAGGAAGGGCACTCACCGGTGTTGTGACGAAGCGCACCACCACGACAATGCCGATCCACGACGGAGCCGAACCGGTGGTTCCCGCCACACACACCCGCACACCAACACCGGGACGATTCCAGTCCCCCGGTGTTACGGTTGGAGCCCACGACGGCACACCAGCGCGGGGTTGAATGGTTCGTGGGCCGAATTCTAGTGTTTTGGCCCGACCGCCCCTCCATCCTTTCTTCATTATTATTGCTTTGAATTATTGTTTTGTTTTGTTATCTCTTTATTTTGGATTTCACATTCAAATTCAAGTTTTTGTTGCAAAATTCTTACTCAGATAAAATACAAAACTCAAATGTGAAAAACTTTATTTATTTATGTCTGTATTTTCCTTGTATTGTATAGTATTATTCCTTCTTTTTTTCTCTAAATTCTTAATTGTAAATTAGGCTCTAATCCCCATATCAATATTATTACATTTTTATTAATATATTTATGACCATTACTTAATGCACAACAAACAAAAAATCCAACATGATGCATTAAATATTTTTATTATATATCTTGTCCTTTTGATTAGGGTTAATCCCATGTTATAATAATGAGATGGCAAACCAAATGATGATATCCCTTTCTTTTCTTTATTCACAAAGTGAGTATTATAAATCCTACCCCCTTAACAGAATTCTCGTCCTCGAGATTTGTAAGAAAAGGGATATAGAAGGATTGGTTTGTAATTTAGTTTTTTTGTCAATAGTTGGTTCAAAAATTCAGAGTCTCTTTTTATAGTCAATAGTGGGTGATTGGCAGAGCATAGGTATCCAACCACTTATTATGTAGGATATAAGCCAAACAGGTTGAGGTAAGAAAGAAAAGACTTCATCAAAATATTTAAGTCTTGATTCATCTCGAGATTCGCTTTGACTGTTATATCCTCTCTTGTCGATGTTGATCTTTTCTTATCTGGTCTTAGTCTCATTGATTCGAGGTTAGTGTATATCATCGAAGTTGGGAGAATATGGTTAAGATAGATATAGGTGAGATAGACTACATGATATACATCAAAAGTTTGTTTGATGATAGGTGGGGATAGACAGATTATGCAATTCATCATGACTCTATTAGTTGGGTTAGCTCTTATGCTCATGGTTGAGTTGGTCTAATGCACTAGGTTAAGTTACCACCTGGCTAGTAGGGTCTAATCTCTTCTACCAGTATCACTGATCTGTTTAAGTGGACCACATTAGATTAGATCATACTAGATTAGATCACATTAGATTCTATAATCCTATTTAAGAATATCATTTAGTTAAGCATATCAAGCTAACTTTATCTTTATGAAATTCTATTATATTTTTTCTATGTGGAACTTCCAATTAGTATTTTTTATACACCTAAAATTTTCATGCCATTAGCAGGTGTGGCATAGAAAACAAGGGTACATCAGGTTTTAGCTATTAGGCGAGTGCAGAGATGATTTGAGGGTAAGGGAAAGTTAGGTAAGGGAGACTTTTATTCCGGGTAGTGGATCCTGATTCATCTGAAGATCTGTTTCTACTCACATCCTTCATTGTCGAGATCAACCTTCTTCTTGGGTCTGGTTTAGGGACCATCGGTCGCGGTGTTAGATGATATTATCTAAGTTGGGATAACAATTGCGGGTACATGGGGTAGGTAGATTAAACAGAGTTTTACATTGCTTTTGGGATAAATGGGTGGGGCAACCTATATTATAGGCTAGGTCGTGGTTCCACGAACGAGTTGGTCTAAGACACCAATTTAGGTTTAAAATCCATTTGTGTAACACCCTGAATTTGGGGGTATAAAATTTCTTTGCTCATATTCACAAATTCAGGTGTTACTTCCCTTTTCTCATCCTTCCCCAATCTTCTCTTTCTCATTTCTATAGGAGAAAAGTGGTTATTTTATTTGTAACTATAGTCTATTAGCTCAAACTCCAAGGGAGTATGAATTGTTGCATCATGTTGAACCCTAGATTTCACTTTTGTTTGGTGCATAATTCTTAGAAAGTCTAATTTGAATTTGTGGCTTATTTGAATTTGAATCAAATAGAGAAAATAAAAAGAAAAGAGAAAACAAATACCAGAATAAAAGAAAAAGGGAAAGAAGCCCAACCCTGCCGCCCCCTCGGCCTTTCGGCCCAGCCGGCCCAACCCCGCGCGCGCGCCTCTCCCCCCCGCTCTCTCTGCCCTGGTGGGCCCGCCCGTCAGCGCGGCCGCCGTCTCCGCGCCCGCCTCCCTCTCTCTCTGCTCGCGGGCCCGGCCTGTCAGCCCCGTCTTCCCCGCGTAACCGCCGCCCGAGCTGCGCGTTGCCGCGGTCTCCGCGCCCACGTCGCGCGTGGAGCTCGCAACCGCCCCGCCCCCGGCCACTTGAGCCTAGAACCCCACTCGCCCTCTCCCCCTCCCTCATTTGCGCACCTGCAGGCCTCTCTCTCACCTCCCCCTCACTGCGCGCACGCCAGAGCGCCGTCGCCACGAACCGCCGCCGTCCCGAGCTCGTTTCCCCGTCGCCGTTGGAGCTCCGCCGTGCCCTCAGCCACGGTGAGCTCCGCCCCGACGTCCGCAACCCGGGACGCGCTCCAATTTCCCCTTCCCCTCCCTATTTCCCTCTGCCCGCGCTCACCCGCCGTCCTCCGTGCAGCCGCGGAGGTCCGCCACCGCCGACCCGGGCCGTCGTCGCGCCATTGCCGCCACCGAGGAGTCCCCGGAGTCCGTCTAGAGGTAAGGGACCTCCCCTGCCCTCTCCCTTCCTCTCTATTGCTCTCTACTGCGCTTAATTGCTCGCCGGAGTCCCATAGCACCGCCACCGAGCCGCTTCGCCGTGGACCGCCCCCCTCCGGTGCCCCTGCCCCGACCTAGTCCCCACCGGACGATTCCCCGCGCCCTCCCCAACCTTCCCGGCCGCTCGGGTCACCCCAAAGACCCGCAGAGCGCCCGCGCCCCTCGTCTCCGGCGAGTCCTCCGCCGCGGAGACGAGCGCCGCCGCCTCTGCTAGCCGTAGGGAAGGCCAAGGCCGGCCACCCGACCCCCGCCGTTCATCCCAGATCGGGCGGCCCTGATTCAATTAGCCCGGGCCCAATCCTGGCCGTCCACCGGAGATCCAACGGCCCAGGGCCGCTTCCCTCACACCCCGCGCCCGCTCTGCCGCCCGGCCCCGCCTGTCAGCCGTCCGCCCGGTCCCGCCTGTCAGCCGCTCAGGCCGCCTCGCGCTCGCGCGCCCGCCCGTGGATCTAATCTCGGGCGTTGATCCGAGATCCAACGGCTATAAAAGCCCGATACCCCTTCGCCCGCGCGTTTTCTTAAAGAGACCCCCGGCTTCCTGAAAATTAACCCGCCGTCCCTGGATTCTCGCAGTTAGGTCCTCGGACCTTTTATTTAATTCAAAATAAGTATTTAGGGTATATTTTTAATCCCTAAACTTGTAAAATTCATAACTTTGTCATATGAACTCCAAATTAGGTGCTTCAAATTGCAAAATGCTCATAGTATTTTTGTCTACCTATTTAACCAATGTTTCCCTGCTGTTTTTATGTCCCAATTAATAGTTGATCATTAGGATAAGATTAAGGTTATTGGAACCCCTATTTGAGATAAATAAAAGATAGAAGACTTTAATAAAAGTGGGAGCACCTAAGTTTATGGACTTAAAATCATGTAATGATTTAACCCCACCACTAACTTAGACCTGATTAGTGGATAATGAATCATTTTGTATAGTCCTCTACCCTAGACCTAGGGAACACCAGAGTGCCTATCCTTTTCTATTATGAACTTGTGATCCCTCTGCTGCATATGTTTGGTATATGGCTTTTGTTTGTTATTTCCCAAGTGCATAGTGTGAATGATTACTTTACGTAGACAACGAGCAGTCTGTGTTTCCCGAGGAAGTTGCAGAGGAAGTTCCTGATCAACAGTTTGGTGAAGGCAAGTGTCCTCTGACCCATTATGTCCTATTCATTTATAACTTACTACCCCGCATTACTTACTTGAAACCTAAGGATTGACTAGCTTTACACTTTACTTTATCCTTGATGACCTTATGGGCTGTTAGGGTTAGCATTCTGCTATTGCCTTAACTTAATCAATGAACATGATGTGACTATTTATGATACTGTTACCCTGATGATGTTGATGATCTTGTGATACTCTAGGGGGCTCAGGCTGTTTCCTGAGTACCTCTCCGTAAGGACCTGTTCGTTGAGAGACCACCCGGGATAACAGTGCAACCATGAGGGTGAAATGGGATGCCCTTAGCTAATTAATTAGAGGAACTAGAGGTGTAGTTGCTTCGCCGTTGTGCCGTCAATGGGGTCCAGGCACAGTGCTTGCTCTGCCGAGGCTGAGTGCCGAGGTTCTTTCGTTTTGCTTTTGTTAGTCACTCTCCTGCGGGGAGGAGTACTGTGTTTATCAAACTGGAGAAACCTAACGGGCGGCTACGATCTCTAGGGAATCTTTGTAACAGCTACGTAGTGATACCCTGCCGGACCACCTAGGTAGTGGTCAATGGGGATTAGCTCTCCCCGGGCAGAAAGGGCATCATGACTCATGGGTAAAGTGTGCGACCTCTGCAGAGGGTAGTGAAACTGATATATCAGCCGTGCTCACGGTTAAGAGCAGCCTTGGGATCCTCTTTGATTAGAGATACAGATGGTTCGAGATACAAGGATTATGTTATGGTTTTGGTTCGAATATGATGATGTTGTTCCTCGATGAGGAAATGGTTCATGGGTTGGTTAATGCTAAAATCTGGCTTCTACTAATGATAAATACCTGACCAACTAAAAGCAACTGCTTGAGCCTAACCCCACATAAAGCTAGTCCACTTCAGCCAAACGGGACATTTGCTGAGTACGTTGATGTGTACTCATCCTTGCTTTACCACAAAACACCAGGTTGTCCGCATTGTAACCACTGCTCAGGAGAAGGCGAAGCCGTGGAAGGAGACTTCCAGGAGTTCCAAGACTACGACGAATTCTAGGTGTGGGTTGGCGGCAACCCCCAGTCAGCTGCCTGTGAAGGCCCTATCTTTACTGCGTTCGCTAGCACTTTGATTTACCTGTTAAGACAATGACTATGTGGATGTCTATGACTCTGTGATGTAATAAGTTAATACTCTTTTAAGTTATTATTCGAGCAATGTGCATTGATGTTCATTTATGTAATCGCTGTGTACGTGAGTTCTGATCCTGGCACGTACATAGTTCGCACTTGGTTTGCCTTCCAAAACCGGGTGTGACATAAGTGGTATCAAAGCCAGGTTGACTGTAGGACCGCTGACCTAGAGTAGCACTGGTCGTACTAAGGACTATTGACCTTTCCCCCTCACCTTGACCTCTGATGTTACTTCAAAAGTCGGTCACCTCGACCAACCCTATGTTTTACTACATATATATACTATATTATACCTTGTTAATATTTTTATCTTGTTCTGTCTATGGTTTATTCACTTGTCATATTAGTTCTGCTCTTACTCTTATGCTTACGGTGTCTTTTGTAGATGGCTCGTCTTAGACACACTGCACGTAAGTCGGTGATTCCTTTCCTGCCGTCTCGACTTGCGGAGCGTCCTCTGCACCGCACCGTGTCCGGTTAGTCGAGTCACCTGGAGAGACTGCACCACCGCCTGCGTGAGGAGCAGGAACGCCGGCGCCAGCACAGAGAGCAGCAGGGCTCTTCCTCCCCACCCCAGCAGGAGGTGGAGTCCGTGAGGCCCCGTTCCTCTGTTGCCCAGCTGGAGGCGCCCCCTGCACCACCGCGGGACGCCTCGGCTGTTGGAGGAGCTACCGGAGGAAGTCCTGGAGGAGACCCCGACGACGACGACTCAGACCACAGCACGGAGTCTTCTGAGCCGCAGGAGGCGGAAGGATGGGTCGCCCGACCCATCACCCGTGACGCCGCTCGCGGTTGTCACTTCCACGACGCACTCGACACCTTGCTGCGCCAGGCTTTTGACCGGCATACCTGGTCGATCGAGTATCGTTGTGTAGTCTACCAGCACAGTCGCGGGAGGTACCCGGACCGCTAGGAGGCTACCTGCCTAGTTCGCCGTCCGGAGGACGACCTCCGGGGTGCGGAGGCCGTTTCGGAGCACTATTCCATCTCCGAGAGGGACACTGCAGAGGCGGCTATGCAGGATGCAGCACGACGTGCACTCTCCCAGTACTGTTCTTTGTTCGGTGGGGTGGCCGACGGTCTTAACCTTCGGTACTACCCCCGCCGCCCTACTGGCAGCACAGATAGTGTGGTTGTCTCACCTGTTGGTGAGGCTAACCCTAGGTTGAGCAGCACAGTCAACCTAGTCGCAGTGCTTAACACTGAGCTGGATCACTCTCTGGACGAGCTGAGCAGGGCTCGAACGGAGATTGCGGAGTTGCGTGCTGAGCTGGCAGAGCGCCATCACCAGGAGGGTGGTTCTCCCGCTCTTGTTGGGACTCAGCACCCTTACCGCTCACCGCCACGTGGTCACCACACTTATGGTTCCCCTGCCTGTAAGACCAGGATAGATCTGGATCCTTAGATCGTTAGCGTCGAAGTTTGTAATAATTCTTAAGTCAGATGTCTCAGTCTTAAATAGTTAGTTTAGTTTGCTTATCAGTTGCTTCCAATTAGCTTAGTTTGCTTATCAGTTGCTTGCATGTTTGTTATGATGAACTTGTGCTGGATTTGAATCTTTGTAATGACTGTTGCCAACCTGTGGGTTTCTCCTGCAGTTTGGCCTAGCTATAATGTTAATAAAGTCAGTTATTTAGTTGGGAAGCCATTTAATTCTACTTTCCTTCTTATCTGAGAAGCTGTGTTGAATCGTAATGAGGATCAGTGAAGCTCTTTGTTCACTCAGTGTCGTGAAGAATTCTGTATTCCCTTTTCTTATGCTGGGGGGTTGTAAGATCAATGCTGATGTATGAATGTCTTCCACAGATGTCTGACGACAGGCGCCGATGCAACAGGCGTGCTCAGCAAGAGCAGCATGACCAGCAGGAGGAACAACAGAGGCAGCCTCCCCCGCCACCCCCGATGTCGGTGGAGCAGATGTTCTTGATGCAGACTCAGGCAGTGCAGGCCATTGGGCAGACTCTAGCAGCCATGCAGCAGGCTCAACAGCAACCCCAACCCCAATTGCAAGTGCAGATGCCCCAGATGCCACGGGATAAGCGTGGTGAGTTCATGAGAGGTCACCCTCCTACCTTCGCCCATTCTGCCGACCCCATGGATGCAGAAGACTGGCTGCGCGCAGTGGAAAGAGAACTACGCACCGCCCAATGTAACGACAGGGAGAAGGTTCTGTATGGTCCCCGTCAGCTAAGGGGAGCAGCCCAGTCCTGGTGGGAGTCCTACCTCGCCACACATGCTGACCCCGAAGCCATCACCTGGGAAGAATTCAGCGAGAGTTTCCGCAGGTACCATGTGCCGGAGGGACTGATGATCGTGAAGAAGGAGGAGTTTCTGGCTCTGAAGCAGGGACCCCTGTCTGTTAGTGAATACAGAGACAAGTTTCTGCAGCTATCTCGGTATGCACCTGAGGATGTCAACACTGATGCTAAAAGGCAGTACAGGTTCATGAGGGGTTTGGTGGATCCCCTGCATTACCAGCTGATGAATCACACCTTCCCCACCTTCCAGCACCTGATCGATAGGGCAGTTATGACTGAGAAGAAGCGTAAGGATATGGAAGATCGGAAGCGCAAGATGAGTGGACCCCAGACCGGAGGCATCAGCCGTCCACGTTTCTCAGGCAGTTCATCTCAGCAAGGCAGGCCTGGTCACCCACAAGGATATCAGAATCAGAACCAGCGTCCGCATCAGCAGCAGTTTCAGAGGCAGTACCCACAGCAGCAGCAGCAGTATCGTCAGCACAGCCAGCAGGGAGGTAATTAGTATCAGAAGCAGAACAACCAGGCACCTCGCCTTCCTGCCCCAGCAGCAAACCAGAGCAACCAAGCAGCCCCAGCACAAGGAGGAGGCAGAGGATGTTTCCACTGTGGAGAACAAGGCCACTGGGCGATGCAGTGCCCGAAGAAGGCGGCGCAGCAGCAGACCAACCCCAATGCTCCAACAAGGCAAGGTGTATTGCAGCCGACAGCAGGCAATCGTAACCAAGCGTACAACCGTGGAAAGGTGAACCACTTGGAGGCCGAAGCGATCCAAGATGCACCAGATGTGGCAGTAGGTATGTTCTCAGTCGAATCTCATCCCACGAAAGTGCTATTTGATACTGGTGCAACTCATTCATTTGTCACTGCAACCTGGGTAGAATTGCATAACATCTCAGTAGAGGCAATGATGCCGCCCATGAGGATTAATTCAGTTGGTGGCAAGGTGCAAACAGATAAAATATTGTAACACCCAAATTCTGAATTTGGGATTGGTAGAAGAAATTTGAGCAAAGTACCATTTATAAGTGATTAAACTTTATAGCTCACCCTTTTCAAAGGTAAATGATCATAATAAAATAAATAAAGAAACATTATGTAGTAATTGTGCATCATGTGAAAGTTTAAACTTGTGCATAAATTTGAAATCTAGAATTTAAAACTTGGTTTGATTTGAATTGGAATTTGGGTTTTTAAAATAAGAAGAAAAAGAAAGTATATACAAAATAAAAAGTATAAATAAAAGTAAGACTAGAGTTTACAAATTATACTTTCAATCTGAGGAGAATTTACCAAAGAATTTGATTTTGAAATTTGAATTCAAATTGGATTTGAAAATGGAGAAAAGAAAATAGGAAATAAAAAGAAAAAGGAACACTATACCTTCATGGGCCGGCGGCCACCATTTCGGCCCACCTACACTTACCTTCGCGCGACCCAACTCAGATCTCCGGCGCCGACATGGTGGGCCCACGGGTCAGCCACCTGCGGACGCTCGCTTCACGCCGGTCACTTACGGGCGGGCCCCACCGGGCGGACTCACGCGCGCGCGCTCTCGCTGTTTCGCTGACATGCGGGGCCCCCTGCCCAGTCTTGCGTCCCGCGCTCGCCTGCTCTTTCTGTCTCTGGTTCGCGGGGCCCGCATGTCGGGTCGTCTTCAACGACTTTGCCGAACGCGGCGGCGGATCGCGCGGACGTCGCCATGATCGCCGTTCGGTGCACTCCGATCGGACTTCACCGTAATGCATAAAAGCCGAAGCTCCGCAACCCTTCCCTCCATCCATCCGTGAGCTCAAGCGAAAGAAGACCGCCGCCGCCCGATTGTTCCACTGCACGCGCTGCCGAGGATACCCGCCGTCGGTGAAACTCATCACCACGGGTCGCCGGTCCTTGGTGTTGGGCCTGAAGATCGTTTTTTCGCCTGGGGAAACTACTGGTGCCCTCAATTCGAGTTGAACTCCACCGGTGCTCGAGTAATTGCTCACCGGACCTCACATCCGCCGTGGTGCCGCTCTACGACGGGGACCAACTCCAACGCGCATTCTAGGTCGGTAATTGCCCTTCTCTGCCGTTCGCATTATCCTACGCTACGCATAGCAGGTTTCGGATGGGGTTTAGGGGCAGTGGGCGGCCAACGGGGGCTCGCCGGTGTGAGCCGCCGAGGACCGCACGGGCGCCGCCGTATTCCAGGGGAACCAGGGTGGAAGACGCTCTGGTGACCGTTGATCGACTGCTCTGCGGCTAAGATTAGATCGTCGGGGAACGATTGGGTTGGGATTGTGTGGACCGTCCGATCAGGATCCCGTGACCCTGGTTCAATCCCACTTCATTAAACCGTGACCGTCGGATTTAGATCCGAGGGCTATAATTGCGTACCGGTTCAGATGAGATTCAATCTAATCTGGGCCGTCCGTAGCTGATCGTGTGGATGAGAGTTAACCGTAACCCTTCGCGGTGACGTTTTACACAAGAGACCTTATGATTTTACAGAATAGAACCCGCCGTCCTATTTTCACTGTTGACTGAGTCTGGGACGACTTACCCCGAGCCCCCTGTGGTTTTCTGAAAATGAGGCCCAGTCCAGAACTCGTTTAAATTGATTAAATGAATTAAAAATTAGATTTTTAATACAAAAATAATTGCTAGAACTTAGATAATTCATAGAAAATCCATTTTAGCTCCAAATTGAACCATTCCAGTTTCTAAAATTTTGTAATAATATTCTTCATCATTTAGTGTCTTTGTTTTGACATAAACTCTGTCAGAAAATTTATTTATCATTTAATCATATTTTAATCACATTAAACCTTAGGAAAATCATAACTTAAAATCTACAACACCAAATTTAGTGATTCCAGTTCCTGTGGTTTTATTTTAATGTGTAGATTATTACTGTGTATTTTGTTCTTATGTTTGGTGTAATGTTAAATTTGCCTATACTATGTATGTTTGTATGGCTACGACTAGCAGTGAGGTCACGAGGATCTGAAGAGATCATCCTGCTACCTGGAATCTCAAGGCCCAGGCAAGTTGTGCCCTTGATCACTTCTTTTCACCTACTCATGTTCTAATTAATCATAATGATCTGCATAGGTTAATTTTGATGGGACCCAATAGGTCACCCTAGATTGTTTATCTCATTACCTTGTTCACCCCTGAATCACTTGGGTAGTTTGCTATTGCTTTATATGGTTTTGGGATAATCATTTATTACCTCCATGTTCCAATTCTAGTTGTTATTCTGTTTATGTTCATGTTGATATCATTAATGTTAATTGGAACATGGAGAACCACCCGGGAAAACAGTGCTACCACAAGGGTAGTATGGGATGCCCTTGGCTGATTAATTAGGAAAGCTAGTGGAAGACTACCTTACCCGAAAGGGGCAAGGGCAGTAGGGGAGAGGTCAGTGCGGGAAGTGCCCTCGGGAGGATTTTGCTGCGATGGCGGTCCTGCAAGGGATTCCTGTACTGGATCTTCCTATAAACTGTAGCGGGTTTTCGGAAGCTAGTGGAACTTTGTAAAGGCCTCGTAGTGTTACCCTGCCTCGCTTCCTTGGTAGAGGTGAATGGGATTCATGACCCCTTGGCAGATGGGTAACACGACTTGTGGGTAAAGATGCGCAACCTCTGCAGAGTGTAAAACTGGTATACTAGCCGTGCTCACGGTCATGAGCAGCTCGGACCCTCACATGATTAATTTATGGAACTAAATTCAATTTGTCATATGCATTGCATTGCAGGTGATGTTGTTATTACTTCTGTTCTACTATTTAATTGGGTCTGGTATTTACTTATACTTAGTAACTGCTAATAAAATTTTGACCAACTTTAAAAGCAATGCTCAGCTCTAACCATCTCCTTTGGTAAGCCTTACACTTCACGTGAGCTCCCACCTTTGGCGAGTTCATGCACTTTATTCCCCACAACTTGTTGAGCGATGAACGTATGTGAGCTCACTCTTGCTGTCTCGCATACACCACAGGTCAAGACCAGGTACTGCAGGATGATGCTCATGGAGGATGCTGTGATGAGTTCGTGAGAGGTCTAGGTCGTCGTCTCCCAGTCAACTTTGGGTTGCTGGACCGTTGTCTCCTTATAATGTAATTATTTATTTTGTATAGAACTCCTGTTATATATAAAGATGTGACATTCGATCCTGTGCCACTTTACATCATATGTTTGAGACTTGGTCCCAGCATACCTGGTGTTTATGTTAACCCCGGGGTTTTGGACTCCTAAAATCCGGGTGTTACAGAAGTGGTATCAGAGGAATGTTGACTGTAGGACGAAACCTAGATAGAACTGGACAACCATTATTTACTTATCTTTGCTACTCTGATTCTTTTCTAAACTTATCTTAAATCTTTTCTCATCTATTTCCGCTTCACTCTGATTATTCTTATCTTTTCTTTCTAAAGACAAATGTGGATTTCACACTTTGAAATCCTGTGACTGAAGTGACTTTTAGGAATAGGAGACCTAAACCTAGGAACAAAAACAAAACTATTTTTATAGATATCTATGAACTTGAATGTTTGTTCTTATGATACTTGTTTGATTTGGATCTTTGATTGAGTGTGATGGGTTGTGGAGTAATGTCCACAATTGCATCTGCATATACACATAGGAATAAAAAAATATATAATTATAAAATAACTAGACAACCTAGATTGTCCCCATTGGGACATATCTAGCTTAAGAAATTTATTTTGTCACTAAAAAGATCTCATTCTAACCAATTCATCTTATCTTAAAAGATTCTCCCTTATCTTAACAAGATCCATCTTATCTTAAAAGATACTCATCCTATCTTGAAAAGATTGTATCTCATCCTAAATAGATCTAACTGGTCTCAAAAGATTCTACCTTATCCCTATGGATTCATCTTATCCTAATGAGCATACTTATCCACCCTAGATTAAACAACCATGATCTAGTGCAACTTAATTAGATCTTATTAGTCAAACTAGTCATACCAATCTAACCTAGATTCAATCTTGTGTAATAGATCCATCTTATCTTAAAGGATATACTAATGCCTTAATAAGATTCATCTTACCTTAAAAAGATTTTATCTGGTCCTAATAAATCTAACTAACTTCTACAGATTCTAACATATCCTAATAATATTTATCCTACCCTGGTAGATCTATTTAACCTAAACTAGTCTAACCTAGTCATATCCAATTTAATCTAGATCTTACCTTACCTAATGTGACCTGATCCAGTGTGGTCTAATGATTATCTAACTTAATGTGGTTCACTTAAACAGATTAATGACACTAGTAGAAGAAGATTAGACCCCACTATCCATGTATTAACTTATCTTAGCACATTAGATCAATTCAACCATGAGCTAACTCAACCCATAGAGCCATGATGAATAGTATAACCTTTCTATTCCCACCTAACAACAAACAAACTTTTAACCTACATCTTGTAGTCTATCTCACCCATATATATCTCTCATCTTGACTGATTCTATCTTACCTTTGGATATTCACCTTATATGATTGGTTACCCCAATCTGGACATAAAACAAGGATTAAGCTCCTACCAAAGAACCTTTAGATTGTAACCAGCTACTAGCTTATTCCTTCCGCTTATTGAATAATTTCCTTTGCAAAACTATTACCATATGCTTCTAACTTTCATGGTCAATACCAGGAAAGGAAAGATTATCACGTAACTACAAAACAGAAAAATGAGTCCTCCAAATCCTCCACCTGTTGAACTCAATCAAGTGGTTGCTACCCAAAGACTGGTAATACAACAGTTAACAGACATGGTGACCGAGATGCAGAATCAGATAAGACAACAACGCGAAGAAATACGTCAAGCCCGCCAAGAAATAAGGCAAGCACGGTTGGAGAGACAACAACAACAACCTCCACCACCACCACCAGCTTCACCAAGCTACATAGATATAAATTATGATGATTTATAAGATTTAGATGTTACTTTAGTTAGTAACATGATAATATTTTAGAAGAAATAATAAAGGTCTATTGACCCTATGTTTTGTTAAAAGTATTATACCTCATGCTGAGATTTCTTTGCTTGTGCATATGTTCTGAGAACAATATGAGTATATATCCCTTTTCTTACAAATCTCGAGGACGAGATTATTTTTAAGGGGGGTAGGATTTGTAACACCCAAATTCTGAATTTGGGATTGGTAGAAGAAATTTGAGCAAAGTACCATTTATAAGTGATTAAACTTTATAGCTCACCCTTTTCAAAGGTAAATGATCATAATAAAATAAATAAAGAAACATTATGTAGTAATTGTGCATCATGTGAAAGTTTAAACTTGTGCATAAATTTGAAATCTAGAATTTAAAACTTGGTTTGATTTGAATTGGAATTTGGGTTTTTAAAATAAGAAGAAAAAGAAAGTATATACAAAATAAAAAGTATAAATAAAAGTAAGACTAGAGTTTACAAATTATACTTTCAATCTGAGGAGAATTTACCAAAGAATTTGATTTTGAAATTTGAATTCAAATTGGATTTGAAAATGGAGAAAAGAAAATAGGAAATAAAAAGAAAAAGGAACACTATACCTTCATGGGCCGGCGGCCACCATTTCGGCCCACCTACACTTACCTTCGCGCGACCCAACTCAGATCTCCGGCGCCGACATGGTGGGCCCACGGGTCAGCCACCTGCGGACGCTCGCTTCACGCCGGTCACTTACGGGCGGGCCCCACCGGGCGGACTCACGCGCGCGCGCTCTCGCTGTTTCGCTGACATGCGGGGCCCCCTGCCCAGTCTTGCGTCCCGCGCTCGCCTGCTCTTTCTGTCTCTGGTTCGCGGGGCCCGCATGTCGGGTCGTCTTCAACGACTTTGCCGAACGCGGCGGCGGATCGCGCGGACGTCGCCATGATCGCCGTTCGGTGCACTCCGATCGGACTTCACCGTAATGCATAAAAGCCGAAGCTCCGCAACCCTTCCCTCCATCCATCCGTGAGCTCAAGCGAAAGAAGACCGCCGCCGCCCGATTGTTCCACTGCACGCGCTGCCGAGGATACCCGCCGTCGGTGAAACTCATCACCACGGGTCGCCGGTCCTTGGTGTTGGGCCTGAAGATCGTTTTTCGCCTGGGGAAACTACTGGTGCCCTCAATTCGAGTTGAACTCCACCGGTGCTCGAGTAATTGCTCACCGGACCTCACATCCGCCGTGGTGCCGCTCTACGACGGGGACCAACTCCAACGCGCATTCTAGGTCGGTAATTGCCCTTCTCTGCCGTTCGCATTATCCTACGCTACGCATAGCAGGTTTCGGATGGGGTTTAGGGGCAGTGGGCGGCCAACGGGGGCTCGCCGGTGTGAGCCGCCGAGGACCGCACGGGCGCCGCCGTATTCCAGGGGAACCAGGGTGGAAGACGCTCTGGTGACCGTTGATCGACTGCTCTGCGGCTAAGATTAGATCGTCGGGGAACGATTGGGTTGGGATTGTGTGGACCGTCCGATCAGGATCCCGTGACCCTGGTTCAATCCCACTTCATTAAACCGTGACCGTCGGATTTAGATCCGAGGGCTATAATTGCGTACCGGTTCAGATGAGATTCAATCTAATCTGGGCCGTCCGTAGCTGATCGTGTGGATGAGAGTTAACCGTAACCCTTCGCGGTGACGTTTTACACAAGAGACCTTATGATTTTACAGAATAGAACCCGCCGTCCTATTTTCACTGTTGACTGAGTCTGGGACGACTTACCCCGAGCCCCCTGTGGTTTTCTGAAAATGAGGCCCAGTCCAGAACTCGTTTAAATTGATTAAATGAATTAAAAATTAGATTTTTAATACAAAAATAATTGCTAGAACTTAGATAATTCATAGAAAATCCATTTTAGCTCCAAATTGAACCATTCCAGTTTCTAAAATTTTGTAATAATATTCTTCATCATTTAGTGTCTTTGTTTTGACATAAACTCTGTCAGAAAATTTATTTATCATTTAATCATATTTTAATCACATTAAACCTTAGGAAAATCATAACTTAAAATCTACAACACCAAATTTAGTGATTCCAGTTCCTGTGGTTTTATTTTAATGTGTAGATTATTACTGTGTATTTTGTTCTTATGTTTGGTGTAATGTTAAATTTGCCTATACTATGTATGTTTGTATGGCTACGACTAGCAGTGAGGTCACGAGGATCTGAAGAGATCATCCTGCTACCTGGAATCTCAAGGCCCAGGCAAGTTGTGCCCTTGATCACTTCTTTTCACCTACTCATGTTCTAATTAATCATAATGATCTGCATAGGTTAATTTTGATGGGACCCAATAGGTCACCCTAGATTGTTTATCTCATTACCTTGTTCACCCCTGAATCACTTGGGTAGTTTGCTATTGCTTTATATGGTTTTGGGATAATCATTTATTACCTCCATGTTCCAATTCTAGTTGTTATTCTGTTTATGTTCATGTTGATATCATTAATGTTAATTGGAACATGGAGAACCACCCGGGAAAACAGTGCTACCACAAGGGTAGTATGGGATGCCCTTGGCTGATTAATTAGGAAAGCTAGTGGAAGACTACCTTACCCGAAAGGGGCAAGGGCAGTAGGGGAGAGGTCAGTGCGGGAAGTGCCCTCGGGAGGATTTTGCTGCGATGGCGGTCCTGCAAGGGATTCCTGTACTGGATCTTCCTATAAACTGTAGCGGGTTTTCGGAAGCTAGTGGAACTTTGTAAAGGCCTCGTAGTGTTACCCTGCCTCGCTTCCTTGGTAGAGGTGAATGGGATTCATGACCCCTTGGCAGATGGGTAACACGACTTGTGGGTAAAGATGCGCAACCTCTGCAGAGTGTAAAACTGGTATACTAGCCGTGCTCACGGTCATGAGCAGCTCGGACCCTCACATGATTAATTTATGGAACTAAATTCAATTTGTCATATGCATTGCATTGCAGGTGATGTTGTTATTACTTCTGTTCTACTATTTAATTGGGTCTGGTATTTACTTATACTTAGTAACTGCTAATAAAATTTTGACCAACTTTAAAAGCAATGCTCAGCTCTAACCATCTCCTTTGGTAAGCCTTACACTTCACGTGAGCTCCCACCTTTGGCGAGTTCATGCACTTTATTCCCCACAACTTGTTGAGCGATGAACGTATGTGAGCTCACTCTTGCTGTCTCGCATACACCACAGGTCAAGACCAGGTACTGCAGGATGATGCTCATGGAGGATGCTGTGATGAGTTCGTGAGAGGTCTAGGTCGTCGTCTCCCAGTCAACTTTGGGTTGCTGGACCGTTGTCTCCTTATAATGTAATTATTTATTTTGTATAGAACTCCTGTTATATATAAAGATGTGACATTCGATCCTGTGCCACTTTACATCATATGTTTGAGACTTGGTCCCAGCATACCTGGTGTTTATGTTAACCCCGGGGTTTTGGACTCCTAAAATCCGGGTGTTACAAATATGCTCAAATATAAGGGTGGAAATAAGGGGGATAGGATTCCCCAGTGACTTAATAGTAATAGACACCCCTGGGATAGATGTCATCCTAGGGATGAATTGGTTAATGAAGTATGAAGCGAATGTTAGCTGTGACAAGAGGACCGTAACATTGAAGTCCCCGTCAGGAGAAGAGGTAGTGGCCGAGCTAAGGATGCCTAAATCAGCGGAGGGTGTCTGTCACCAGATTTCAGTTGATAGTAAGGAGCCCAACCCGCTCGAGGCTATCAAGGTTGTGTCGGACTTTCCGGACGTATTTCCCGAGGAGCTAACGGGCATGCCACCCGAGAGAAAAGTCGAATTTGCCATAGAGCTTATCCCTGGTACCGCCCCCATTTCCAAAAGAGCCTACCGAGTGTCTGGACCAGAATTGGTGGAACTCAAGAAGCAGATAGATGAGATGTTAGAGAAGGGTTACATCAGACCAAGTACCTCGCCTTGGGCCGCTCCGGTGTTGTTTGTAGAGAAGAAAGATGGTACCAAAAGGATGTGCATAGACTACAGAGCCTTGAATGAAGTCACTGTCAAAAACAAGTACCCCCTGCCAAGGATAGAAGATTTGTTCGACCAGCTCAGAGGTGCCAGCGTATTCTCGAAGATAGATCTGAGATCAGGTTACCATCAACTCAGAATCCGACCCTCGGACATACCGAAGACGGCATTCATCACCAAGTACGGGTTATATGAATTCACAGTTATGTCCTTTGGTTTGACAAATGCGCCAGCCTTCTTTATGTACCTGATGAACAGTGTGTTCATGGATTAACTGGACAAGTTTGTGGTAGTGTTTATCGATGATATTCTTATATACTCTCAAAGTGAGGAAGATCATGTAGAGCATTTGAAGATGGTATTGCAAAGACTTCGAGAGCATCAGTTGTATGCCAAGCTGGGCAAATGCGAGTTCTGGATTCATGAAGTCCTGTTTCTGGGTCACATCATAAATCAAGATGGGTTGGCAGTGGATCCAAAGAAAGTGGCAGATATCCTGAACTGGAAAGCACCAAAGGATGTTCGTGGGATCAAGAGCTTCATTGGAATGGCTGGGTATTACAGGCGTTTCATCGAAGGCTTCTCAAAGATTGCTAGACCAATGACAGCGTTACTAGCGAAGAAAGTTGAGTTCAAGTGGACCCAAAAGTGTCAGGAAGCATTTGAAGAACTGAAAAATAGATTGACTACAGCTCCGGTGTTAGTCCTGCCTGATGTTCACAAGCCGTTCTCAGTGTATTGCGATGCTTCTTACACCGGATTGGGATGTGTGCTAATGCAAGAAGGAAGGGTTGTAGCATATTCATCTCGACAGCTGAAGATCCATGAGAAAAATTATCCCACACATGACCTGGAGTTGGCAGCAGTAGTTCATGCTTTGAAGACCTGGAGACATTACCTGTATGGGCAGAAGTGCGACATTTACACAGATCATAAAAGTCTGAAGTACATATTCACCCAATCAGAGTTAAACATGAGACAGCGAAGATGGTTGGAATTGATCAAGGACTATGAGTTGGAGATACATTACCATCCAGGCAAAGCCAATGTGGTTGCAGATGCTCTGAGCAGGAAGAGTCAAGTCAATATGATGGCCACGTACCCAATGCCATATGAATTAGCCAAGGAGTTCGACAGACTGAGTCTCGGTTTCCTGAACAGTACGCAAGGAGTAACAGTGGAATTAGAGCCCATCCTAGAGCGGGAGATCAAAGAAGGGCAGAAGGATGATGAAAGCATCAACAAGATCCAGCAGCTAATCTTAGAAGGAAGAGGCACAGACTTTCGAGAGGATGAAGAGGGGGTAATATGGTTCAAGGACCGATTGTGTGTCCCCGACCTCAAACCTATTCGGGAGCTGATCCTAAAGGAAGCTCATGAGACAGCCTACTCCATACACCCTGGGAGCGAGAAGATGTATCAGGATTTAAAAAGGAGGTTTTGGTGGTATGGCATGAAAAGGGAGATCGCAGAATATGTCGCCATCTGTGATAGCTGTCAGAGAACCAAAGCAGAGCATCAGAGGCCTGCCAGATTGTTGCAGCCATTGCGGATTCCTCAGTGGAAGTGGGATGAGATCGGGATGGATTTTATAGTTGGCCTACCTCGTACCCGGGCCGACTATGATTCCATCTGGGTGGTTGTGGACCGCTTAACAAAGGTGGCCCATTTCATACCTGTGAAGACCACATACACCGGAGCAACGTTAGCTGAGTTATACATGTCACGGATAGTCTGCCTTCATGGCGTGCCGAAGAAGATAGTGTCAGATCGAGGAACGCAGTTCACCTCTCATTTTTGGCAGCAGCTACAAGAAGCTTTAGGCACCCATTTGAACTTCAGCTCGGCTTATCACCCGCAGACAGACGGTCAAACTGAAAGAACTAATCAGATCCTAGAAGATATGCTGAGAGCCTGTGCGTTGCAAGACAAGTCAGGGTGGGACAAAAGGTTACCTTATGCAGAATTATCCTATAACAATAGTTACCAGGCCAGCTTGAAGATGTCGCCGTTTCAGGCACTCTATGGGCGGAGTTGTAGGACTCCGCTGCATTGGGACCAGCCTGGAGAGAGACAGGTGTTTGGCCCCGACATCCTGCTTGAAGCCGAAGAGAATATCAAAATGGTTCGGGAGAACCTGAAGATAGCCCAGTCAAGACAGCGAAGCTATGCGGACCGAAGGAGAAGAGAACTGAGTTTCGAAGTGGGGGATTTCGTCTATCTGAAGGTGTCACCTATCAGGGGAGTCAGAAGGTTCGGAGTTAAAGGCAAGTTAGCACCCCGGTACGTTGGACCATATCAGATTCAAGCAAAGCGTGGAGAAGTGGCTTACCAACTCAACCTACCAGAAAGTTTGTCGGCAGTGCACAATGTGTTCCACGTGTCACAATTGAAGAAGTGTCTGCGAGTACCAGAGGAACAGTTGCCAGTGGAGGGTTTGGAAGTCCAGGAGGATCTGACATACATAGAGAAGCCAACGCAGAATCTGGAGTTTGCAGACAGAGTCACCCGGAGGAACACCATCAGAATGTGCAAGGTCAGATGGGGTCACCACCCGGAGGAAGAAGCAACCTGGGAACGAGAAGATGATCTGAAGGCCAAATACCCTGAACTCTTTGCTGACCAACCCTGAATCTCGGGGCGAGATTCTTTTAAGGGGGATAGGTTTGTAACACCCTGAATTTGGGGGTATAAAATTTCTTTGCTCATATTCACAAATTCAGGTGTTACTTCCCTTTTCTCATCCTTCCCCAATCTTCTCTTTCTCATTTCTATAGGAGAAAAGTGGTTATTTTATTTGTAACTATAGTCTATTAGCTCAAACTCCAAGGGAGTATGAATTGTTGCATCATGTTGAACCCTAGATTTCACTTTTGTTTGGTGCATAATTCTTAGAAAGTCTAATTTGAATTTGTGGCTTATTTGAATTTGAATCAAATAGATAAAATAAAAAGAAAAGAGAAAACAAATACCAGAATAAAAGAAAAAGGGAAAGAAGCCCAACCCTGCCGCCCCCTCAGCCTTTTGGCCCAGCCGGCCCAACCCCGCGTGCGCGCCTCTCCCCCCCGCTCTCTCTGCCCTGGCGGGCCCGCCCGTCAGCGCGGCCGCCGTCTCCGCGCCCGCCTCCCTCTCTCTCTGCTCGCGGGCCCGGCCTGTCAGCCCCGTCTTCCCCGCGTAACCGCCGCCCGAGCTGCGCGTTGCCGCGGTCTCCGCGCCCACGTCGCGCGTGGAGCTCGCAACCGCCCCGCCCCCGGCCACTTGAGCCCAGAACCCCACTCGCCCTCTCCCCCTCCCTCATTTGCGCACCTGCAGGCCTCTCTCTCACCTCCCCCTCGCTGCGCGCACGCCAGAGCGCCGTCGCCACGAACCGCCGCCGTCCCGAGCTCGTTTCCCCGTCGCCGTTGGAGCTCCGCCGTGCCCTCAGCCACGGTGAGCTCCGCCCCGACGTCCGCAACCCGGGACGCGCTCCAATTTCCCCTTCCCCTCCCTATTTCCCTCTGCCCGCGCTCACCCGCCGTCCTCCGTGCAGCCGCGGAAGTCCGCCACCGCCGACCCGGGCCGTCGTCGCGCCATTGCCGCCACCGAGGAGTCCCCGGAGTCCGTCTTGAGGTAAGGGACCTCCCCTGCCCCCTCCCTTCCTCTCTATTGCTCTCTACTGCGCTTAATTGCTCGCCGGAGTCCCATAGCACCGCCGCCGAGCCGCTTCGCCGTGGACCGCCCCCCTCCGGTGCCCCTGCCCCGACCTAGTCCCCACCGGACGATTCCCCGCGCCCTCCCCAACCTTCCCGGCCGCTCGGGTCACCCCAAAGACCCGCAGAGCGCTCGCGCCCCTCGTCTCCGGCGAGTCCTCCGCCGCGGAGACGAGCGCCGCCGCCTCTGCTAGCCGTAGGGAAGGCCAAGGCTGGCCACCCGAACCCCGCCGTTCATCCCAGATCGGGCGGCCCTGATTCAATTAGCCCGGGCCCAATCCTGGCCGTCCGCCGGAGATCCAACGGCCCAGGGCCGCTTCCCTCACACCCCGCGCCCGCTCTGCCGCCTGACCCCGCCTGTCAGCCGTCCGCCCCGCGCTGCCCGCCCGGTCCCGCCTGTCAGCCGCTCAGGCCGCCGCGCGCTCGCGCGCCCACCCTCGGATCTAATCTCGGGCGTTGATCCGAGATCCAACGGCTATAAAAGCCCGATACCCCTTCGCCCGCGCGTTTTCTTAAAGAGACCCCCGGCTTCCTGAAAATTAACCCGCCGACCCTGGATTCTCGTAGTTAGGTCCTCGGACCTTTTATTTAATTCAAAATAAGTATTTAGGTTATATTTTTAATCCCTAAACTTGTAAAATTCATAACTTTGTCATATGAACTCCAAATTAGGTGCTTCAAATTGCAAAATGCTCATAGTATTTTTGTCTACCTATTTAACCAATCTTTCCCTGCTGGTTTTATGTCCCAATTAATAGTTGATCATTAGGATAAGATTAAGGTTATTGGAACCCCTATTTGAGATAAATAAAAGATAGAAGACTTTAATAAAAAAGGGAGCACCTAAGTTTATGGACTTAAAATCATGTAATGATTTAACCCCACCACTAACTTAGACCTGATTAGTGGATAATGAATCATTTTGTATAGTCCTCTACCCTAGACCTAGGGAACACCAGAGTGCCTATCTTTTTCTATTATGAACTTGTGATCCCTCTGCTGCATATGTTTGGTATATGGCTTTTGTTTGTTATTTCCCAAGTGCATAGTGTGAATGATTACTTTACGTAGACAACGAGCAGTCTGTGTTTCCCGAGGAAGTTGCAGAGGAAGTTCCTGATCAACAGTTTGGTGAAGGCAAGTGTCCTCTGACCCATTATGTCCTATTCATTTATAACTTACTACCCCGCATTACTTACTTGAAACCTAAGGATTGACTAGCTTTACACTTTACTTTATCCTTGATGACCTTATGGGCTGTTAGGGTTAGCATTCTGCTATTGCCTTAACTTAATCAATGAACATGATGTGACTATTTATGATACTGTTACCCTGATGATGTTGATGATCTTGTGATACTCTAGGGGGCTCAGGCTGTTTCCTGAGTACCTCTCCGTAAGGACCTGTTCGTTGAGAGACCACCCGGGATAACAGTGCAACCATGAGGGTGAAATGGGATGCCCTTAGCTAATTAATTAGAGGAACTAGAGGTGTAGTTGCTTCGCCGTTGTGCCGTCAATGGGGTCCAGGCACAGTGCTTGCTCTGCCGAGGCTGAGTGCCGAGGTTCTTTCGTTTTGCTTTTGTTAGTCACTCTCCTGCGGGGAGGAGTACTGTGTTTATCAAACTGGAGAAACCTAACGGACGGCTACGATCTCTAGGGAATCTTTGTAACAGCTACATAGTGATACCCTGCCGGACCACCTAGGTAGTGGTCAATGGGGATTAGCTCTCCCTGGGCAGAAAGGGCATCATGACTCATGGGTAAAGTGTGCGACCTCTGCAGAGGGTAGTGAAACTGATATATCAGCCGTGCTCACGGTTAAGAGCAGCCTTGGGATCCTCTTTGATTAGAGATACAGATGGTTCGAGATACAAGGATTATGTTATGGTTTTGGTTCGAATATGATGATGTTGTTCCTCGATGAGGAAATGGTTCATGGGTTGGTTAATGCTAAAATCTGGCTTCTACTAATGATAAATACCTGACCAACTAAAAGCAACTGCTTGAGCCTAACCCCACATAAAGCTAGTCCACTTCAGCCAAACGGGACATTTGCTGAGTACGTTGATGTGTACTCATCCTTGCTTTACCACAAAACACCAGGTTGTCCGCATTGTAACCACTGCTCAGGAGAAGGCGAAGCCGTGGAAGGAGACTTCCAGGAGTTCCAAGACTACGACGAATTCTAGGTGTGGGTTGGCGGCAACCCCCAGTCAGCTGCCTGTGAAGGCCCTATCTTTACTGCGTTCGCTAGCACTTTGATTTACCTGTTAAGACAATGACTATGTGGATGTCTATGACTCTGTGATGTAATAAGTTAATACTCTTTTAAGTTATTATTCGAGCAATGTGCATTGATGTTCATTTATGTAATCGCTGTGTACGTGAGTTCTGATCCTGGCACGTACATAGTTCGCACTTGGTTTGCCTTCCAAAACCGGGTGTGACAATTTGTCAGAATATGGTCTAATCTATGTTACCAGTATTAACTAACTTGTTTAAGTAACTTCCTTTAGGTTAGACTAGGTAAGATCTACTTAATTTATTTTCGAATAGATCATGCTTGTTACACTATAATGAGATAAGCAAAGTGGTTGAGATACGTATGCTTATTAGGACAAGATGAATCCCTAAGAATAAGATAGAATCTTTTGAGATTAGTTAGATCTATTAGGATAAGATAAAATCTTTTCAAGATAAGATGAATTATTAAAATAAGAGAAATTTTTAAGATAAGATGGATCTGTTTGTTATATTCTAGTGGGGGTATTCTTAGTTGGTCTAGTTTATCTTATAAACAATTTATGAGGATAAGATAATTTTTTAACATACGATGAACCTATTAGGATAAGATAAAATCCTTTAAGTTAAGAGGGATCTATTTAAAATAGATACACTTTAATGGAGGATAATCTAGATTGTTTAGTTCTCTTATGAATTTTATTTATTTATTTTATGCCTATATGTATATGCAGATGTAATTGTGGACATTACTCCACAACTCATCACACTCAATCAAAGATCCAAATCAGACATGTATCACAAGAACAAACATTCAAGCATACAAATATTTACAAAAATAGTTTTGATTTTGTTCCTAAGAGTAGGTCTCCTATTCCAAAAGGTCACTTTAGGCACAGGATTTCAATGTGTGAAATCCACTTTTGTCTTTAGAAGTGAAAAGGTAAGAATAATCAGAGTAAAGCGGAAATAGATGAGAAAAGATTAATAAAAATTTAGTAAAGAATCAGAGTAGTAGAGGTAAGTAGACAATGGTTGTCCAGTTCTATCTAGGTTTCGTCCTACAGTCAACATTCCTTTGATACCACACCTGTCACACCCGGGTTTCAGGGGCACCAAGACCCGGGCACGAGCATAATCACAAGGTGTGCTGGGACCAAGTCTCACACATATGATGAATCATGGCGCAGGAACGAATGTCACATCTTTACTATATAATACGAGTTCTGTACAAAATAAATAAATAAATACATCATAAGGAGACAACGATCCAGCAACCCAAAGTTGACTCGGAGACGACGGCCTAGACCTCTCACGAACACATCGTAGCATCCTCCATGTGCCTCATCTTGTGGTACCTGTTCTTGACCTGTGGGGGGGTCTGAGACAGCAAGGGTGAGCTCACATATGTTCATCGCTCAACAAGTTGTGGAGAATAATGTGCATGAACTCGCCAAAGGTGGGAGCTCATGTGTAGTGTAAGGCTTACCAAAGAGAATGGTTAAAGCTGAGCATTGCTTTTAAAGTTGGTCAAAATTTTATTAGTAATTACTAAATGTAAGTAAATACCAAACCATAATAATAATGGAACAAAATTAATAATAAATCTCATGCAATGCAAATGAGAAATTGAATTTAGTTCCATAATTTAATCATACGAGAGTCCTGAGCTGCTCATGACCACGAGCACGGCTAGTATTCCAGTTTTACACTCTGCAGAGGTTGTACCCTGTACCCACAAGTTGTGTATCCCATGTCACCAGGGTTTGCAAGGCCCTTAGACACTTCCGAGGTGAATGGCTAGGGATACACTACGAGGCCTTTACAAAGTTCCACTAGCTTCCGAAAACCCGCTACAGTTTCTAGGAAGAGCAATGTATGAATCCCTTGTCTGACCGCCATCGTAGCAACATCAACCCGAGAACCTCCCTACACGCCTACTCCCCTACTGCCCTTGCCCCTTTTGGGTAAAGTAGTCTTCCACTAGCTTTCCTAATTAGTCAGCCAAGGGCGTCCCATTCCACCCTTGTGGTGGCACGTGTTTCTCAAGTTAAGCTCCATGTTCCAATTAAAAATAATGATCTTGACATGAACATAAATAAAGTAACAGAATAATTGGAACATGGACATAATATAATATTAATCCTAAAACCATATAGAGCAATAGCAAAACTACCCAAATGATTCAGGGGTGAACAAGGTAAAAGGATAACCAGTCTAGGGTGACCTATTGGGTCCCATCAAAATTAAACCTATGCATAAATAAGTGATAATAAAGAACATTATTGGGTAATAGAAGTGGTCAAGGGCATAACTTGCCTGAGACTTGAGATTCCAGGTACCAGGACGATTCTTCAGATCCTCGTGACCTCACTACTAGTCGTAGCAATACAAACAAATATGACATAGAAAAAATTAACATCACACCAAATATAAGAACAAACTGCATAATAATGATCTACGCATTGCTACAAGATCGTGGGATCTCGATCTAGTAAGATCGGAGTCATGGTTATGAAGTTATGATTTTCTAAAGATTTATGTGATTAAACTAGAAAACTAGGTTTTATGTTGATTGTTATGAACCATGTGAGAAAGATATCCCAATAACTAATTTCAACCTTACTTTAAGTTTTGACTTAATTAGAAATCATGTTTTAGTCATCTTATAATTATATACAGATTAACTTTGACTAAAAGGGTAAACCTACTAACATAGGTTACACAAATATCTGACCATAAAATTATGCAATATGGTATAATTAATATTGTTACTGCATAATAAATATCCATATGAAGCTAGCGCAATTTAAACAGATAAAAACAGAGTTAAAATGAATTAATTATGATTTTCCGAAGTTTTAAGTGGTAGATTAAAAGAAACTACGTGCATAATTTTTAATCTACGTTCCATGGCTAAACAAAGGTACTAGATAATGAACAATATTAAAACAAAATTAATGCCAATGGAATGGGTCAATTTGGAGTTAAAATGAATTTAATATGAATTATACAAGTTTTTGGATTTATTTTTGTATTAAAAATCAATTTCCATAATTAATTCTTTGTTTTCACTGCTCTCTGGACTGCGCGCCAAATACCAGATAGTACCAGGGCTATTCAATAAAAATTCCTTAGATGACGGGTTTATTCCTAATTAGTCGAGGGACTCTTTAGAAGTTGTGACACGGTGAAGGGGTATGGAGAGCTCTGGTCCATTGGATTTGGATCTGAAGGCCTAGATTAGGTCACACATCTATGATCCCGCGCACAACCCTGATCCCTCCGATGTCAGATTAACGCACCAGATTTAAAATTCTTAGATCGATTTCGACTCCCACGATTCCTATCCAACGGCCCCGATCTATCCTACGCCAACAATCCACCAATCAACGGTTCACATTTGGTTACCCTCGGATCTAATCCCATCCGCACGATCTGGATCAGACGACGCCTGATCAGCACCCAGCTCTGTCTCTCTCCTATCCCTATCACTGTCTACCCCAGCGGCCGCACGATCCAGGTTCAACGACACAGACCGCATGTGCGAAAGAAAACCAGGTTCTAATCTCGTCCGATCATTGGGACATCAACGGCACTAGTGTATCTTCAACCTCCGGCACGCCGTGCGGACACCAGCGCCAGTACCACAGCCACGCGCGACCTGAGGGTGCCATGCCGGTGAGGCACACCAATAGCGCCATGGTGCCCAGCATCGCATGAGATCTAGCGCCAAACGTATTCATGGACGGAACCTATTGAAAGGAAGGGCACTCACCGGTGTTGTGACGAAGCGCACCGCCACGGCGATGTCAATCCGTGACGGAGCCGAACTGGTGGTTCCCGCCACGCGCACCCACACACCAACGCCGGGACGATTCCAGTCCCTCGGCGTTACGGTTGGAGCCCACGACATCACACCAGTGCGCGGTTGAATGGTTCGTTGGCCGAATTCTAGTGTTTTGGCCCGACCGCCCCTCCATCCTTTCTTCATTATAATTGTTTTGAATTATTGTTTTGTTTTGTTATCTCTTTATTTTGGATTTCACATTCAAATTCAAATTGTTGTTGCAAAATTCTTACTCAGATAAAATACAAAACTCAAATGTGAAAAACTTTAATTGGAGATAAATTTGACACACTTGCACATATAGGAAGGGTATGGGTTCGTATATCTTTTTTATTAGTATTTTAAAGTATAGATGACTAGAATTTCCTTACTCCAAATTCCTTTATGGTTTGATGGGGTATGTGGTTAACGACTTAATGCTTGATATGATATGTTACTGCTATTTAATATAGCTTTCTTGATGTGGTTGTTATTGAAGTTATTATGCAAGTGAAGCTACTAATGTACTTGTTTTACATACATATCGTCATGACGTTTTTTTGGATGCAATATTTTGAATTCTCTGAGCTATCACTATCATATATTTCTATATGCTTGACTGTGGATGTTTTTTTCAAAAGGATTTTTGGGTTCTAGTACTTGTAGGACTGATTGTTTATTGAGCTTGTGTATAGTGGGTCTAATCCGACTTGGTGTGGTGTGAAAACACTATATAATGTAGCTTTATGGTGTTTTTGAGTTTGATTGATTGTTGGGTTACAACCCAACTTATCAATGTAATATTTCCATGGATGCAATGCTTTGTGCCTCACCCCTTTTTGGCTAGTGTGGTGTCACACCCGGGTTTCAGGGGCACCAAGACCCGGGCGCGAGCATAATCACCAGGTGTGCTGGGACCAAGTCTCACACATATGATGAATCATGGTGCAGGAACAAATGTCACATTTTTACTATATAATGCGAGTTCTGTACAAAATAAATAAATAATTACATCATAAGGAGACAATGATCCAGCAACCCAAAGTTGACTGGGAGACGACGGCCTAGATCTGTCACGAACACATCGCAGCATCCTCCATGCGCCTCATCCTCTGGTACCTCTTCTTGACCTGTGGGGGGTGTGAGACAGCAAGGGTGAGCTCACATATGTTCATCGCTCAACAAGTTGTGGGAAATAATGTGCATGAACTCGCCAAAGGTGGGAGCTCATGTGAAGTGTATGGCTTACCAAAGAGAATGGTTAAAGCTGAGCATTGCTTTTAAAGTTGGTCAAAATTTTATTAGCAATTACAAAATGTAAGTAAATACCAAACCATAATAATAATAGAACAAAATTAATAATAAATCCCTTGCAATGCAAATGACAAATTGAATTTAGTTCCATAATTTAATCATGCGAAAGTTCTGAGCTGCTCATGACCGCGAGCACGGCTAATATACCAGTTTTACACTCTGCAAAGGTTGTACCCTATACCCACAAGTCGTATATCCCATATCGCTAGGGTTTGCAAGGCCCTTATACACTTCTGAGGTGAATGGCTAGGTATCCACTACGAGGCCTTTACAAAGTTCCAATAGCTTCTAAAAACCCGCTACAGTTTCTAGGAAGAACAATGTGGGGGACGGATATCCCCCAGTCCACTAAAAGGCAAGAAGGTCTCACGAAAGGTTTTGGGCCTATTGTCTCGCAAGGCCGTCCCTTTGTGGGCCAGGGGAGAACTGCTGGCAGAATGGGCCGACGCAGGGAATGAGTACACTCAGGCTGAGGCAGCTCATTGGATTTATGCGTTATCTAGGGCTCTGATCCGATTTTCCCGCGCGACATCTTTGGACATCGAAACCAAATGAGGATAAGTCGGCAAGATTATAGGAAGTTAAGTTCAGTCGATTCACTATTACTTAGGTATACATCGTTATCATACACGCATGTAGTGCCCCACTTTCGAATATATAAGGCCTAGGGGGTACCCCATCATTTCCAAGTCATTTATCGACCATCTACTCAGCTCACTAGCTTTCTCCATACTGGAGACTTCCCTTGTAACCCACCACATAAAGATCCACACCAGGAAGTAGGGTGTTACGCATCTCAAAGCGGCCCGAACCTATAGAAAATCGTCTACCATCTCTCGTGCATCTCGCACAAACCATTGAGTTATAGTCAACAACACCGTCCTACCCAAAAGCACCTCGAGGGGTAACCCCGGGTGCACGGTCGACCTCCAAACACTGATAGCTGGCGTGCCAGGTAGGGGGTGTGTCGTTGATCCAAGCTAGCTCAATGGCTGTCACCTCCCAATGCAAGATTGCTCTCCACCCTGGATCTGTATTCTGCTTCGGGACCATCTCGTCCGTAGCAGATGAGAAGGGAATTCTGCATCGCATAGCGGATCCACCAGAGAAGAAGCCTTCCTCAGAAATCTCTGAGAAAGTCGGAACGAGATAGCAGAGAGTGCAACCTCTTGCACCCAAATGAAGACTACCGCTTGCAAGTCAAGAGCCGAGAGTTCACTCACCCGAGGAACCTCGTTGCCCACTTTGCCCACAAAGGATTGGACATGGATTACAAGAAAAAAGGAGCTAGCGGCATGGAGGACCGTCAAGTTATCCTTTCGACACTTTCGCCCTCAAAGAAGGACAGAAAGGAATTCATCACCACAGCAACTCCTTTCTACCCCAACGTCCTCTTCATTGGGGGAGGGTGGAGTCATCTCCCATCTCCGACGATGAGCCAACCATGCCAGGGGAAGAACCTCCCCAGCGAGAAGCTCGGCGACGGAGGAACCGACACCGGAATATTCGACGACATCACAAAGCTGGGGAGCGAGACCCAGCATAGCCCATATCCTGAGATGAAGTCTCGGAAGTAGGAGAAACTCCTGACGAGCGAGTCTTTAGAGAAAGGAGGAATTCTCGCCGACGTGACCGCCGGCAAGCTCAAGACCCAGAGCGAGAACAAGCTAAGCAGGATGCGAGGTTGCGCCAAGAGAACCCTCTCTTCGCTCAAAACCTAAACCCTTACTTTGCTCGTGTAATGAACACACCGAGTGAAGTTGGAGGAGTGTTGGCTCGGATAGCTGATGGCCTCCCCCGGACTCCGGATGCTGAAGGCTATCGGAGGATGCTCACTCGGGCAGCTAGTCATCTTCTACACCTTGCTCATCCCCTGAGCGATCTGCAGCACGCCATCAACAGTCGGCAAGATGCACGGAGCTCCATCAATGCTTTGCGCGAACGATGACATGAAAATGAGATTCGTCACTGAGAGGAGTGCGATTGGGACCATGGCATTCCGGCACGAAGTCACGCCACCAGAGTTGAGTCGGCGACGGCTTCAACTGGTGGCACGACCCAGGGACGATTGAGACGGCACATCAGCAACTTTCTTCCCTGGGACCGACACCACGACCATTGACAGGAGGACACATGTGAAGTATTTGCACTTACTCTGCGTCTCAGGGCCATCCAGTGGCCCCCAAACTTCAAGGTCACCAACGTCAACAAATATGAGCCTAAGCAGGACCCAAGAGGCTGGTTGGCCGTCTAAACGACCACCGCCTGGGCCGCTGGGCAGTTGAAAACGTGATGACTGCGTACTTGCCCATCGTTCTCGGGCAGGATGCATTGCAGTGGCTATGACACCTGCCACGACACTGCATCGATGACTAGAGCGACTTCAGTCGGCGTTTCATCGCCAACTTTCAGTCCCACTCCGACAAGCCGGCGCGGCCATGGGACCTCAAATCCATCAGGCGCCGGGAGGATGAAACACTTCGGTCGTACCTCAAAATGTTTCAGACCATGAGAAATTGCATCCTCGAGGTCACTGAGGCAGCAGTTATTGAGGACTTCTACCGGGGATCTAATGACTCGGCCTTCGTCCGAGCCATACTGTAGAAAGCGCTGACCACCTCCGAACAACTATTTTGAGAAGCGGACCTCTACATCACCACTGACGAACGGGCTCAAGACCTCATCGGGGGAGCAAAACCTGCGCCACCAGCACCGCGGCGCGACGCGAACCAGCAACCTGATAAGCGTTGGGAGAAGAGGCCCCGTGAAGAGGTCCATGCCGCCGAACCACCCGTCTCTCGTGCTTGAGTTGCACCCCGCGGAGGCGAGCGGACACTAGACGACATGCTCGATGCCCAGTGCCCGTATCATAAGGATATGCGCCACACCTTGCGGAACTATAGAGACTTTAAGCATTCCGTTGGGAATGGCCGATTGTTCTAGCCTCTACCGCCTCCCCCACCACGAGGACGGCCTGGCGAGCCCTGGCGGCCTCAGCAACAGGAAGGGGGAGGGGGTGGAGCATTCCCGCGCGTCGACAGGGAGGTCAACGTCATCTTCGGAGGACACGGGTCGCAGGAGAACAAAAGGCAGCAGAAGCTCAACGACCGATAGATATGGTGGCAACCACCACTGCCCCAGCCCCCTATCGGTGGTCAGAGTACCCTATGACCTTCACCCGGGCGGATCAATGGCTGAACTTCGACCATCCGGGCAAGTACCCGCTCCTCGTCGATCCGGTGATCCGAGAGAGCAGGGTAAAGAAAGTATTAGTGGACGGGGGAAGCAGCATCAACGTTACCTTCCCCCGGACACTCTTGGGCTTGGGGGTTACACTCAAAGACCTCCACGAGTCAGATACCCCTTTCTTCGGCATTGTGCCGACCGAAGGAGAATACCCGCTCAGACACATCTACAACCACGTTACCTTCGGGACTCCGAAAAACTACAGGACCGAGTTCATAAGGTTCGAGGTGGCAAGTTTCGACTGCGGATATAACGCCATCATCGGCAGGCCAGGATTGGCAAAATTCATGGCCATCCCGCACTATTCGTACATGATATTGAAGATGCCAGGACCGCAAGGAATCATCACAGTGCGTGCTGACTTCCAAGGCACCGCGGAATGCTTTCGGGGAGCAATTCAGACGGCCCTCACCACTAAACCACCAACGACTTCCTCGCAGTACCTGCAAACGAAGGTCAGGCCATGACCTCTATGCGGTCGACTGAAGAGACAAAGAGCATCAACCTGGGGTTCGCTGATGAACGCAAGACCGCCATCATCAGCTCTAGCCTCGACAGCAAATAGGAAAGCGTGCTTGTCCAGTTCTTACAAGATAACCGAGACGTATTCGCATGGCAACCTACAGATATGCCAGGAGTCTCGAGAGAACTGGCCGAGCACAAGCTGAAGGTCTATCCTCAAGCAAGGCCGATTCGACAAAAATTGCGTCGTTTCACGCCTAACAAAAGAGAAGCTATCCGCGCCGAGTTAGCTCGCCTAGTGGCAGCTGGGTTCATTAGAGAAGTACTGAATCCTGAGTGGCTAGCAAATCCTATTCTTGTACTCAAAAAGAATAAAGTGGATTGGCGCATGTGCGTCGACTATACAGATCTCAACAAACTCTGTCTGAAGGATCCTTTCAGACTCCCTAGAATATACTAGGTGGTTGATTCAACTGCTGGCTATTCTATGTTGTCCTTCCTAGACTGCTATTCCAGATACCATCAGATCAGCTTAGCAAAAGAAAATGAGGAAAAAACTGCATTCATCACCCTGTTTGGAGCTTTCTGCTATACCTCCATGCCGTTCGGCCTCAAGAACGCGAGAGCGACTTACCAGAGAGCTATTCAAACATGCTTAGCCGATCACTAGGGCAAGCGGGTGGAAGCTTATGTCGATGACGTGGTAATCAAAACAGAAAACTTAGAAAACTTCATCGAAGATTTGCAGCTGGTCTTCAACAGCCTGAGGCGATACCGGTGGAAGCTCAATCTAGTGAAATGTGTTTTTGGAGTACCAGCAGGGAAGTTACTCGGATTCATTGTCAGCCACCGAGGAATCGAAGCCAACCCAGAAAAAATTGAGGCCATCATGAGAATGGAAGTGCCGCGATCACAAAAGAAGGTACAGAGACTTACTGGATGCATGGCAGCCCTGAGCAGGTTCATATCAAGGCTGGGCGAGAAAGGCATGCCATTCTACAAACTGCTCAAAAAGGTGGACAAGTTTTAGTGGACCACAGAGGCACAGGAAGCCCTAGAAGCACTGAAAAAGTTCCTGACTATGCCACCAGTACTCAAACCACCACGCCGAGCCACGTCGAATCAGCCGGCAGAAGATCTGTTGTTATACATCTCCTACACGACTCACGTTGTAAGCACTGCGTTAGTAGTCGAGCGGGTGGAGGAAGGACGTACATATCCAGTACAGCATCCGGTCTACTTCATCAGCGAAGTTCTCGGACCCTCTAAAAAGAAGTATCCCCAAGTTCAAAAACTACTATACGTGGTACTTCTAACCGCTCGCAAGCTCCGTCGCTACTTTGACGACCACAAAGTCATAGTAGTCACCAGGTTTCCAATAGGGGACATTCTTCGCAACAAAGAAGCCATCGGAAGGATAGCCAAGTGGGCCTGCGAGCTGGGAGCTCATGACATAGAGTTCCGACCTTGCACAGCAATAAAGACGGAAGCACTGGTTGACTTCGTATCAGAATGGACTGAGCATCAAGTCCCAGACAACCCGGAAACTACTGATGTATGGCGCATGTACTTCGACGGCTCGCTAAAACTGCAAGGAGCAGGTGCAGGGATCTTCTTCATTGCTCCTGGAGATGAACAACTCAAGTATGCATTCTAGTTATCATTCCCAGCATCAAATAATGCAGCAGAATATGAAGCACTGATCCACGGGTTGAACATCACTGTGTCATTGGGCGTTAAGAAGTTGATGGTATACGGAGATTCACTAGTGGTCATAAGCCAGATAAATAAAGACTAGGATTGCTTGACTGATTCTATGGGCAAGTACTGTGCAGCCGTCCGTAAACTAGAAGACAAATTGAAGGATTGGAATTCCACCACGTGGAAAGAGACCGCAACGCAGCAGTAGACGTGTTGTTGAAGCTGGGATCCAGTCGGGCCCAGGTCCCACCCGAGATCTTCGTCCAAGAAGTGTCACACCCGAGTATTCTCTCAGATCAGGCAGAAGAATGCAACACCTTGAGCCAACCAGAGTCGGACCCCAATGACTGGAGAGAGCCTATCATCAGGTACATAAAGAATGAAGAAGAACCGGATGATAAGGCTGCAGCAGAATGCATCGCAAGACAGTCGGCCCACTACACCCTCATAGGGGGCACATTGTAAAGAAGGGGTGCGACTGGAGTCCTCATGAAGTGCATTTCCTCAACTACTGGGAAGCATCTACTGGATGAAATCCACGCCGGACAGTGTGGACTACACGCATCATCCAGAACTCTGGTTGGGAAGGTTTTTAGATCTGGTTTCTATTGGCCAACAACGAAGAGTGATGCCGCCGAGTTAGTCCAGAGGTGTGAAGCTTGCTAATTCTTGTCAAAGCAACAACACTTACCTGCACAGCAGCTGCAGACCATCCCTATAGCATGGCCATTTGCATGCTGGGGGCTGGACATGATCGGACCCTTCAAGAAAGCTCAGGGAGGCTATACTCACGTGTTGGTTGCCATTGACAAGTTCACCAAATGGATAGAGTACAAGCCTATTGCCTCTTTAACCTCAGCCAAGGCAGTGGAGTTCATACAAGACATAATATTCAGGTTTGGGATACCAAATAGCATCATAACTGACCTGGGATCCAACTTCACCAGCTCTGAATTCTTCGATTTCTGCAAACAACGGAGTATCCAGATCAAGTATGCATCAGTAGCGCATCCAAGAGCCAATGGCCAGGTAGAAAGAGCCAATGGAATGATACTGGAAGTACTCAGGAAGAAAGTGTTTGACAAAATTGAAAAGCTTGCAGGAAAGTGGATCAGAGAGCTGCCATATGTGGTTTGGAGCCTGAGAACTCAACCTAGTCGAGCTCTACATGGAAATACTCCGTTCTTCATGGTCTATGGTTCAGAAGCAGTGCTACCCGCCGACCTCATGTTCGGGGCACCGAGGTTGGTCTTCGAAAACATAGCTGAAGCTGAAGCTACCAGGCTAGAGGATATTAACGTACTGGACGAAGAGCGATTGAACATAGTAATTCAGTCGGCTAGATACTAGCAGACCTTGAGGCGCTATCATGATAAAGTCATACGACACTGATGCTTTGCAGTAGGAGACTTGGTTCTTCGCCAAATTCTAACGGGGGAAGGACGGCACAAGTTGTCACCACTATGGGAAGGGCCATTCATTGTATCAGAGGTCACTCGACCGGAATCATACCGGCTAACTCAGATCGATGGCACAGAAGTGGGGAACTCATGGAACATAGAGCATCTTAGAAAGTTTTACCCTTAGCAAGGCTTCAAAAGCTCTCGAAGCAACATTGTACTCTGTAATCAGGGACTTCGTCATCAATAAAGTTTTCATTTTCAAAGGCATTCAGACTCTTGACTATCGGCTGACTTCGATTCAATTGGACTTGAAATCAATATGCCAACTCGGCTTAGGGTGACCACTATACCCTACTAATGGAGCAATCGGCTTAAGTTGGCGACGACTTAAGACGGTGCGATATGCTCACGCTAACTCGGCTTAGGGTGACCACTATAACCTACTAACGGAGCAATCGACTTAAGTCGGCGATGACATAAGACGGTGCGACATGCTCACGCTAACTCGGCTTAGGGTGACCACTATACCCTTCTAACGGAGCAATCGGCTTAAGTCGACGACGACTTAAGACGGTGTGACATGCTCACACTAACTCAGTTTAGGGTGACCACTATACCCTACTAACGGAGCAATTGGCTCAAGTCAGCAATAACTTGAGTCGGAACGATATGATCACATCTACCCATTTTAGGGCGACCACTATGCCTTACCAGCCAGGTGATCGGCTTAAGTCGGGAAAAAGCCTCAAAACCAGCATGGCACATTTACTTTCACAGTTGTTCAGGGTGACCACTATACCCTAACAGCAAAACAATTAGCACTCCAGGAAAAAAGAACATTTTTACTTGTCAGCACCAGGGGCATGTTCTAACACCCTGTCCGTAAAATATTCAAACACAACCATCACACGCACAGAGAATTCATATTACATCAAGTGTTTTGCAGGACATCACTGCATCGAAATGTCTTTGCCAGCAATGTCTTTTGTAGGAGCAATTGAAGAAGAAGGACGACTCGAAGCATCAGGCGCAGCCTTGACATCGGCGACAATGTCGTCAGGCACAACTATGCCGGGCCTCCTCATCAAGATTCGCCTAGCGCGAATGGCTTTGCCATAGCCTTGTCGCACTGAGCCTTCAGAACGGTGCAGTTGTCCTCTGAAGCTTTGACAACCAGTCGGGCAGCTTCTAGCTCATGTGCAACAAGTTTCTTTGAAGCACGAAGATCTCTAATGGTTGAATCCTTGGTTGATAACAGTTGTCCAAGCTGCTGAACTTCATCTTGGGATACTTGCAGCTCGTGACGATGATAGTACAGGTTCGACATAGTAAAGCGGTGGCTCCTTTCCAAAATAGTCAGGGAGTTGCTAGTGTCACGGTATAACCTGTCCAGATTATCATGGGAGGCTGCGAGTGCTCGTCTCTCCTCCTACGAACAAGAAGCAACATTCAACACTCAGTCAACAATCAGCATGGCAAAGTCAACCAAGGAAGTTTACCTCATGTGCCGTCCTTTCAGAGTCAAGTTGAGAATTGAGGGAGGAATTCATAGAACGCACGTCGTCCAAAAAAGCAGAGGTTTGGGCCAAGTCGGCTTGACTCTGAGAATACTTCGCCTTGAGGTTGGAGCATTGTTGGGTCAACTCGGCCCGACTTCGTGAATACTTTTCCTCAAGATCAGAGCACCGCTGGGCCATATCCGATAATGCAGCTGAAAGGGGATGCATGACTAAGAACAAGTTGATCAATAAAAACAACTAAGGAAGCTGTGAGGTCACTAACCAGTGTTCGATGCCTTCAAGTCAGCAATATGTTTCTGAAGCAGCAATGGGTTCCACTGCATTAGAGACAGCGCTTCTTTTGGGACAGTGACACCGCATGACCTCAGCTAGGCAGACATTCCATCAACCAAAGCCTGTGATCGAAGACAGATAAGCAGAAGAAATATAATTTACTAATATGAACAATAAAAGGCAAGAAGTTGACTCACCTGAAGATTGGAGAGGAACGATGGCAGACCCAAGGCAGGAGGAGTTATGTCATGGCTTGACGGGGGAAGATCAGCAGGAACAATTTGAAGGGCATTGTCAGGGGTGATCTCAACCCCGCCAGCAGATAGCAGGCTTCTCGCATCTAGCTCGCCGACCTCTAAGGCGACTTGTTCGTTCAAAGCTGTAGAAGCATACACCGCCATCGGCCCATCGGACCAAGGTGGAGACGACCCAACATGGACGTCCATGGAGGTGTGGGAAGGTGAGCCCACCTGAACACCCTCGGGGGATGGGTTGCAGCTTGCGCTACCCACCAGAGCTGGATCACTACCGGCAACACCCTCAAGGGCTGGGTAACTGCCAGTACCACCCTCGGGGGCTGGGTCTTCTGTAGTAGCCACCTTTAAGGCTGAGGGCTCATCTGTTACCTCCATGGGAGTCGGGCGACTCGGACCAGCATCTTGACATTGAAGACTGCCCTCCAAAGTCGATGATGCACGAGACACCGCTTGGGATACTTCTAGTCCACCGTCTGGAACCTCTGAACAAACAGCCATCACGTCATCGGCAGTTGGCTCTAACAGCATATCCTCGGGGACGACTTCTTCAAGGGCTTGATCAAAATATGGTATTGACAGTCCCTGAAGACTGACATGAGCCGACAGAGCTAGAGAAGGAATATCACTCCCCCTCGCTACCTCTATAATACCGGTTGTTCTTACGGATCAGCGAGACTTCTTCTTCTTCTTCTTCCTCTTCGTCTTCATCGAATATGAAGACAATAGCTTGTGCATGATCACTACCCTTGGCATCAACTTTAGGAAGGGTCTCTGCCAGTATCTCATATGGAACCAGAGCAGAAGGACCTGCGCCTTGGTCCAAGCATGACAGTCGCCGAAGACGCCTCTTCTTCCTTTTTTCCACAACAGGTGCAGTCAGTTGACTCACTAGCGTGGACGCTTTGGGCGGGCGCCTTCGGGTTTCTGGGCCTTCACCACTTCACCAAGTTCTTGCCCATCTGTGATTGCCATTGGCTCGGCATGGGTTGAGTCAGACGATTCCCCAGCCAACAAACTAAGCACAACATCTATCTCCGTGTCGTCAGTGCTAGCCGGCATCTCAAAGTGAGTCTGTCTCTCATCCTCACGAAGGCTCCAAAGTGGGGCAATCAGAGCCTCAATATCCTCAGAAGAGGGTCGCACTCTAAGACCCAGTCTATCATCACGAGCAGGAGGATTGGACACAAATTCGGAAAATGACCTATGTGGTGGCAGGTTCCAGGCAAAATAGGTAACAGGAGCACCAGCATTTAACACTCTGCCCCTCAGGATAATATCTAGTCAGCTCACCAGATCTTCAGTGGGGATTCTCTTATTTGTAACCTAGGTAGAGTCATTGATGCCACTGTACAGATAAGCTTGGTACGCGTTATCCTTCAAAGGCTGGATATTCTTGAAGACGAAATCAGCGACCACAGCCTCAGCAGTCAGACCTCTGTCTTTCAACAAGCAGACCTCGGCAAGTAGTACTTTTGCCTCTGTTATCTCTGAAGGGGTCAGAGATTCTATCCAGCTTGGAGTGCGGACATCTGGCTGCCTCCCTGACCGAGGGTGTTGGGGGCCTTCGTCCTCCGAAGGTCCTCAAAAACATGATTTGACAATGTTTTCCAAGTGAATTATATGAACAGGTATCTTCGGAGTCAGATTATGAACATGGAGTACGGTCAGGACGAAGCCTAAGCCAGATGAAGGGGGATTGAGATGAAGGACGGGCTGATTACCAAGCTGTACGAAGGATGGTGCACAGCCAAAGCTATGCGCAGGAAAGCTTCGTCGCGATAGCAGAAAGGGGAACCGACTTAAAGATGAAAAGACTACTTAGGCCTTAATAGATTCCCATAAAGTCATTAGCAAATGTAATGGGCATGAATGTAATTTTACATGGGCTGCGTCCCACGCCTATAAATAGATGAACAGTACTCCCGTACTGTTCACGCTGACTTGGCATTTGCTTTTGCGTCATCCTTATACTTTTGCCTTCCTGCAATCCGAAGGTACACTTGTAATCTGAAATCATTTCTATTTTTCTATGATAATAAAATAGAAATGACGTTGTGATAATATTTAAATGTTTATATTACTTCATATGTTACATATAAGTTCTTCATCATCGTTTATTGTGCTTACGAAGGTATGTTGTTTGTGACCTTCGTCCAAAATACATGATATCCCGAAGGGAAATAATGTTTCAGAGGGCGAAGGACTTTATCATTTAACACTTTTTATGTTGCCTTGTTCTTAATCCGAAGCATTTGAGAACAAGTCCCCAACATTGGCGCCCACCTCCGGTGAACTCACTACCACCCTTTGAGTTTTTTAACACCTTCGGCGATCATAAACCTTCGCTATGGCGCCGAAGAAAGCTTCAGCAACTGGGGCTGCAGCTCTGCAACCGCTGGACCCCAATCAGGAGACTCTCTCTCTTCGGGAGGCCCGAAGCCAAAAGAGGAAGGCTGTCAGCCCGACACCGCAAGAGGATGAGCTAGACCAAGAGATCAGAGACATGGAGATGCTTCATCAACAGGTGCAGAGGAAGAAGGAAAAGATGGCCAGGCTAGCTGAACTGCAAAGGCAGATAGACGAAGCTTCTGAAGAAGTTCGCCATCTTACTCACGATGAGCAGAACCGAAGGCCTCAGAACCAAAACCTTCATCAGGAGGGTTTCCTCAACGAAGATGACTGGTATGACAATTTCCATCATGGAAATTTTGTTTTTGATGATGCTTCTCCTCTGTCCGCTGAGCTGCAGGCTACACCTTGGCCTCCGTCCTACAAGCCGCCCCAGCTTCCCATATTCGACGGCCATTCAGACCCAAAGCAGTTTTTGATGAGCTACGAAGCAACAGTATCTTCGTATGGTGGCAATGCTGCAGTCATGGCAAAGTCTTTTGTTATGGCTGTCAGGAGTGTTGCTCAAACCTGGTATTCCTCCCTTCGACCAGGAACGATCACTTCATGGCAAAAACTGAAGGACATGTTGTTAACCAGCTTCCAAGGGTTTCAGACAAAGCCAGTCACTGCTCAGGCCCTGTTCCAGTGCACTCAGGATCACGAAGAATACCTTCAGGCGTATGTCAGAAGGTTCTTGCGTTTGAGGGCGCAGGCACCAACGGTGCCCAACGAAATTGTCATTGAGGCCATGATCAAGGGACTTCGGCCTGGACCTTCAGCTCAGTACTTTGCCAGGAAGCCTCCTCAAACTTTGGAGAAGCTGCTTCAGAAGATGGACGAGTATATCCGTGCCGACAATGATTTTCGCCAAAGAAGGGAGGAGGCTTTCAGGTTTTCTGAAATGACCAGGGGCTTCGGAGGAAGATTCTATCCGAGGCACGTCAGGTCAATTCACAACTCTACTCAAAATGATGATAAGGGGAGTCAGCAGCACAAGCCGCAGTGCTCCTCATAGGCTTCGGGGCAACAGCAAAGCTTCTTCCGGCCACCAGCTCCAAGAGGCAAGTGCGCCAGGGGCTTCGGCGGAAGATTTGGAGATCAACCAAGGAGAATATTTTGCTTGTTCTGTGGTGAAAACAAGGGCCATACCACCAGGATGTGCCATGTTACCATCCAGAAGCAAAAGGAGATAGCCGAAGCTGCAGCACAACAAGCTCAGCCGAAGCAGGTCATGCATACTACTTCGTACCATTCGCCTTACATCCCAGAATACGTAGGCAATCACCCTGCAGTTTCTGTTGCTTCGGCGAGTCAACCCCAAGCTTCCTGGCAACAACCTCCGCCTCCACCACCGCTGCAACAAGGTCAACAGCCAGAAGGGCGCCAATATGCTCCACATCAAAGGGACTTCAGAGAACAATCCGAAGCTCGCACAGTCAATAGCACTGTGCCAGAGTCGAAGCACATCTATTGACAAATATCCTACCTTGACAGCAGTCTTTTCCATTCAGTTTTATTTTCCGTGTAATAAAGGACACTTTTTAAATTTCAAGTGATAGTTTTGTTGTTGGCCACAAGGAAAACATATCTTCTACACAGGCTTAAATTGTCGGAGCTTGAAAATTTGCAATAGCAAGGAGGACCTTCGGATTATTAAATTCTTCGAAGCAACAAAAAGTCGTTCCAAAAGGAGCGCAGTGTAAGTTTTTTGCTCCAAAGTCGTTCCTAAGGGAATGCAGAGCTTACAGCGAAAAGTCAACGCTGATTCCGCCGAAAGTAAAAGGCGAAGAAGCTCCAAAGTCGTTCCTAAGGGAATGCAGAGCTTACAGCGAAAAGTCAACGCTGATTCCGCCGAAAGTAAAAGGCGAAGAAGCTCCAATGTCGTTCCTAAGGGAATGCAGAGCTTACAGCGAAAAGTCAACGCTGATTCCGCTGAAGTAAAAGGCGAAGAAGCTCCTAAGGGAGGCTTACAGCGAACAGTCAGCGCTGATACAAAAAGATTGTGTGTATTACGGGGATGTGTGTGTATCTTCGGAACAAATGTCATCTACATAACATAACATCATCACATCATTTTGCATAGCATAAGCATCATACATCATGTTGCATATGGCAAAAGAAGGGGACACAGTATCGACCTTCGGAAGAATGCTTTGAGAAAGTGAAAATCGTGCTAAGTCACAAGGGGATACAATATTGATCTTCGGAATATAGCTTCGGAGAATATTTTCACGAAGCTTGGATATTCTTCATCAGAGCACTATGGACATTGTTGTGATGCATAAAAGTTTTTCTATCTTCACGAAGCATGAAAAGTAGGGAAGGTGTTTTTTCGCCGAAGGCTCAAAAACGGTACGTATGTAAAGTTTCATGCATCGTAAAGAATCGAATCATTAAAAGCAAATATATTACATTCAGGGTTACAAAATACCACACATATTATATTTCAAATATTTTTACAATAACACCTAGTCTTCCCTAAGTACAACTTCAGCAGCTTCGTTCAGAAGTTGATTGACAACTTGATCCATGATAGCTTCGGCTATCTTTTTGATTTCATCGTCTTCCTTCGGGTGGGGGCCCGGAGACGCTTTAGCAGAATCTGAGGGAGAACAGGATACGACTACATTGCTATTACAAATCGCGAACAAAGTTTGAAATTAAAAAGTTACAACACAATAAAAACCACTAGTTAATACCTATTTGCCCTTCGGCCTCTGCGCTTTCCTCAGCAGCCTCTGCTACTTTTCTAGCATCATGGATGCCTTTTTCACTTTTCTGAATAATTTCTCGGGCCATTTCTCGGCCACCATTGTCCCAGACGTCGGTGAAAAATTTTCCACCAGCCTGGCTAGCTTCGGCCGAGGGGTCTTTAATATCTTCAGGGGATAAGCTGGCTTCGGATTGTGCAAGAACCTTAACATGATCGCAGCCTTTTTTATCCAGCATAGTAGCAATCCCCCTGGCACCCGAGAAGGCGCATATATCTCCACGGCTATTTAAAATTTCTTCGAAGGCCTCAGCTTCGTGGCTAATCCATTCAATGGGGCCTTCGGGGTTGCCTCTCGTAAAGTTTTCTTCACTCGAAAATGCGCCAACGCTGGCGAAGCTAGTTTTCATTTTCTTAACACATTCTATAGATTTGTTATAGCATCTCTTCTTGGACGCACGAAGCTCTTCAACGGTTCCTTCCAAATGATTGGCCCATTGGTCGCTACATTCCCGCCTCGTTTCTTCAAGTATGCGTTCTTCTTTGGCTCGGGCTAATTGCTTCCGAAGATCGGCAATCTCGTGTTTTTGAGCTGCAGCTTGTGCTTTAGAGGCAGCTTCGTCCTCCCTTATTTTATCCACCAATGTAACTAGAATTTTGTCCTTTTCTAAGGCCTCGTTTCTCAGTTTGATAACTTCTATTCGAAGGTTGTTGAAGGCAATTTCATAGCTCTCGTCTTCGGCATTCTTTTGCGCTCTCAGCGCGTTGCTTAGTATTAAACCCTATATGTAAAAGAGTTGGTATAAGAATAAAAGAATAGATTTCAAATCATAAAGTCTCTAAACGCGCAGTACTCGTACCTTCAGGCTATTGTATGCAAGGCTATCTGCAAGATCGTCCTTTGTCATCGCGCAGAGGCCAGCCTCCAGCTTCGGAAACCCCATACTTCGGGCCATTTCCCGGCAGACGGATAATTCCTTGTCATCTGGGAGGCAGTATAGGAAATCTTCTTCATTTGTCCCATTGAATACTAAGGCCCCATTTGGATATTTCAATTCTTTTGCATAGTGATTAGCTTCAAAAATTTCTTCTTCTGTTAACTTCTTCCCCGAAGCATGTCGAACAATATAATCAAGGACTTTGGGGGATGCTTCGGGGGCAGCAGTACTGATCTCTTCAATTAAAATTGGCTCCATCATTTTTTCTTCCTCGGTTTCCAAGGGTTTTACCTTCGTGGGCTCTGAAGGTCCAGCTTCAGTTTCAGATTGTTTCCTTGGAGCTTCAGCAGCAAAGATTTCAGTTTCCGTTTTGGAAGTTTCAACAGTCTTCTTCGGAGTTGTGCTTGAAGACTTAATTGTCTCCAAAACATCTAGCACATTCACCATTCTTTTTCTTTTTGGGGTCACCGATGGGCCCTTTTGATTTTTTATTGTCTCAACACTTGCTGAAGGACTTAAGATTTCCAATATTTTTGGTCCTTCAATTCTCGGTTTTTCTGCCTTCTCTGCTGAAGGTGCTTCAGTTTTTTCTTCGATCTTCGGCACTGGAGCTGGTTCTGTAGTTTCAGTGGCCGAAGAGGCTTCACCAATAAACTCAGGCACTGTGGCCGGTTCAATAAAACGTGCCCGGTGGGTGAGCACCTTTATCTTTTTTCTTTGCGGCGCTGGCTCACTAGAAGCACCTGAGGCAACTTCTTTTGCAGGAGAAGTATTTTTTCTTTTGTGGCCTGGCACCGGATAATGATAGTCAGGGTAGACAAACCTGATTGCATCAAATACCCGGTTGAGCCTCTTCTTCTTTCGGCCTCCGAAGGTTGCTGATAATGCAGTATTCTCGGCCTTCGAGTATACCCCAAGCAGTTCGTCACTTACGGTTTCAATGCTTTTTAACCAGTCGTCATCCGGTTCAACAAACTTATCTCCGTATTTGAATGTGTATTTTAGTCTGACCAGTCCACCTTCGTCAGACTCTTTGATGGTCTCCTTCGGCATTTCCCACTTTCCTGCAAGTGGCCAAACTCTGAAGGCAATATGCTCTTGGACCAAATCCCTTGTCCCAATAAAAGAGCAGATTATGCCGAAGGCTCTTTGGCATTCTTCGGCCGCTTCATCCATTTCAACCTTCGGCTTTCGGAGTCCGAAGCGTTGCCAGATAGGGCGCATAATGATACCCTTAACATCTTCCTGCGCTGTCAAGTCATTCTTTACATAGAACCATTCTGTCATCCAGGCACCGGGCCACCTCTTCCGAAAGGTTGGCACGGGGCAGCTTGACCCGGAGCGGGCACCGAAGCTGTAACAACCAAAGTTGTTGTGATATTGTTCTTTCCCCCAGGGCTTCGTCTCGTATACCAACTCATGAATTTTGCAAAAGCTTTTAGCATTTGGTTCTAAACCTTGGCTTCTCACAGCCCAGACAAAGATTCCCATTCTTATGATAGCTTCGGGAGTAATTTGGTGGAGGTAGATTTGAAATGTCTTCAGGACTTCAACAACAAAGCTGCTTAGGGGGAACCGAAGCCCAGCCTTGAGAAAGCTTCGGAAGATCACGACCTCATTTTCTTCGGGGGTAGGAGAGGTTTTTTCTCCGGCATCAGCCCTCACAATAGATACATCTCGAAAATATTTCCCCCTCATATTGTCAATATGACTCTGCTTAATAGTGGTTTTCCCAAAAACCGAGTGACTTGGCCGCCATGGTCGATCTTCGGACTCTCCCCCGCCGCTTTCTACATCATAACTGTCGTTGTCATCAGTATCTTCAGATAAACCTTCTAAAATCTCTTTGGTGATCTTTTCTGTATTGGTCTTCGACATTGCTTCAAGAAAGCCCAGGTTCTTCTCTTCAGAGAGACTTAGCTTCATTTCGACAGCAGCCTTCTTCTCCTCAGACATCCCTTCGGAAATCTTACTTTTCGCTTCCGAAGCTTAAAACTAGGAAAGAAAACAAATATTTTTGGGCAGAAAACTTTATAAGCAGGCAAAACAGATGGCAAAGAGAGCGTGCCAAATAAATTATGGCGGGCTCCTATTTATACACTCGATATGACGGAAACTGTGTGGTCCCGCGTGTCAGTGACTTTTGCTATTCTAGCAAAGGGAAGGTGTTTTTTCGGACCTTCGGCTTAAGGCCTTCGTCCATATCGCAATCTGAATTTATCACTAACAAATTAATATTGCGAGGGGCTACTGTTGGGGGCCTTCGTCCTCCGAAGGTCCTCAAAAACATGATTTGACAATGTTTTCCAAGTGAATTATATGAACAGGTATCTTCGGACTCAGATTATGAACATGGAGTACAGTCAGGACGAAGCCTAAGCCAGACGAAGGGGGATTGAGATGAAGGACGGGCTGATTACCAAGCTGTACGAAGGATGGTGCACAGCCGAAGCTATGCGCAGGAAAGCTTCGTTGCGATAGCAGAAAGGGGAACCGACTTAAAGATGAAAAGACTACTTAGGCCTTAATAGATTCCCATAAAGTCATTAGCAAATGTAATGGGCATGAATGTAATTTTACATGGGCTGCGTCCCACGCCTATAAATAGATGAACAGTACTCCCGTACTGTTCACGCTGACTTGGCATTTGCTTTTGCGTCATCCTTATACTTTTGCCTTCCTGCAATCCGAAGGTACACTTGTAATCTGAAATCATTTCTATTTTTCTATGATAATAAAATAGAAATGACGTTGTGATAATATTTAAATGTTTATATTACTTCTTATGTTACATATAAGTTCTTCATCATCGTTTATTGTGCTTACGAAGGTATGTTGTTTGTGACCTTCGTCCGAAATACATGATATCCCGAAGGGAAATAATGTTTCAGAGGGCGAAGGACTTTATCATTTAACACTTTTTATGTTGCCTTGTTCTTAATCCGAAGCATTTGAGAACAAGTCCCCAACAGAGGGGGTAGGGACTTGTAGTGGTTCTCCACAATGAACCACTCGAGGCGCCATCCCTTGATGCTATCCTTGAGGGGGATGTCGAGGTACTCTGTTTTTCTCCCACGACGCAGCTCCAGACTTGTGCCGCCAACGAGCTGGTGCTGTCCCCTAGCCATCCTGGGCCGACAATGATACAGATACTTCTAGTGGCCGAAATGGGGAAGAATCTCGATATAGGCGTCACACAGATGTACAAAGATGGAAACTTGCAAGATAGAATTAGGGTTCAAGTGAGTCAAGTTAAGATCGTAGAAATCAAGGAGGCCGCGGAAGAAGGGAGAAACGAGAAGAGCAAGGCCGCGGATAAGAAAAGGAACATAGACGACGGACTCATGGGTGTCCTCCGTCAGAATAGTGACCCCGTGACAAATCCGCCAAGAGTAGAGCTCTTCTGGAAGTAAAACCCCAACATCGATAAGGTGAAGAAGATCAGATTCTGAAATAACAGACATGTGGTTACCCGCGAATGGCAACTGACTGTTGGGGTCGATGGGCAGGATGATTGCCACGGCGGAGCTCTGCCTCTTCCGTTTCGGCGCCATCACAATCTCACCGGCGGAGCGAACAGGAGTGGAATCTCAGGGAAGCAGAGGAGTGGTTCGAAGCGAAAATGTGAAGTTAGAGCTCAGAAATCAAAAGCGCACGTCGACACGAGTATAAATGGGGTTTTCCCGGGTCAGGCGCTATTTCTAAAAGTGCCAAGCATCACTCAGGAAAGCAAAACTTCAGACATGACTCGGCGGTTACCTCTAAAACGCCGACAGTGTCAAGCACCACTTGACGGTTACCTCTAAAACGCCGACAGAGTCAGACACGACTCGGTGTTTACCTCTAAAACGCCGGTGTCATCAACTATCGCTCGGCGGTTACCTCTAAAACGCTGGCAGAATTGAACATGACTCGGTGGTTACCTCTAAAACGCTGGTGTCATCAGCTATCGCTCGGCGGTTATTTCTAAAAACGCCGGCAGCATTAGACGCAAAGACGAACTATCAAGCGGTTATAAAGAAAGAGCAGTAAAAAGGCAATGTTCACTCAGAGCAACTGAAGTTTCTTCATTAAGTAGTGGAGGGGGTTTTCACAAACTCAAAGACTGACTCATTATGAGTCAGCCTTTTTCCCTTTTTTACTACATTACATTACTACATTACTCACACTACACTATACTACTAACTACTACTAAATTATTCCACTACTACTACTGCTACATCTAATTATCTATACTAATATTTAAGCCAGTGGCGCTTTGCCACTGGCCTTGCTGCTGCTACTGCCGCCCTTGTCGTCGTCGCTCCTGCCGCCGCAGCTGCCTCCACCGCCGCCCTTGCCGCCGTCGTTGCCGCCGCCACCTCCACCACTGTCGTCGCCACTGCCGTCGCCTTCGTCGTCGTCGTCGCTGCCGCTCCCTTCCTCGGATGAACCAAAAGAGTTCTCCTCATCTGAGGAGACCTCCGACTCATCCGAGCCCTCGAGCCCAGCGCGCTCGATGGACCGGATGTACGTCCACACTTCGGCGGCTGTCCCCTAGGAGTCGTCCAAGTCGTCGGACGACGCCGAGGGGGGGAAGCATAGACCATGATCCCTCAGACTCGGAGGAAACCTCCTCCTCCAGTACTAGGAGTCACCGAAATCCTCCGAGGGAGGACTTGGCTCGTGCTACCGCTTGTCACTAGAGCGACATGGCGAACCTCGATCCTTCTTGTCCTTGCCCATGGTCAGATGGAAGAGAAGAGGAAGTTGGAAGAGAAGCAACAGATGATCGAAGGATGTGTGAAGAGAACAACGGTGCAAGCAGGCTATTTATATGGGCCGGAGGAGACTGTTCATTTCCTACCGCGCTCACCAAACAGTTGCAAGTATTCAATAAGCAATTAAAACCGCCTGAAAGCAAGTGAGGCAGCAGACACCGCTTTGCGTAACACGACACCATTTGGACTAAGGTCAACTGCTCGGGCGCTATGATTACGTCTCGCGGTCACATCAAGTTACTACTCCAGGACAGTGTGCTAAACGCTCTGCGTACCAAGACGTCCCTTGGTCACACCCATTGGGGGGACAGCCAGGAATTTTCAATAGATTTTCTGAACAAGTCACATCCATACAGTATACGCAATGAATGTATTGAGACAGAAGGAAGAGATCGATAGAGATCAAAGGAAATCCAAATATAGCTACTGAACTGCAAGTCTAGTCAGCAGAAGCATTGAAGCACAGAGCAAAGTGAAGACCAGCCAAGAGCCATCTACCAGACGTCCAATCTATCACCGATCAAATAAATTTCAAACCTAAAAAGTCATGGGCAGACCACATTGTTTGAATTCGCAAAATCATGAAAAGGCAAAATGTTGATTTCTAAAGCATGAGATGAAGATAAAATGTTGATTTCTAAAGCATGAGAAGAAGATAAAATGCTGATTTCTAAAGCATGAGATGAAGATAAAATGCTGATTTCTAAAGCATGAGACGAAGATAAAATGCTGATTTCTAAAGCATGAGATGAAGATAAAATGCCGATTTCTGAAGCATGAGATGAAGATAAAATGCTGATCTCTAAAGCATAAGATGAAGATCTTTGAGTGGATTATTTTCTACAATCCACTCAAAGCTCGGGGGCTACACCCATTGGGTACACCTCTGGTGCGTCCAATAAATTCTTAACTCCAAAAGACAGAATGTTGATCTCTAAAGCATAGGCTGATGACAGAGCGCCGATTTCTGAGGCATGAGATGAAGATCTTTGAATGCACCAAAGGAGGACAACAAAAGATTGTTTTTTACTGAGTCACTCAGAGTTCAGAAGCAACATTCAACAGGTGTACCTTCGGAGCGCCCTTCACCAAAATGAAAATCAAAATCGCAAGCTAGACCTAGAATCTTTGGGCTGATTATTTCAAAATCAACTCAAACATTAGGGGCTTGTGGGGGACGGATATCCCCCGGGTCCACTAGAAGGCAAGAAGGCCTCGCGAAAGGCTTTGGGCCTATTGTCTTGCAAGGCCGTCCCTTTGTGGGCCAGGAGAGAACTGCTGGCAAAATGGGCCGACGCAAGGAATGAGCAGACTCGGGCCCAGGCGGCTCGTTGGATTTAAGCATTATCCACGGCTCTGATCCAATTTTCCAGCGCGACACCCTTGGACGTCAGAACCAAATGAGGATAAGTCGGCAAGGTTATAGGAAGATAAGTTCAGTCGGTTCACTATTACTTAGGTATACATCGTTATAATACACGCATGTAGTGCCCCACGGTCGAATATATAAGGCCTAGGGGGTACCCCATCATTTCCAAGTCATTTATTGACCATCTACTCAGCTCACTAGCTTTCTCCATACTGGAGAATTCCCTTGTAACCCACCACATAAAGATCCACACCAGGAAGTAGGGTGTTACGCATCTCAAAGCGGCCCGAACCTGTAGAAAATCGTCTACCGTCTCTCGTGCATCTCGCACGAACCATTGAGTTACAGTCAACAACACCGTCCTACCCAAAAGCACCTCGAGGGGTAACCCCAGGTGCGCGGTCAGGCTCCAAACACCAACAAACAATGTAGGAATCCCTCGTCTGACCGCCATCGCAGCAAAATCAACCCGAGAACCTCCCTACACTCCTACTCCCCTACTGCCCTTGCCCCTTTCAGGTAAGGTAGTCTTCCACTAGCTTTCCTAATTAGTCAGCCAAGGGCGTCCCATTCCACCCTTGTGGTGGCACGTGTTTCGCAAGTTAAGCTCCATGTTCCAATTAAAAATAATGATCTTGACATGAACATAAATAAAATAACACACTGTCTACTCCGGTGGCCGCACGATCCAGGTTCAATGGCACAGACCGCATGCGCAAAAGAAAACCAGGTTCTAATATTGTCCGATCATTGGGACATCAACGACCCAGGTGTGTCTTCAACCTCCGGCACGCCGTCCGGACACCAGCACCCAGTATCGCAGTCGCGCATGACCTGAGGGTGCCATGCCGGTGAGGCACACCAGTAGCGCCATGGTGCCCGGCATCAAACGAGATCCAGCGCCAAATTTATTCACAGACACAACCTATTGAAAGGAAGGGCACTCACTGGTGTTGTGATGAAGTGCACCGCCATGGCGATGCCGATCCGCGATGGAGCCGAATCGGTTGTTCCCGCCACACGCACCCGCACACCAACACTGGGACGATTCCAGTCCCCTGGCGCTACGGTTGGAGCCCACGACGGCACACCAGCGCGGGGTTGAATGGTTCGTGGGCCGAATTCTAGTGTTTTGGCCCAATCGCCCCTCCATCCTTTCTTCATTATTATTGTTTTGAATTATTGATTTGTTTTGTTATCTCTTTATTTTGGATTTCACATTCAAATTCAAATTTTTGTTGCAAAATTCTTACTCATATAAGAAACAAATCTCAAATGTGAAAACTTTATTTATTTATATCTGTATTTTCCATGTATTGTATAGTATTATTCCTTCTTTTTTCTGTAAATTCCAAATTGTAAATTAGGCACTAATCCCCATATCAATATTATTATATTTTTATTACTATATTTGTGACCATTAATTAATGCACAACAAACAAAAATTCCAACGTGATGCATTAAATATTTTTATTAGATATCTTGTCCTTTTGATTAGGGTTAATCCCATGTTATAATAATGAGATGGCAAACCAAATGATGATATCCCTTTCTTTTCTTTATTCATAAAGTGGGTATTACATGTGGCTACTTGACAACTTGATCTTACTATACAATTGGTTCTTCTGTATAGAGCAAAGGCAATGTTGTACTGTCTATGAAATCTTGAGACTGGTAGAACTCAAGTGAATTTGTAAGATGACATGGATAGATAAGTCCAACCATGTTTACCTGATAGGTTTTCTTATGGTGTGCAACGTTATTTTTAACAATAAATAAGGTGGTTTCAAGTGGATTTATGTCTATATTATAGTTGAAGAGGTGTGCATGTTTTCCTTCTATGGTATGTTTCAATAGCCATTAAGGCTATGCATAATTTTTAGTTGTTGCAGGCTAGTCATATGGATGATATTAACAACCCATTTTTTTTATTCGCCGACAATATATGGTAGTTTGTTTTTTTTATGATCAATTTCTCTATGCATGCTTGTTGAATCATTATTTGGACCGCTTTATCTTAAACGAAGTCAATGCTTAACTAGGAGTTACTTATGTTTGTTAGTCATCTATCTCTATAATGATGTGGTTGTTGCATCAGATTGAGATTTTTTTCATATGAATGATGGTTTGATAGATCATGTATGTCTACTACTTTGAATGCATCTTGTGATATCACGAGGTACAATTTGTTCAAGTGCAGTAATAGGAGATTTTGTTGTATGTGAGGTTAATCAAGGTAGTTTGGTTATGTGGATTGTCTTATTGAAGTCCAATTACTCATGTTGAGCATAGTATTGTGTTATTATTTTAGTGTTGAAAGTAATACTTGTGAATCTTCTGCATGAGTATGTGTGAAGAAGTACATTAGTTTTTATTGTTGTTATCCCTTCATTGCTTTATGAGTCTTGCATATTTTATCTCTTTTGAGAGGAGAAAAAGACATTATATGACATGAGCACCATTTGCTTCATGGTCTTATTGGCCTTAAAAAATAAAATTTTATCTATGTGTCGTTGATAATTTGTAGATCTTTCTATGGCCGCAAAGAACACCTCAATCGAACATCAGATCAGAGAGTAATTGAAGTTTGATTATAATTGTTTTTCAGCCTCATAATTTTTTGTAGAATCTGTTCTCCTAAGATTTAGGCAACTTTATCAACAGAATTAAATTTTGAGTTAGTGAGAAAAGTTGTAGATAATTTCATACGCTTTCCAGATTGATAAAGAGTGTATTCATATGAATTTTGAAACTCCAGTTATGTTAGTTTTACAGTAGCTGTACCGGTGTAACACCCGGTTTTAAAAGACAAAGCCGGGTGCATCTCATACATGCGCCAAAGAAGACAACATATATAATAACAGAGTGCATAGAGATAAATGTCATAAAACATCAGAGTATTTATTACATAGCGGAAGTCTTATTACAAAATAAAGATAAATATAAAACGAACTAAGGATCGTCGGCGCCAATGTCGACTGAGAAACGCCACCTAGATCAGATCGAACTCCTCAGTGTTAGGCGGCTCCTCTTCGACCACCTGCTCTTCTCCTGTGGGGGGGGTGTGAGACAGCAAGAGTGAGCTCACATACGATCATAGCTCAACAAGTCGTGGGGAATAATGTGACATGAACTCACCAAAGGTGGGAGTTCATGAAGTGTAAGGCTGATCAATGAATTAAAGGCTGAAGCTGAGCATTGCTTTTATAAGTTGGTCAAAATTTTATTAGCAGTTACTAAGTGTAAGTAAATACCAAACCATAGTAATAATAAGTAAAAGTAATAATAAAATAATCCCAAATGCAATGAAATGACAGGTTAAGTTTAAGTTCCATAATTTAATCATGTGAGTGTCCGAGCCCCTCATGACCGTGAGCACGGCTAGTATACCAGTTTTACACTCTGCAGAGGTTGCGCATCTTTACCCACAAGTCGTGTTACCCATTTGCCACGGAGTTGATCAGACTCCATACACCTCTACCTAGGAAGCGAGGCAGGGTACCACTACGAGGCCTTTACAAAGTTCCACTAGCTTCAGACTACCCGCTACAGTTTATAGGAAGTTCCAATGCAGGGTTCCTGGCTGACCGCCATCGCAGCAAAATCAACCAGGGACCTCCCTACACGGACCACTCCCCTACTGCCCTTGCCCCTTTCGGGTAAGGTAGCCCTCCCCTAGCTTTCCTAGTTAATCAGCCAAGGGCGTCCCATTAAACCCTTGTGGTAGCACTGTTTTCCCGGGTGGTTCTCCATGTTCCCATTAACATAATGATCTTAACATGAACAAGGAAGAATAAAACAGATAACAATAAATAGTATAACAATGAGTGATGAATATCTCTATACCCAAATCCACATAAAGCAATAGCATGTACTACCCAAAACTTTAGTAGTAAAACCAGTGGTGAAGCAAGGTATAAAGATAGTCAAAATCTAGGGTATCCTATTGGGTCCCATCAAAATTAACCTATGCAGATCATTATGAATAATAAGAACATGAATAGGTAAAAGAAGTGATCAAGGGCACAACTTGCCTTCAACGAGCTCCTGCTCAGCAGTCTCTACCAGCTGAACCTCAGTTTCCACAGTGGCTTGCTCGTCTACTCGCATCAACACAATACATACATAGTATAGCCAAAATCAACATCACACCAACCATGTAAACAAAATATACAGTAATAATCTAGACATTAAACTAAGATCACAGGAACTGGAATCATTTAATTTGGAGTTATAGATCTTAAGTTATGGATTTTCTAATGTTTTATGTGCTTAATACAAGATTAAGTACTAAAATAATTCCAATGTGCTTTTCATGCCAAAACAGTGGCACAAATAGACAGACAATAATTTTATGAAAATTTAGGAACTGGAATGGTCTGATTTGGAGTTCATATGCATTTACTATGAATTAACTAAATTCTGGCATTTATTTATGCATTAAAATCAATTTCTATTTACTTTTAATGGATTTTCTAACCTTTTGGACTAGGCGTCAATTACAGGAAAGCGCAGGGGCTCTGGTGCAACATTCCCAAGACTCAGAAAACAATCAGAGTGGACGGCGGGTTGTTTTCAGGTAAACCGAGGGGCCTATATGCAAAACGCGCGCAGCGAAGGGGTATCGTGTGTTATGAGCCGTCAGATTAAAAATAGACCGTCCAGATTAGGTTGCCCTAGCATCGAATCGGTATGCAGCAGAGACCCTTGGATCTAAAATCAAGGGCACAGACTTAATGAAGTCGAGATCTACTCACAGCCATCCGATCTGAGATCTACGTTCCTGGTTTGTTTCCCCCAAAGCAGTCAGCTAAAATCGATCCGGGCCGCCCGATTACCAATCCACGGCTCAGATGACACAACGGCCGGATCGCCACTTCCCCCAAATCCGTTCACAGGCACGGCCGTGCCGTGCATCCTACGGCGGCGACCATGGCCGGAGTTCGCCAAACCGAGCCCTAGTGAGCTATTGCGCAATCAAAACAATGCTACCAGCTAAGGAGAGGTCGGTGAATATGCTGAGAAGGCTCTCACCGGCGAAGGCGCTACGATGGTGTCGGTCCACGGGAGGAGGCGGATCTGTGGCGGCGAAGCTTCTCCGTCGAGGAATTCCCGTGTTCCCGGGCGTCGGTTCTGCGCGACGAAGCCACAGCACACCTCCACGTGAACAAGCGGAGCTTCTCGACCCGACACAAGGGCCTTGGCGGGTCTGTAGAGCGGCGGCGCAGTGGCTCCGGCAACCGGGCGCACACGAGCGAGGACGAGGAGGTCGCGAGGGTGGACGACAGTGCGGAGCGACGATTGTGAGCTCCAGCGGATGGGACGAGGGGGTCGCGATGGTCGGGATTTATGATCCGAAGAGTGGGGATCCCGATCGATGGCCAACCCGAGATCCCCGGCGGGAGCGGCGGTGTTTGTTACGGTCGATAGAGAAGGAACTGACAAGTTGGTCCCACGCTCAGGCGCAGCGGAAGAATGGGTACGACTGACCAGTGGGCCCCACGAGACAGAGATGGGGAGCCAGCGCAAGCGGACTGGTGGGCTGCGCGGGGTGATTCCCCGAGTGGGCCAAATTCGTGGAAGCGAGCCCAATTAGGTTTTAGTCTTTTTTTTCCTTTTTATTTTCTTCTCTCCCTTTCCCCAATTCAACTCCAACTTAAATTTAAATTTGATTTCTGTGACAAACTTATCTCCAAATTAAATATCCCACTTGAATATGACATGAGATAAATTAATTTATTTTTAGGAAATTTTATTTGGTGATGGCTAATGTTTTTCCCTTTCTCCACATTTCTTTAAAATTTTGCTTTCCAACAATAGAATTTAAATCCATGTGTCTATTAATATATTAACAACACCTTTATTTTATTAACCACAAATGCACAATCAAGTAAAACTCAGCATGATGCATGGTTTATTTAGTTGTTATTGGTTATTCAATCCCCCTTTTGATGGTGTTTATTCACATGTGATATTAACTAGAGATGGTACACACATATAGATAAAGAAAATACTCTCTCTTCATATGAGTTACAAATTTAGGCATTACAACCGGTTTGCCTAGCAAACCGAGCAGGTCTGTACACTGGTGGATTTTATCTAGTAAATGGCTGAATTGTCTCTTCCAACTATGTAGACTTTTGTAGAGGGATAAAAGTCATTACTTCCAGCAAAATTGCATAATTTTTGGTTGAGTAGTTTGGGAGATATCGAAGTTTGAAGTTAACTATGCTGCTGTCTAAAACAGATTCAGTCGGTTATCTAGTTGGATGTTTTAGAACTTATAGATGGCAAAATTTAATTATCCATCAAATACTGAAGTTGTAGAGTGTTTTGTGTAGATGCTTCTAGATATTTTGTTTGATAGCACTGCTGTAATAATTTTAAAGATACAAAATTAACAAGCAGCGCTACTGCTTTTGGCGGGTGGTAGGGAGCAGTGATTGTTCACGTCAATGTTGGGGTTGTGCGTAGGAGCGGTGTTGATTATTAGAAAATGCTATGTGAATGTTTGTACTAAGTTTAATACCCAAAACAGGTGGTGGGGCTCTGGATCGTACCTAGTGCCATTCTGAATTCCCGGCAAAGGCAAGTAAAATGCAGTGGTGGTTTGCTATCGCTTGATTTGTATCTTATTCCCTGTCTTTGAGTATTCACAAGTATTGCATGTGTTAAACATGGAATTCTATGATGAGGTTTTATTTGATCAAAAGTATTGATGGTATATGTTAATAATGTTGATGGACATGATTTGAGAATGGTATATGTGGTTGACTCACTTCTTTGAGGAAGTGGAAGTTTCTATTATGAAGCATGTTATATGTAGTGAAGTGTTGTTGGCATGTCATGCACATTGCATCATCCATCTTGCATCTTGAAGTTATGTCGTGATCTTATGGTCCGACCGTACCGGTACATTTAGCATCATACGTTGCCCGAGGAAGGGTACGATGCGGCTTCATATCCTTAGAGGTATGAAGGCAGAAGTCATCCTTGCATTTGCAGTCATTTGCACTCATGAGATATATATGAAGTGTTACATTGCTATGTTACTATTGTGATTTCTACCTGCGAGGTGTGATAACTAGGTGTGTTGTACGTTGTATTCGTGCTGCACCTTCATAATAAGAAGGTTGTGAAATCAAGTAGTGGTAAAATAATGTTCTTATGTGGTTAAATAGTTTGATATTATTTTACTTGCTGAGATGTGTCATCTCACTCTTGCATTACTCAATGCAGGTACTTGATTCATGTTGGGAATGAGGGAAGTAGTAGCACGTCCACCTTCACTCTCATAATAACGCTGCCCAGGCGCAGCTATGATTTATTTAGAAACTTCTTGTCAAAGTATGTTTGTTTTTAACTAGTTGTGTGCACTGGTTAACTCAGTTCATGTCGTTATGGTTATCTTCCCATCGCTAGCAGATTATTAATGTATAGTATGTTTTCTTATCATGATATTTGTTTATACTCTGTTGCTTCATCGTTTATGCAATTTTTAAAGGAGATGTTGTCAAAATTTTATATATGAATGTTAGATGTGTTGTTTAGTAGCACCTCAGGGTGTTTGTGATTCCCGAGGTGTTATATTTCTGCTCGTCCTCTTGCCTCTTACCTCTTCTCTATTTATATCGTGTTGTCACCACATCAGTTCAGCCTCAGACTCATTAAATTGGGGTTCTTCTTCGTGGATCAGATATAGAGTGGTTTTTTACTTAAATAACTTTTAAATAATAAATTAGAGAGTGAGTTTATTAAAAACTTTGTTCTTGCCTATTTTGCCACACAATCATCGCAAACTATACCAATTACAAAAGGCGAGGGGGGTCTTGAGCATCATATTTGGCACCTAGGCACGACTGGACGGTCTAGCCATGTGACCCGGATAGTCTGCGCCCCAGACGGTCATGGGTTAACTTGGACGGTCTACAATCAGATTAATTAGGGCGAGACCGCGAGAGTACTTATCCCATGCATGGTTTTCCTAACCTATCCATGGGAATCTGTTGGATCTCGTCTAAAAACAAGTCTAGATCTCCCCTATAAATATAAAGAGGTATGGTCGATTGAGAACCACCGAACACATTCCAATTGAACCAAACTATTTACCTTATTTACCATTCATGCTTTAGGAGTAGGTGTAACTTAGCCCTAGTTGTAGTTTGCTAATCTCATTCTTCACCTTGCTTCAACTCCGCGTCGTCTCAAGGCGTCTTAGGTGGCCTGCGGATCACAAGACAACCCTAGATCTTCCCTCCCTAACTCCCTCCCTGGAGGGGCAACATCTAGGTTCTAGAGGAGCTCACCGCTATCTTGATATAAAATCATCTACGAGCATCTTGGGTGGCCTGCCAATGCCAAGGCAACCCAAGGATCTTACCCTGACAAGGTCACCCAAGGGTCCCGGGGGCAAGATCTAGGTTCATCCAGGAGCTCTCTTCATCATCGTGGACGGTCCGCTGCCCTACCACGGACGATGTGGTGACCTATTGCAGACCATCCAATGCCTCGCAGATCAAACACAAGCACCTTCTCACCACAAGAAGGCTCTAGTCTTCGTTGCTATTTAGCCCTAAGAAGGCACCAACAAAGAGGTGGAATTCAAGATTGATAAGGTGTTATTTGTTCGATCTTGTGACCAATAGCGAACCATCTAGTGACCTACCACTGACGGTCCACCACCTCGTAGAGAGGTTCCCCAAGGTCTCATTCTCCGTGAGAGGGATCTAGTGATCTTTAGTATTTAGGTCAAAAAGGTGCCAACACACTATTTGCCGACTCCGCTGGGGACGAGAGGTGTGACCTAACAAGATCGGCCACAGATGTCCGGTTCAAAGGATCACTCTGATATCTCCCCAAGCAACATCGTGAAGCCGACTATGTAGAACCTATCAGCTGAAGCTCAACAAAAATTCGAGGACTACAAAAGACAACTGATCGAGGAGGCCGAGGCAAAGTACCTGGTCAATTTCAAGGTGGGCCGACATCAAAAGATCATCCGGCAAGGGGAATGCAACCTGACATCTCTTCGACCAACTGCACTTGCCCCCAATTTATGTAAAACAAACGACATACAATCTCTTAGGCATTATATAGATGAGTAGCAAGATTAATTAAAACAATATATATAGGGCATGTGGGGAAAAATAGGAAAATGACACACAAAATTGACAAGTATGTCATTTCCAATTTCCCATTACATGAGATTGATGCTAGAGCCACCACACACCAATCATCGGCTGCAAATGGGAATTCATGAACCCAACCATCTTGTGGCATGCCATTGAATTCGTATGCCAGTTAACCACAACCTCGTCGACCGAACCGTCCGGACTTGACCTCAAACCGTCCGACCCACCGATGGGTGGTCAGGCCTTTATGGTGAATTACCAAGGGCTGCACCAGGACCGACGTATGCCCATACTCCTTGTAGGGGTTAACAGACATGCTCGGACCATCCGGCTATACATGTGGATCGTCCAAGTTTGCTGGACCATGCGCATTTTATACCAGACCATCCGACGAAGAGTATGTAGAACTGGATGCAGGTTATTACCTGCAGTCCTTCTACCCACCTCAATAACACTACTATCTACCATATGTGGCACATCGAAGCACAATGTACCACCACCACCACTATATAGCATGTAGTTGGGTATGACCGAACAAATTGAGTATGATCTCAGACCATCCAGACACATCGCATACCGTCCAGCACCTCTTATCGAACCGTCTGACTATACATATGCAACCGGACAGTCCATATACCACATGGGATCATCCGGCCAAGTTGCGGACCGTCCGACACCTTACACTGGACCATTTGGATACGCATGCGCATAATAGAGTGTTGCACACCAGGCACAATTTTCCTACTCACCTCAGTGGCACTACTCCACCCTACATGCAACACACCGTTGTCACAGCATGCGCATGAGGATAAAGATTTTTTTTGGCCCCTAAGGAGCCAAAAAGGTTCACCCCATACCACACGATAGTGGGATGTTGTACCAGTATGCCTCAGGGGCCTATACCGGATGTCACCTTTGATCGTCCCAGTGCAGAAGGCCGACATTAGGATAACCGAGCACTTAAGCCCCATGTCCCGAGGACTGATGGGTTACCATCGGCCGCTATGGATGAAGTTCGGGAAGAAATAGCTCAACAATTTTGAGATAATTTAGGTGTCAGTGCATCCAGCATAGGCCAATCCCATCAGAGGCCACATGACCCTCAATGAGACACCATTCCATATCCTCTGGGACTAGTGTGCTGGATTTCTCCAAATTCACAAGCGAAGGAAGTAAAGGAACTCATGAACACGTAGGCCAATTTCTAGCATAATTGGGGAATTGGCTGACACAGAAGCTTTTCGTGTTCTCCTATTCTCATTATCCTTTATTGGCATTGTGTTCGCTTGGTATGTTGCGTTACCTCCTATCCTGATTAATTCCTAGGATGATTTAGACCATAAGTTTGAAGAACACTTCTTCTCTAGGGATTACGAGTTATATTTAGTAGATCTAGCATCAGTCCAGCAAGAGGATGATGAATCTGTTAATGATTATATCTAGAGATTCCGGAATACTAGAAACCAACGTTCTCGAATCTAGGTCACGGATAAGCAACTAGCAGGGTTGGCTTTCAATGGGTTACATCCATACTTGAAAGAAAAATTAGATAGCATCCAATTTTTTTGCTAACTCAACTGCACTAGCGAGCTTTGGCTTATGAAAGCCAAAGCAAAGAACTATCTCATCATGATGAGCATCGTGATAGTAGTAGCTCAGATGATGAGCCAAAAGATGTATAAGCCGCTAAGCTTATTTGGTTCGCTAAGGCTAAACTTTCTGCTTGCTCTTCCCTACAGCCGATTCAGAAGAATCGGTACGGAGAAGTTAAGTTCACATTTAATGTTGCTAAGTGTGATAAAATATATGATGAGTTGCTTAAGAGTGGTAACATTAAATTGTCTCACACAATTCCTCCGATAAAGGAATTGAAAAGGCATGTGTATTATAAATGGCATGGCTCCTTTTTATGACACCAATGATTGTTATGGTTTTCATTGGCAAATATAATCGACTATAAATGAAGGCTGATTGAGATTTCAGGAAATCAAATTTGATAGGCAACATGTCCCTTTCAACACATTAGAGCCGACGAACAAGAAAGTCTTGGTTCAACCATGTGTGGCCAATAAAGGCAAAGGCAAAAATATTATCATTGGTGAAAGGGAAATGTGCCCTTGGGCCATTTCTAAGTGTTTTGGTGATTAACTATTCCACACACCACTATGAACTAACCATCTTGGTATGTGCATGAGCACACGTTGTATTTAAACAAATTGAAGATGTCAAGTCCAAAAGAACGCTTTTTAGGCTTGTGTTTGCACATATTGCAAATCCTATAGAAATAAAGGAACAAAGGTATGATTCTAACACTTAGTCAATTGTTTTAGTGGCTAACTATGTTCATCTAAGTGCTAAGGAACTTCTCAAGTCGATCCAAAATGAAGTGAAGAAGCTTGGCCAAACTTGGGCTAGTTTGGGCCTTACCGGATAGTTCGGTGTGCACCGGACAGTGTCCGGTGCCCAGGCTGATCAGAGGTTGAACAGAACACTCTCGAGAATTCATCGGGGCGCTCTCGCTAAAATTCGTTGGACATTCTCGTGTGCACTGAACAGTGTCTGGTGTGCTAGGGCGCCAACGACTACTTAACGTGTCAATGGACGGCTGCGCAATTGGTGCTGGCCACGTCAGTTCGCAAACGGTCGGCAAAACTCACTTGCCAGTTCGGTGTGCCAAGTTGCCGAAGGCGTGCAATGGTTGGCTTGGCCATAGAAGGAAACATATCGTTGATTGTTTAGTGTCCGGTGCACATGTAGATAGGGAAGGATGATTGCTTCCCAAATGAAGAACCAACGCCTCCTAGGCTCCTTGGGGCTATAAAAGAGACCCTTAGGTGCATGGAGCAGGTACCCAAGCATCACAAGAGCATACTACAACTCTGAAACTCTTCGACCACACTTTTGATTTGTTATAGGGAGATTTGAGCGTGTTTTTGAGCTATGACTCCGTCATTTTGATTCACGCGCTCTCTTCTATGCTTGTGTGTGTGGTGTTGTTGCAATTGTGGTCTTGTGTGCATTTCTATTTCCCTGCTTACTCTATATTTGATTGTGATCACTTGTGTAAGGCGTGTGAGACTCCAATTTGTGGAGATTTCACACAACTGGATATTGATATAAGGAAGATAGTCGTGGCACACAAGTTTGATCTTTGAATCACTTGAGAGTGTTTGAGTGCAACTCTTGACCGATGGAACGACATGGAGTAGGCATTGGCCGAACCATTGTAACAATCATCGTGTCTCTTGTCCATTTTTCTTATAAAAAATTCAAATGATGATTTAAATGCTAGAATGGAAAAGTTGAATGTCTCTAGTTCTTCTTTGGAGCATGTTTCAATTTGTACTAAATGTAATGATAACGATTTTGATGCTTGTATTGATCATGCTTCTACTATTGTAAATTTGAATGATGAAATTGTTCAATTAAATGTTCATCTTAAAACTTGGAAGAATGAAGTAGAAAAAGTTAAATTTGCTAGGGATGCCTTCACCGTTGGTAGACATCCCTCCATTAAGGATGGTCTTGGTTTTCATAGGGAAGCCAAGAACATAAAGAGCCATATGGCTCCTAGCTTCACTACAAAGAAAAGGAAAGCGCCTATGGCTAGTAGCTCACATTCTTTTCATGATAAGAAGAATCATGCTTTCATTTATACTCATGTTAAAAATGCCAAGAATGCTCATCATGATACTTGTAATGATCGTTCTACTTTACCAATGTGTCATGATGCTGTTTTTACTCCTTGCACTAAGATTGCTTCATCTAGTGGTTCTTATGCTCATAGTAGGAGTAGACCTAGGCGTCGTGCATCTCATGTTGTTTCTCACATGCCTAAGGATAGGAATGCATCTCATGGTCCTTCTATTCTATTTCGTACTTTTGATGCTTCCTTTGTAATTTATCATAAGAATGGTAGAATTGTTGCTACCAATGTGGGACCAAAATGCAACAGAGGTAAGACTTGCATTTGTCTTCCAAAATCTTATGTAACTAACCTGACAGGACCCAACACAAGTTGGGGACCTAAACCCTAAGCCTAAATTCTTTGCAGGTTTATGCATCCGGGGGCTCAAGCTAGATCATTGATAGCAGATGCACAAACCACATAATGGGGGAGAAGAAGATGTTCGCCTCCTACGTCAAGAATAAGGATTACCATGACACAATCATCTTTAGAGATGGGAACCAAGGCAAGGTAAAGGGGATATGTAAAATAGCAATTACTACCGAGCACTCTATTTCTAATGTATTTTTGGTAGAATCACTTGGTTATAATTTGTTTTCTGTCATCTAGCTATGTCATATGGGATATAATTGCTTATTTACAAATGTTGATGTAACTGTCTTTAGAAGAAGTGATGGTTGATTAGCATTTAAAGGTGTATCTGATGGCAAGCTTTACTTAGTAGATTTTACTAAAGAGAATGCCGATCTAGATGCATGTTTACTTGCTAAGACTAACTTGGGCTGGCTATGGCATCGCGTCTAGCACTTTTTGGTATGAAGAACATTCATAAGCTTCTAAATGGAGCACATTTGTTAGGACTAACCGATGTCTATTTTGAGAAAACAGACCTTATGCAGCGTGCCAAGCAGGGAAACAGGTGGGAACAAGTCATCCAAGCAAGAACATAACAATGACATCAAGACAATTGAGTTTTTACATATGGATCTCTTCGGGCCCATTGCTTATCTTAGCATCGGGAGAAGTAAGTATGGTCTCGTTATGTTGATGACTATTCCTAAACCGCCGGCGATAGCTCGACATGGGAGCGCCGGATTTTCCTCGAGATAGTGAAGACTGTTTGCTACTAATTAGGAGATAAGTAGGGAGATCGCAATCAACACTTGTGCGGGAAAGCCCCCCATGGTCATGTATATAAGGCCAAGGGACCCCTCCATTTTGATCTCATCAGCATCCCATTAGTTTAGCGGTAACAACCTATAACCCTATCTTTATATAGAAAGCCACCCCAGGAAGTAGGGTATTACGTTCCTCAAAGCGGCCCGAACCTATAACCCCACCTTTATATAGAAAGCCACAATGCAATGCATGAGAGGTGAAATTTAATTCCATCATGTAATCATGCGAGAGTCCCGAGCAGCTCATGATCGTGAGCACGACTGATATACCAGTTTTACACTGACAAGTGGTTGCACACTTTACCCACAAGTCGGGATACACATCTGTCACGGGGTCATGAATCCCACACACCTCTACCGAGGAGGTGAGGCAGGGTAGCTGTAACGCCCTGAATTTGGGGGTAGAATTTTTTTTCTTCTTTTTACTCACCAAATTCAGGCGTTACTCTCTTTTCTTTTCCCGTTTTGCTCCTTCTTCCCAATTTCAAAGCATTATAATGACCGGTGTCCGTATTGCGTATAAACAAAACCAAAGTTGTCATGGGTGTTCCATCATGCCGAATCATATTTCTCTGTCTGATGTCGTGTTTAATCGAGTGTGTTGCTTAGTCTCGTTTCGGATATTGTTTCGCGAATTGGATTCCGATCTGTTGTTGTGCGTGCCACAGGATTTTGACCCATGGTGCGGCCCAGCCCAGCCCGACCCAGTCCGGCCCAGCCCGGCCCAGCTTGGCCCGGCCTTGGCCCGCGCGCCCTGGCGCCCTGCCCCTCCCTATGCCGCGCCCCCCCCCCCTGATCTCTTTCCCCTCATTCAATTCTGCCGCGCACAACTCCCTCTCTCTCCCACCTCTCTCTCTCTCCCGTGGTGCCCTAGGTTTTGGAGACGGTGATCGCCGAATTTGGACCCCGAGATGAGCTCCCTCTCCCTCTCTCTCTTCCCCTCCCCCTCCCCTTCCTTCTCCCCTGCGCGTGTTCCCTGCGCGCTCGCGGCCCCGTGGCCTCGTGCCCCCGAACCCTGGCGGCCTCGCCCCCGCGCCCCAGCAGCGGCTCGCCCCACGGCCCCTGTGCCCCGGCGACCCTGTGCCCCCACGGCCCCCGCGCCTCTGCCCCGGTGGTCCCCGCGACCGTGCCCCGGCGGTGGCTCGCCCCCGCACCCCGCGCCCCAGCGGCCTCACCCCCCCCGGCGGCCCCGCGCCCTGCGCGCCCCGCGACCCCGCACCCTCGTGCCCCGGTGTGGCCTCGCGTGCCCCGACATGGCTCGCGTGCCCCCGGCGCACGCATCGTGTTCTCACGCACGCGACTATAGCTGCGAGACGTTCAACTTTTAGTTTGATCCATTTTTCTTTATTTTAGTTTGGTCAATGTGCTGCGTCACGCGCTTCGTCGCGCGACGTTTCTTTTAAATTCAGTTCAGATGACGTATGCTGTCGTGAGTTTCATCACGCGATGCTTAACGTTTCTTTATAATTAATGCAAGAGTCTCGTTGAGTCATTTATTTCTTAATTCAATTTAAGTGTTGTGTCGCGCGTCTCGTCGCGTGACAATCCTTTTAATTTACTTTTATCTGTTCATAGTAATTAAACATGGAACATGACTTTACCCTATGCTAAACGTGATGGCTAAATCAATACCATTCTGTTTAGACGAGTATTTTAATTTATAATCGTGTGACGTGATCGCTTGTCGGTCGTAGCCTCGACCGTTACTTTTCCTTTCTCACTCAGTCCTAGGTGTGAGCCCTGCGTCGAACGTCTGTTTATTTATTGCATTCTATTATTTGGTGTATTGTTCCTTTGTATTAAATTTGTAGAATGTATGTCTGAAACTCGTATAGATAACGGTCAGTTAGCGGAGTCCGAAGGAGTTGCAGGTGAAGACCCTGAGCAGTAGCTGGTTGGTGAAGGCAAGTGTCCCTTGACCTATCTATGTCCTGCTCATGCTTATAATTCACTCCCCGCATTTACACAGTTTATACCTAAGGATTGACTAGCTTTTGTTTATCTTGTCCTTGTTTACCTATTTTGGTTGGGTTATTATGGTTTAGCTTTATGCTAGCGCTTCATATTAATCAATGAACATGATGAGATTATCTATGATATGCTGTTTTCCCTTTTGATTATGATGATGGTACTGTGACATTTAGGGGACTCGAGCTGTTTCTCGAGTGCGTCTCCGTAAGGACTGGTTCGTTGGATGACCGCCTGGGAAAAACAGTGAAACCATGAGGGTGGAGTGGGACGCCCTTAGCTGAGTAATTAGAGGAACTGGGGTGTAATTAGCTTCGCCGTTGTGTCGTTAATGGGGCTCGGTGTATGCGGCTCACTCTGCCAAGGTTGGTTCGCCCCTTGGGGAGGAGTGTGGTGCATTTAGGAAACCTAACGGGCGGCTACAACCCCAGGGAATCTTTGTAAAGGCTACATAGTGAGACCCTGCCTATTCACCTTGGTAGTGTTTAAGGGTTTGATCGGCCCAAGGCAAGAGAGAATCACGGCTTGTGGGTAAAGTGCGCAACCTCTACAGAGTGTTATGAAACTGATATATCACCCGTGCTCGTGGTTATGAGCGGCCAAGGGAGCTCCATTGATTAGAGATACTTGATCAGAGATGTATGGTTTACAAGTGGTGATGAGGATGATGATTTTGATTATGACTATGGTAACGGTAAGTGGTATTCTTTCCGTTTGGAAAGGGTACATTGGGTTAATAACTTGGGTTAATACTAAAACCTGGCTTTCTACTAGTAAATAATAACCTGACCAACTAAAAGCAACTGCTTGACTTAACTCCACATAAAGCTAGTCCACTACAGCCAAACGGGACATATTGCTGAGTATGTTGATGTGTACTCACCCTTGCTTTACACACCAAACCCCCTCCCCCAGGTTGTCCGCGTTGCAACCACCGCTCAGGTGAAGATGAAGTCATGGAGGAGGACTTCCAGGAGTTCCAAGAGTATGATGAGTTCTAGGCGTGGGTTAGCGGCAAACCCCCAGTCGGCTGCCTGTGTAGGCCGTGTGTATCTACGTTTCTCTTCCGCACTTTGATTATTGTTAAAGACTATGTGGATGTCTCGGACATCATGATGTAATCGACTATTATACCCTCTTTTATGTCATTATTTTAGCACTGCGTGATGATGTCCAGTTATGTAACTGATGTGTACGTGAATTGCTAATCCTGGCACGCACATGGTTCACATTCGGTTTGCCTTCTAAAACCGGGTGTGACGTAGGTGGTATCAAAGCCCGTGCTGACTGTAGGACCGCTAACCTAGAATAGAATGGTCATTCTAAGGATTATAGACCCCTATTATCACCTTGACTTTGGTATCCCTTCAAAAGTTGGTCATATTGACCAAACCTAAGTTCTACTATATATTATTATACCTTGCTGAAAATTTTGTTTTATTCTAATTCCTCATTTATTTATGGTGTACTTGCTGGTCATATTAGTTCTATTCTCATTCTTACGGTGTCTTTTATAGATGGCTCGTCTTAGACACACTGCACGGAAGTCAGTCATTCCTTTCCTGCCTTCTCGTCTCGCAGAGCGTCCGCTTCGGCGTCCGGTGGCTGGTTAGTCTAGCCACTTGGAGAGGCTGCACCACCGCCTACACGAGGAGCAGGAGCGTCGACGACAGGAGCTGGAGCAGCAGGACTCTTCTTTCTCGCTTCAGCAGGAGATAGAGTTTGTGAGGAGCTGCTCCCCTGTGCTCCCGCTGGAGGCGCCCCCTGCACCACCACTGAGCGCCCCAGCCGCTGGAGTAGCTGCTGGAGGAGACCCAGATGACGGAGGTGGTGACAGCAGCTCGAGCCACAGCATCGACCTTTCAGAGGAGCAGGAGTTGGAAGGATGGGTTGCTTGACCCATCACTCGCGACGCCGCTCGCGGGTGTCAATTCCACGATGCGCTCGACATCTTGCTGTGCCAGACACTTGACCAGCACACTTGGTCTATCGAGTATCGTTGTGTTGTCTTCCAGCACAGTCGCGGGGTTTACCTGGACCGTTGGGAGGCAACCTGCTTGGTGCACCGTCCGGAGAACAGTCTCCGGGGTGCGGGGGTCTGCTCAGAGCACTATTCTATCTCTGAGCAGGACTCAGCTGAAGCGGCCATGCAAGATGTCGCACGGCGTGCGCTTTCGCACTACTGCTCAGTGCTCGGTGGGGTAGCTGATGGTCTCAACCTGAAGTATTACCCCCGCCGTCCATCTGGCAGCATAGGAGGCATGGTTCTCTCACCTGTCGGTGAGGATAATCCTAGGTTGAGCAGCACAGTCTACCTAGCCGTCGTGCTAAACACGGAGCTGGACCATGAATTAGACGAGCTGAGTAGGGCTCGTGCTGAGATCGCCCAACTGTGGGCTGAGCGCGCGGAGCATCGTCACCTGGAGGATGGCTCCCCTGCTCCCGTCGGGACTCAGCACTCGTACCGCTCACCTCAGCGTGGACACCATGCTTATGGTAACCCCGACTGCAGGACCAAGATAAATTTAGAACCATAGATCGTCAGCGTCAGATCTTGTAATTAATACGAAAGTATATATATATAGAAGCTATAGTCTTAGCATCAGTCTTACTCTTAGTCTTAGTTAGACAGGGTAGTTTGCTTATCCTGTGCCTTTATGTTTGTCATGATGAACTATGTTGGATTTGGATCTTTGTAATGACCGTCGCCAGGGTGTAGGTATCCCCTGCACTTTGGTTTACCTGTTAAGTGTTAATAAAATTAGTTATCTAGTTGGGAAGCCCTTTTATTCTACTTTCCTCTTTATCTGAGAAGCTGTGTTTGCCTATGTTGGGAGTCGGTGAAGATGCTTATCTACTCAGTACTGTGGAAGGATTCTATACTCTTTTCTTATGCTGCAAGTTGCAAGATCAGTTCTGATGTGTGATTGCATTCTGCAGATGTCAGACAACAGGCGCAGAGGAGGAAGGCGTGCTCAGCAAGAGCAGGCAGCCCCGCAGGAAGAGGCACCCTGTCAGCAGCTGCCACCCCCCCTGATGACCATCGAGCAGATGTTCCTAATGCAGACTCAGGCAGTTCAAGCCATCGGTCAGACTCTGACCGCCATTCAGCAGCAGCAGCAGCCACCACCTCAGCCTCAGATGCCTCAGATGTCCAGAGACAAGCGTGCTGAATTCATGAGAGGTCATCCCCCAGTGTTCGCTCACTCTTCTGACCCCATGGATGATGAAGATTGGCTACATACCATGGAGCGGGAGTTGCACACCGCTCAGTGCAACGACAGGGAGAAAGTTCTGTATGGTCCCCGTTTGTTGAGAGGAGCAGCCTAGTCTTGGTGGGAGTCCTATCTTGCCACCCATGCCAACCCCGACACCATCACCTGGGAAAATTCAGAGATAGCTTCTGTCAGTACCATGTCCCAGCAGGTCTGATGACAGTGAAGAAGGAGGAGTTCCTGGTGCTCAAGCAAGGGCCTATGTCTGTCAGTGAGTACCGAGACAAGTTTCTGCAGCTGTCTCACTATGCTCCTAAGGATGTCAACACAGATGCCAAGAGGCAGTATCGCTTCTTGAGAGGCTTAGTTGATCCTCTGTAGTATCAGCTGATGAATTATACCTTCCCCACATTTCAGCACCTGATTGACAGAGCAATCATGACAGAGAGGAAGCGCAAAGAGATGGAGGATTGCAAGCATAAGATCAGTGGACCTCAGCCTGGAAGCAGCAATCGTCCTCGTTTCTTAGGCAACCCACCTCAGCAACAACAATTTCAAAGGTAGTACCCTCAGCACCAGCAGCAGAATTGCCAGAACAATCAGTCAGGAGGAGGTCAGTTCCAGAGGCAGAATCAGCAGGCACCTCATCTTCCTGCCCCAGCAACCCAACAGAACAGTCAAGCAGCACCAGTTCAAGGCGGAAGCAGAGCATGTTTCCATTATGGAGAGCAAGGCCATTGGGTGATGCAATGTCCGAAGAAGGCAGCCCAGCAGCAGTCAGGCCCTAGTGCCCCAGCATAGCAGAATGTGTCTCAGCCTAAAGCAGGCAACCGCTCTTAGCCACGCTACAATCATGGGAGACTGAATCACTTGGAGGCTGAAGCAGTTCAGGAAACCCCCAGCATGATTATAGGTATGTTTCCACTTGACTCCCATATTGCAGAAGTGTTATTCGATACTAGAGCAACACATTATTTATTACTGCATCATGGGTAGAAGCAAATAATCTTCTAATCACTACCATGTCAACCCCCATCCAAATTGACTCATCCGGTGGTAGAATTCAAGCCAATAACATTTGTTTGAATGTAAGTGTGGAAATAAGGGGGATAGCGTTTCCCGCTAATCTCATAGTAATGGGTACCCAGGGAATAGATGTCATCCTAGTGATGAATTGGCTAGATAAGTATCAAGCAATTATTAGCTATGATAAGAGGACAATCAAATTGGTGTCCCCACTAGGAGAAGAAGTGATAGCCGAGCTAGTCTCACCTGAACCAAGGAAGGAAAGTTGTCATCAGATGGCTATCTATAGCAAGGAGCCAGATTCACTCGAGATTATCAAGGTTGTGTTAGAATTCCTAGATGTGTTTCCGGAAGACTTACTAGGCATGCCACCTGAGCGGAAAGTTGAGTTTGCCATAGAGCTTTTCCTGGCACTACCCCCATTTCTAAAAGAGCCTACAGAGTGTCTGGACCAGAGTTGGTCAAACTCAAGAAGCAGATTGATGAGCTGTCAGAGAAAGGTTATATAAGGCCAAGCACCTCATCTTGGGCCACCCCTGTCCTGTTCGTGGAGAAGAAGGATGGCACCAAAAGGATGTGCATCGATTATCGAGCTCCGAATGAGGTCACGATTAAGAACAAGTACCCCTTGCCCAGAATAGAAGATCTGTTCGACCAGTTGAGAGGAGCCAGCATGTTTTCAAAGATAGATCTAAGGCCAGGTTATCATCAGCTTAGGATCCAACCCTCAGACATTCCGAAGACGACGTTCATTACCAGGTATGGGTTGTATGAGTTCACTGTTATGTCTTTTGGCCTAACGAATGCACCAACCTTCTTCATGAATCTGATGAACAGTGTATTAATGGATTATCTTGACAAGTTTGTGGTGGTATTTATTGATGATATTCTTATATATTCTCAAAGTGAAGAAGAGCATGTGAATCATTTGAAGATGGTATTGCAGAGATTGCAAGAGCACCAGTTGTATGTAAAGTTGAGCAAGTGCGAGTTCTGGATCAATGAATTCCTGTTCTTAGGTCACATAATAAACAAAGATGGATTGGCTGTGGATCCGAAGAAAGTGGCAGACATTCTGAATTGGAAAGCACCAACAGATGCTCGAGGAATCAAAAGTTTTATTGGAATGGCCGGATATTATCGGCGATTCATTGAAGGTGTTGGGGGCCTTCGGCTTCCGAAGGTCCTCAAAAACAAGATTTGACAATGTTTCTGGAGTATAATGCATGAACAGGTACCTTCGGACATGAACCCTTCGGATAAGTCAAAATTGCTATATGAATAAACACAAAGAAAACGAAGGATGGAACAGAGCCGAAGCTGTGCGCAAGGAAGCTTCAGCATGATGGTAGAAAAGAGGAAACCGACTTAAAGAGGAAAAGACTATCTAGACCTCGATGGATTATTATAGAGTTATTATCAAAAGCAAAGGACCTGGATGTAATTTTACATGGGCTGCGACCCGTGCCTATAAATAGGTGAACAGTACTCCCGTACTGTTCACGCTGAGTGGGCATTCACTTTTGCGTCACACTTGTACTTTTGCTTTCCTTCAAGTCGAAGGTACATCTTGTAATTTGTTGTAATTTGCTTATGATGATATTTAAGCATTTATGTCATTTCTCATACCTTATGTGAATCCCCTCTTTCATTATTTGTTATACCGATGAAGGTATATCCTTTGTAACCTTCGTCCGAAACTCATTATATCCTGAGGGAAATAATGCTTCGAAGGATGAAAGACTTTAACGTTTAACGATTTCCGTGTTGCCTTGTTCTTAATTCATAGCATTTAAGGACAAGTCACCATCATTGGCACCCACCTCCGGTGAACCCTTTTTGACCACCTTCGGCAAGCATCGACCTTCGTCACGCCGCCAAAGAAAGCTTCAGCAACGGGGACTGCTGCTCTGAAGCCGCTGGACCCGAACCAGTAGACTCTTTCTCTTCAGGAAGCCCGAAGTCAGAAGAGGAAGGCCACCAGTCCAATGCATCAGGAGGACGATTTGGACCAAGAAATCAGGAATATGGAGATGCTTCATCAACAGGTGCAAAGTAAGAAAGCAAAGATGGCCCAGTTAGCTGACCTACAAAGGCAGATAGACAAAGCCTCTAAAGAGGTTCGTCATCTCACGCAAGATGAACAGAACCGGAGGCCCCAGTACAGAGAGCTTCACCAAGAGGGCTTCGTCAACGAGGATGACTAGTATGATGATTTCCATCATGGAAATTTTGCTTTTGATGATGCTTCTCCTCTGTCAGCTAAACTGCAGGCTACACCTTGGCCCCCATCTTACAAACCACCCCAGCTCCCAATGTATGACGGACACTCAGACCCAAAGCAATTCCTGATGAGCTACGAAGTAACCATATCTTCATATGTGGCAACAATGCAGTCATGGCGAAATCCTTCGTCATGGCAGTCAAAAATGTTGCCCAGACCTGGTACTCTTCTCTTCGGCCAGGAACAATCACATCGTGGCAAAAGCTGAAGGATATGCTTATTACCAGCTTTCAAGGGTTTCAGACAAAACCGGTCACTGCTCAAGCTTTGTTCCAGTGCACTCAGGATCATGAAGAATACCTTGAAGCGTATGTCCGAAGGTTTTTACGACTGAGGGCACAGGCGCCAACGGTGCCTAATGAGATTGTTATTGAGGCCATGATTAAGGGTCTTCGGCCAGGACCTACAGCCCAATACTTTGCCAGGAAACCCCCTCAGACCCTGGAGAAGCTGCTTCAGAATATGGACGAATATATCAGAGCAGATAATGACTTTCGGCAAAGGAGGGAGGAAGCTTATAGGTTCTCCGAAATGACCAGGGGCTTCGGAGGAAGAATCCAACCTAGGCACGTTAGGTCTATCCATTCTACTCAGAATGACGATAGGGGAAGCCAGCAACAAAGGCCGCAGTATTCCTCTCAGGCTTCGGGGCAGCAACAGACCTATCCTCAGCCCCCAGCTCCAAGGGCAGAGGCGCTAGGGGCTTCGGAGGAAGGTTTGGGAATCAGCCCAGGAAAATTTACTGCCTATTCTGTGGAGAGGACAAGGGCCATACCACCAGGATGTGCCATGTCACCATTCAAAAACAGAAAGAGATAGCAGAAGCTGTAGCCCAATAGAGTCAGCCGAAGCAGGTTATGCATACTGCTTCGTACCACTCACCATACATTCCAGAATATGTGGGCAACCATCCTGCAGCTTCTGTTGCTTCGGCAAGCCAACCTCAGGCATCTTGGCAACAGCCCCCACCTCCACCACCAATGCAACCCGCTTATCCCCAAGGCCAGCAGCCAGAAGGGAGCCAGCACAGTCACCAGCAGAGAGACTTCAGGGAGCAGTCCGAAGCTCGCACAGTCAATAGTACTGTGCCAGAATCAAAGCACATCTACTAAGATATATCCTACCTTAGAAACAGCCTTTACATTTGTCATCATTCACCTTTTCAATAAAGAACAAGCATTGAAAATTCAGTTCTTCTGTTGTTTTCAATTTCCTGTAATAGCTTTGTCATTATCATGATGAATATATCTTCTTCAAACATTGACGAAGTTCTAAAGGTTTTCACAAAGGAATGCATTGCAAGTTATTGTCGAAGCAATAAAAGTCATTCTCAAGGGAACGCAGCGTAAGTTTTCTGCTCAAAAGTCGTTCCAAAGGGAATGCAGAGCTTACAGCGAAAAATAAACGCTGATACCGCCGAAAAAGAAGGCGAAGAAGCTCCTAAGGGAGGCTTACAGCGAAAAATAAACGCTGATACTACCGAAATAAAAGGCGAAGAAGCTCCTAAGGGAGGCTTACAGCGAAAAATAAATGCTGATACCGCCGAAATAAAAGGCGAAGAAGCTCCTAAAGGAGGCTTACAGCGAAAAGTCAGCGCTGATGAACCGAAAAATGACCAAAAGATTGTGTCCTCCACTGGGGAATGTGTGTAGGCCCTTCGGCGTGAATATCATTTTGCATATCATTACATCATCACATCATGCGCACAGCATAGCATCATACATCATATTGCATCGATGGCACAAGAAGGGGGTACAATATCGATCTTCGGAAAGGTACACAATGTTGACCCACATTATTGAGCTTCGGAGATCGCTTCGAAGAAGTGCCAAGGCACAAAATAGGTTTTCAAGAAATACAGCTTTGTCACTTTCATATGAAAAGGAGATACATTGTTCACAAAGCATAGATGTTTTTTCGGAAACTGTAATATTTTTACGGAATATGGATGTTCTTTACGAAGCATGAAAAGAAGGGAAGGTGTTTTTTTCGCCGAAGGCTCAAAAACGGTATGTACGTAAAGTTTCATGCATCGTAAAGAGTTGAATCATAAACAGTTCATATATTACATTCAAAATTACAAAATATTATGCATATTGTCCAGCAAATATTACATTCCAAATAGCTTTACAATAATAGCTAATCTTCTCTCAAAACTACTTCTGCAGCTTCGTTTAGTAGTTGATCAACAACTTTATCCATAATAGCTTCGGCCATTTTTCTAATTTCGTCATCCCCCTTAGCTTTGGGGTCCACCAATGGCTCGGTGGGCTCTAGGGGAGGAGATTGTACGGCTGTGTTGCAAAGTGTAAATAAGTCCGAAGTCATAAAATTACAACATAAAACCAAAAGTTAGTAGTCAATACCCATTTGCCTCTCGAGATTTGCACTTTTCTCAGCGGCCTCTGCCACTTTTCTAGCATCGTGAATACCTTTTTCACTTCTCCTTATGATTTCTTGAGCCATCTCCCGACCGCCATTTTCCCAGATGTCGGTGAAAAATTTTCCACCAACCAAGCTCGCTTCGACCGAGGGGTCTTTTATATCTTAAGTAGATAAGGTGGCCTCAGTTTGCGCCAAGGATTTCACATGATCACAGCCTCTTCTCTCCAAAATAGTGGCCATCTCCCTAGCACCCGAAAAGGCGCATATATCCCCACGGCCACTCAAAATTTCTTCAAAAGCTTTGACCTCGCCGTTGATCCAGTCGATTAGACCTTTAGGATCTCCCAGTATGAAGTTGCTTTCATTCAAGAATGCGCTGACGCTGGTGAAACTAGTCTTAATTGTTTCCACACATTTCATGGATTTTTCATAACATTTTTCTTTTGAAGACCGAAGCTCTGCAGTTGCTTTCTCCCAATGATTCTTCCAGTAGTCGCTGGCTTCAAGGTCAGCTTTGGCAGTTGCACACTTTAAGTTCGCCTCAGCCAGCTGTTTCTGAAGATTTTCAATTTTGCACTTCTGGGCTTCAGCTTGGGCCTTGGAAGCAGCTTTGTCCTCTTTTATTTTGTTAAGAAATGAATGTAAAATTTTATCTTTCTCAAAACCTTCGTTCCTCAGCTCAATCACTTCGGAACGAAGGTTATTCAATGCCATGATACATCCTTCGTCTTCAGCACTTTTCTGCGCTCTAAGGGCATTGCTGAGGATAAGGCCCTGCAAAAGCAATGTAATATCAAGAAATAAACACACGAATTTTTAACCACGCAAAAAGTTTATTTTCTCACCTTTAAGTTGTTATATGCTAAGCTGTCGGCTATTTCATCTTTTGACAAAACTGAAAGCCCATCTTCTAGAGTTGGGAATCCAAAGCTTCTTGCCATCTCTCGGCAGACACAGATCTCCTTGTTGTCTGGGAGACAATACAAGAAGTCTTCTTCTCCGCTGCCATTGAATATCAACGCCCCTTTCGGATATTTTAATTTCTGGGCATAATGATGAGCTTCTCGTTTTTCTTCTTCAGATAGTATTTTGCCCGAAGCATGTCGCACAATATAATCAGGAAATTTGAAAGATGATTCGGGAGTGGAAGAAAGAGTTTTTTCAGACAGAATCTGCTTTAAAGTTTCCTTTTTATTTTCTCCTTCGGTTTCCAAGGATTTTTCTTTGGCAGACTCTAAAGGTCCAGTTTTGATTTCAGTCTGGTGCTTTGTAGTTTCGCCTCCAGATGCTGTTGTTTCAATTTGTGCTTTTTGAGCTTCGGCAACTTTTTTCGGCGTAGAGCTTGAAGACTTTATTGTCTCCAGTACATCCAAAACATTAACCATCCTTTTCCTTTTGGGGGTCACAGCTGGACCCTTCTGAGCTTGTGGCACTCCAACTTCCGCCGAAGGACTTATTGCTTCCAATATTTTTGTTTTCCCAACCTCCATCTCTTCAATGTTAATAGCCTTCGGCTCATCCGATTTGGCTGATGATGCCTTCGGCGTTGCAGCCGGTTCACTTTTTTGCGAAATCGCAGGGTTTTTGCCTTCGGGCGCCGAAGAGCTCTCACCGCCAAAATCAGGCACTACGGCCGATTCAATATAGCGTAGTCGATGAGTAAGGACTTTCACTCTTTTCCTCTTCGGCGCAGGCTCTCTCGGAGCAGCTGAAACAACATCTCTCCCGGAATCTTCGCTTTTCCTTTTTTGTCCCCGGGGCGGGTAACAGTAGTCGGGATACATGAACCCGATGGCATCGAAAACTCTATTCAATCTCTTCTTTTTACGGTTCCCGAAGGCAGCAGATAATGCGTTGTCTTCTGCTCTGGAATATAGACCAAGCAGATCATCACTTGTAGCTTAGACGCTTTTCAGCCAGTCATCGTCTGGCTCGATAAACTGGTCTCTGAATCTGAAGGTATATTTTAGCCGAACCAGACCACCTTCGTGGGGATTGCTGATGGACTCTTTTGGCACCTCCCAGTCGGCTAGCAGCGGCCATATCCTGTAGGCCACGTGTTCTTGAACTAAATCCCTTGTCCCAATGAAAGAACAGACTAAGCCGAAAGCCTTGCGGCATTCTTCGGCTGCTTCGTCAATTTCTACCTTCGGTTTACGGAGCCCGAAGCGTTGCCAGATAGGGCGCATGATTATATCTTTGATGTCTTCTCGTTCTTTTAAATTATTCTTTACATAAAACACTCTTTTGTCCAGTCTCCGGGCCATCTCTTCCGAAAAGTCGGTACTGGCGAGCTTGAGCCAGAACGGGCAATGAAGCTATAGCAACCAAAATTATTATGATACTGCTCCTTACCCCAGGGCTTCGTCTCGTATAACAATTCATGCATGCTGCAGAAACTTTTTGCATTTGGTTCCAAGCCTTGACTCCTTAAAGCCCACACGAAGATTCCCATTCTTATAATAGCTTCGGGGGTAATCTGGTGAAGGTAGATCTGAAATATCTTCAAAACCTCTACTACGAAGCTCCTAAGAGGAAGCCGAAGCCCAGCCTTCAAAAAGCTCCGAAAGATCACGACTTCATTCTCCTCTGGGGTAGGACAAGTTTTTTCTCCATCGTCAGTGTTGGGGACTTGTCCTTAAATGCTTCGGCTTGATGGAAAAAGTGCAAGTGTGACGCAAAAGTGAATGCCAAGTCAGCGTGAACAGTACGGGAGTACTGTTCACCTATTTATAAGCACGGGTCGTAGCCCATGTAAAATTACATCCAGGTCCTTTGCTTTTGATAATAACTCTATAGTAATCCATCGAGGTCTAGATAGTCTTTTCCTCTTTAAGTCGGTTTCCTCTTTTCTGCCATCATGCCGAAGCTTCCTTGCGCACAACTTCGGCTTTGTTCCATCCTTCGTTCTCTTTGTGTTTCTTCATACAGCGATTTTGACTTGTCCGAAGGGTCCATGTTCGAAGGTACCCGTTCATGCATTATACTTCCAGAAACATTGTTAAATCATGTTTTTGAGGACCTTCGGAAGTCGAAGGCCCCCAACAGTAGCCCCTTGTAATATTAATTTGTTAGAATGATAAATTCAGATTGCAATAAGGACGAAGGCCCTGAGCAGAAGGTCCGAAAAAACACCTTCCCTTTGCTAGAATAGCAATAGTCACCGACAAGCGGGCCCTCTAGTATGCAACGCACCAGGCATATAAATAAGAGCACACCGCAAACTCATTTGGTATGCTTTTTTTTATTCAAATGTTATTAGCTCATTTTTATTTTTATTATTATAGAAATGACAACAGATTGCAAATATACCTTCAGATTTGTAGACCAGTTTGTCGAGCCAGACGATGATTGGCTGGAAAGTGTCGAAGCTACAAGTGATGAATTACTTGGGGCGTACTCCAAGACGGAAGATAATGCGTTATCTGCGGCCTTCGGAGGCCGAAAGAAGAAAAGATTCAACCGAGTGTTTGATGCTATTGGGTTTGTCTATCCTGACTACCGGTATCCGTTACGGGGTTAGAAAAGAAAAGGCGCGGCTTCTGTGAAGGAAGTTGCTTCGGCCGCTCCTAGTGAGCCAGCGCCGAAGAGAAAAAAGATGAGAGTTCTTACGCACCGGCCACGCTATATTGAGCCGGCCACAGTGCCTGAGTTTGTTGGTGAGACCTCTTCGGCTACTGAAGCCAAAGAGCCTATTCTTCTGCAGAATATTGAAGAGCCGACCGCAATGCCGGAGATGGAAAAAATGGAAGAACCGAGGGCTGAAGAGACAAAGACATCGGAAGTTTTAAGTCCTTCAGCAAGAGTTGAGGTGCCAATACCAATGTCGAAGGCACAAAAGGACCTTACAACAACTCCCAAGAGAAAGAGAATGGTTAACGTGCTAGACGTGCTGGAAATAATAAAATCTTCAAGCTCTACTTCGAAGATAGCTGTCGAAGCTCCAAAAACACAAATTGAGGCCGAAGCTGCCAAAAACCAAGTGGAAACCGAAACTGGGCTTTCAGAGCCTGCCAAAAGGGAATTCTTGGAAATTGGAAAAGAAACAGAAAAAGAAACTGTAGAAGAAATTTTATCTGAGAAAACCGCCATCCCTATTCCCGAAGCATCTTCCGAAGCTCCCAACTATGTCTTACGTCATGCTTCGGGTAAAAATCTTACTGAAAGAGAAAAGCGAGAAGCTCTGTTTTATGCGCAAAAATTGAAATATCCAAAAGGGGCGCTGATATTCAACGGCAGCGGAGAAGAAGACTTCTTGTATTGTCTCCCTGACAGCAAAGAGATTTCTGTCTATCGGGAGATGAGCAAGAGCTTCGGATTCCCGACATTAGAAGACGGGCTTTGTAACACCCAGGTGTTACCCTGGCTAAGAGCCACTTTGGCACTAGAAGCTGTGATCACTTAAGATAGAGGCTTAGGGCAGCACATAAGAACCCTGGGGCTCATGTTATAATTGAGTTGCCCATGACATGAGAAACATTACCCTAAGACCTTGCACACTTACTATCTTGGACAATAGGGGGAGAAGAACCCTAGCTCTCTCCAAAGCCCTACCTTCCTAAACCCTAAGTAAGGGGGGGGAGAGAATGATCAAATAGGTAAAGCATGTGTAACTTTTACCCAAACCTTAAGCAACATTATAACCATCATTTTGGAGAGGAAAATTTTGCAAAAAGGCCCCTGGAGAAACCCCATTTCAAATCTCCAAGTGGAGAGAGAGCTAGAGCTCTCTAATTTTCTCTAAGTCACATTTTAGCCCTAATTCAAAGACCAGCCGTGTTCACTTTGAAAATGGCGCCAAAACCACTTGGGTTCTATACCAAAAATGTGCTATACCACTTAAGGCACCCCCTGGAAAAATTTGAAACCGAGACTTGGACATTTGACAAGCTTTGACATCGGTTTTGTCGCGGAGTGTGCAGTGAGACAAACCAAACTTGGCGCCGGTCTATCTCCTAACCTAGGGCGTATCCTCCCTTGGAACTCACATGAAATAGGTAGCTCTAGGTGCAGAGAAGAGATCTTTCACAGTCGACATGGCGAGATTCGTACGCTTGGCCGCTCAGCAGGGCGAAGAACACGGGCAGAAGCAAAGCGCCACGTGTTCGACGCGCTCTGAGCACGCCAGAGCACGCCCGCGCGCGCCCCTCGCGCCCGCGTCACGCCAAACGGCTAGGCCAGCGCCCTGGTGCGCGCCCGCGCCTATAAAACCCTCCCGAGCGTCGACCATACCCGTCCGCACCCACCCGACCCTCGCCGGAGCTTGTTTCGCCGTCGTTGGCCCGTGCGCCGCCGTCCGCGGCCACCCAGTCCCCCTGCCATCGTAGACCGGCCCGCTCCGCCATTTCCAGCCCCGTCCCGCCCTCGGAGAAGCTTGTGCACCCCTCTGCGAGACTCCCCGAGCGAGGAATTGGAGTTTCCTTCGCCGGAGAAGCCAGTCCACCCACGCCGGAGCACTTAACCTCGCCGGAGTTCGTGGACCGGGTAATCCACTCAGCCATTCTTCGATTCCTTGTGCACACAGTCGCTGCGTGACCCCGTGAAGCTCACCGTGCCGTCGGATTGAACCAGCTCGCCGTGGTTTGGCCGGTATACTCGCCGCCGACGAGGACACCCGCCTGCGCTCGTGGACCAGGCGATTCCGGCCACCTCCGACGACGAGCCGTACCTCGACGTGACCGCCAGAGCCTCCCCGAGCCGACCCCACCCTTCGCCGGACCTCCCTCGCCGCCGGTAAGCCGCGCCGTCCTTTCTTTCCTGCGGCTACTGTTCGGTTTAGAAGAAGGACCGCGGGTGTAAGGAAGAAAACCCTGGGGGGTTAAGTGTAAAGCCCAAGACTCATTTGAATAGTGACCTGAGGGTAGATCTGCGAGAGTTGAATCAGTTTAACCCTAGGGGTCTCGGTGCAAACTGGTTTTTCCAGAAAACCTTAAGTAAATCTGTTTTTAAATTGGACATCAACTTTGAAAATGCATAACTTTTGTTTAAATCATCCAAATTTGGTCAAACCAATTTTGCCAAACTCTAAATACTGTAACCTGTCTAAGAAAAATATAAAACCACATATGAACTAGAGAAAAATATAAGGTTCTGATTTATTTTCAGTTTTGGCCAAAAGCTTAATAATAGCAAGAAAAATAGTTGCACTATTTAACTAGGGTTAGTAAAATTTGGAGAAGTTTGTATTCACTCACTAACTTAGTTAAAAATGTTAAACCTCTCTGTCTATTACATTAAGATAATTTTAACCCCCTATTCTATAATATGCTTAAGTTTAAGGAAAATAAAAAAGGTGATATAAATGATGAACCAGAGGGTACACCTATTTTTGTTGAGATACTTAGTCAATGTAGTTCACTGGAAAAATATGTCATACCCTGTTGTAGTATAAAATAAACAAGATACCTTTTTAATGAAGAAAATAGGGATAACTTAGAAAAACCCTACAAAAATACCCCTAAGGTGAAACCTCCCCAAACCTTAGGATAACTACTGTGTTGATAATAAGAACTTAAGAAAAATCTGAAATCTGTTGTTTGATATTTTTCAAATGACAAGTTAGTTCTAATCACTCTTTTGCACCCAAGTTTAGAAATTCACCATTAATTAACCACCATGTAGCTCTCTGCCATTTTTGGTACAAGAGCTTTTTATCACTACTAGAGGCCAGCAAAAATAACCATTAGGTCAGAAACCACTTTAATAAAGGACTTGTAGTGTAAAATGGCCCAAATTACCTAACCATTGTTATTTTTGTTTAAAGATTAGCTTTTATACTTTAAGCCTCAAATTTTCAAAACAAGCTAGTATAGCCAGTGACCACCCACTGTAATTTTTACAGAATTTTTGGAAAGTTTTAAACTACTATCATAGTTCAAAACCCCTACTAGAAGCCCTAGGTGGAAATTAAGAAAGGAAAATGGATGATGGAACTTAATGTCCCCCTAAGGCCCTTATAATTGTCCACTGAAATTTATAAAGGCCATACAAATCCAATAAGTCATTTTAGAAAGAAAACCAAAAACTAAAAAGTAATAAGTCTATGAATACCACTAGAAGACCCTCGTAACCAAGAAGCCCTAAGTTAAATTCTTAACTTGAATTCTGTAGCTTAATGTTCTAATCATGACATACATGTTCATTGCATTTCGATAGACTGTAATCTTGCTGACGGAGAGTACGTCCTCGTGCCGGAGCAAGGAGCTGCCCAGGAGGTTGCCCCCGACCCAGCACCGGAGCCTGCACCAGAGGACCTGCCTGCCACTGCTTTAGAAGGCAAGCCCGGTTTTATGCATAACCCGTTATTTATGCTATTTTACTTCACTTAATGATTGTAGGATTGATTGTGCACTTAGGTGTAGGAATTGTTTGAAACCCTAGTTGCATGATCTCAGGAATCCTTTTGAGATGAATACTAGTCTGACAGGTCGAGTAGCTGCTTTATTTAATTAGGGTCTCGGTAGAAGACGAGTGATTTTTCTAGCACTCGCGCGAGATCAGGAAGTTGATTGTACCCACTTTCATACTGTCAGGATACTAGTTAGTGGACCACAATCCATGGGGATTGGTTGTCCACGAGATGGAAAATGGAATAAGGATTAACGTGCGGATACCTGTGTCAAGCGTTTGAACGTACTAAACACATACCGAGAAATATGGTAAATCGGTAAACCTAGTACCGGATTGAACCTGCCAGTGGACATACCCCCTCACGCGACCTGAGACGTAGTCTCCCATTCCGGTTATGGTGGGTACAAGTGCGGCCACTGCACGACGGCCAGTCGGGGTCAGTGGGGCATTGTACGCCAAGGCGGTGAGACCTGATCTGCTGCCAGGGAATCGATGGGGACGGTTGATGTGTGTGGGGACGGAGTGCCCCTACATGTCGTGTGTTTAGGTTTACCTTGCAAGGATAAAACTCGATTCGAATCGTCTGCTTCTCGCAGCTAATGAGACTGCTTGATCCATTGTACTGCATTGAGTAAGAAGTGGAACTGTGATGAGATGATACAAAATGATGATTGCTAAAAATGCTTGCTACTATGTATGAGTAGATAGTACACTTTTAGCCTTAAGAGAGTCACACTTAATTTTGACAAAGTTAAAATCTTGGTTTAGAAACTCAGCTAGTGCTTTTGGCAACCAAACCCCACAGCCAAACAGCTGCATGTCTAGAGGTAGAGGAGTATAGACTCCTCACACCGGGTAAGTCTAGCTGAGTATTAGTATACTCAGCCTTGCTTGTGGCATAATTTTACAGGTTCTCTGGAGGACATGGTTGCTGGAGTGACTTGGCCATCCACCCTGCCACCGGGTTGGACTGTCGAGTGGGACCCTGCCTCGGCTGAGGAGGAGCATGAGGAGTGATGGGACAGGCTTCCCCATCCCTCCATTTATTTACCGTTAGTTTATTTTCCGCTGCACTCCAAAAACAATGATGGTTACTTTTGCGAAAACTCCGATGATGAAAATGGTGATGTAATAACTTAATACTCTTCCATGCATGGTTTTATGTTTTATTGTATTTGCTCTGTGACTCACCATCGAGTGAGACTGTGGTACTTGATCCTGTCAGTGGCCGTGTCGGACTAGATCCGAGGGATTGACGGGTTATTCCCATTTAAGTGTGGTCTAGCCTCTAAGGTCGGACTTAGGCACTTAAGTCGGAATAATTCGGGCAGTTCCGCCACAGCTGGTATCGGAGCTTGTACCACCACAGAGGAATCAATAAATCCTAAACACCATCCCTTTTCTAAAAGTAAAACTGGATAGAAACAATGTTGGATGGATAGTAGGGCGAGCAGGATAGACCTAGGACGTGAAGCCTTAGGATAATAGAAGGGTAGCTAGGTGGCTAAGTGACTAGGCCCTACAGGCCACTTTTACAGGATGGGAGTTCTTCCCTATTCCTCTTATTTTCTTGTGAGGTCGTTCAGGACGTGCATGCATGCATTCTTAATTAAATAAATAATTGACTAAATAAAAAGACTCAAAAGTGAAATAGCAGCCAACTAGGTCCTCACTACCTTTTTCTTTTAACCAGAGGCAGGTTGAGTTTTGTTTTCCCTGTTCTTTTTACTTCTTTTTCTTTACTTACGCTTAACCGTGCACAGATGACTTCCCACGAATCCTCTGAGGATGGAGATGCACTGACCCACACTGACGGACTTGCACGAGAGGGTTTTCCCCGCATCTTGTGGGAGGTGCTTCAGGGGGCAGGATATTTGACTCCCCCTCAGTACGCGGTGCAGCTCTTCGAGAAGCACCGGGTGCCCCGCTGCCGGGTGAGGATGACCTTGGAGCCTCATCCCCTGCAGCCAGGCTGGCGTTCACTGGACTCTGAGTCCTATGGATACCGGGCTGAGGACACTATTGAGGCTATCGCTCTGCATGGACTGACCACCTTCTGTGGATTTCACCCCTTGGAGTTGGCTACTCACCCCATTGGGTTGTTCCCTGCGGAGAAGGAGGACGACCCGATGTGGAAGGACCGGGTGGAGCATGCCAAGGACATCTGGGCTCTCTACCCAGGCCACACGGCACACTTGTCGGTACGGTGCATGAACGCTCTGTATCGCCTGCAAGTGATGCGTGGGGAGGCCATGTCCCACCTGATGGCGTTGCTAGAGGACACCAAGATCACCCTGGATAACAGGGAGGAGCTCGTGGTGGATTTATCCCAGGAGCTGGTGGAGAAGGATTTGCAGGTGGAGCAGCTGACAGACGAGGCTCATGAGTTGGAAGAGCTGGTGGGTACCAGGGAGAATACCATAGAGGTCCTCGAGGATCAGCTCCTCAACACTCAGCAGCAGTTAGCAGAGGCTAATGCGCATCTGGACATGCATCACCAAGAGATCCATGATGCGGAGGCTGACGAGGACGTCGACATCGAGGGAGGAGATGAGTCTGCCTCCAGTGTAGACACCGCTGGCTCAGGGAGACCCCCTTCCCCCGAGTCTAGCGTCGCCTCGTTCGCTCAGTAGAGGCCAGACTAATGTTAGAAATTGGTGATAGTTGGACTCCTCGCCGCTAGCTTAGCTTTTGCACCCTTAGGGTACTAGGCTAGGTAGAGTTGAGTCTTTTGATTCCTTGATGTAACCAGTGGTAAAACTCTTTTGGATGTTTAGGGATGACTGATGGTAATTTAAATTCGGATGGAAGGATCATGTTTTCATTTGTTTTATTTGGAATCTATCAATTACTTTGACTCCCCTACCATGTTCAAACCTTAAGCTTGGAGATGTGTTATTAAACAACCATGTGGCTTTTTCAGATGGCTGGGAGAGCGCGCCGTGGACAGAATGAGCACGTTCCTCCACCGCCACCGCCTCCCACTCTGCAGGAGCTCATGGCCCAGCAGAATGAGATTCTGAGGCAGCTAGCTCAGCGGCAGCCACCACCTCAGCAGTATGGTGGAGACCATCAGCGTCACCCCGTCGCTGCTACTTACCAGGAGTTTCTCAGCACCCAGCCGCCATTGTTTACCAGGTCGGAGGACCCACTGGATGCAGATGTGTGGTTGAGGGTGGTAGAATCCAAGTTCCCATTGCTCCATGGGGCTTGCTCGGAGGTCACCAAGGTCAGGTTCGCCACACAGCAGCTTCGCGGACCCGCAAGGACTTGGTGGGACCATTTTCTGGCTATGCAGCCGGATGGTAGAGAGGTGGAGTGGAGGGAGTTCAAGGCCGCTTTCAGAGGGCATCATATTCCCGCTGGCATCATGGACCGGAAGCTCAATGAGTTTCTGGCACTTACTCAGGGCAGCAGGACCGTGTTACAATATGCCCAGGCCTTCAACGATCTGTGTCAGTATGCCGGATACCATGCAGATACGGATGAGAAGAAGCGAGACAGGTTCAGGAGAGGGCTCAGCACCAAGCTCCGTGACCGTCTCAACACCGTCCGGGCCCATAGTTACAATGAGTTGGTCAACATGGCCATCTCCCAGGAAGACTGCATCTTGGCTCGGCAGGCGAAGAAGAAGAGGAAGACCCCTGTGGCCGGATCCTCGTCACAGCCCCAGCGCTTCAGGATTGTGTCTGATTCCCAGAGCAGGGGACCCCAGCAGCAGCAGGGAAGGTGGGTGATCAGGCCACCACAGCAGCAGCAGCAGCAGCAGCAACAGCAGCAGGCACCCAACCGTGCCCAATTCCCAGTTCAGAGGAACAACCAGCCGCAGCAGTACCGCCAGGCTAATGATAACAGGTGTTTCACTTGTGGCAGTACTGGGCACTATGCCAAGAATTGTCCCAAGAATCAGCAGAGGCAGGGGCAAAATGTCAACCAGAACCAGGGGAAGAGGCAGAAAGTGCAAGTGAGGCAGGGCAAGCTGAACTTCACTACAATGGCTGACATTCCAGAGGGAGCACCCGTCATGACTGGTATCTTTACAGTTTTAAATTTTCCTGCTATTATTCTTTTTGATTCCGGTGCTTCGCATAGTTTTGTCAGTGCCAAATTTAGTGTCAAGTGCCAGTTGCCTTTTCACCACACCCACGGGGCTATTACCATTTCCACCCCAGGAGGCAGGATTGCCACTAACCAAATCAGCATGAAGGTACCTCTAAAGTTTGGTAGTTTGATAGTTAAAACTGACCTTCTTATCTTGGGACTGGATAGTGTGGATATCATCTTGGGAACTGATTGGTTGGCCAAACATCAGGCAATATTGGATATTGCAGCCAGAGCCGTTGAAATTCATTCTCCTGCTTATGGCGAGACTGTTTTGTATTTACCCAACCAGGGTGATGCCCAGTCTTGTGCCTTTGTTATGGCAGAGTCTCCCGTAAGGCAGATCCCAGTGGTCTGCGACTACCCCGACGTTTTCCCGGATGAATTGCCAGGGATGCCACCTGACCGAGACATTGAGTTTGCCATTGAATTGCAACCCGGGACTGCTCCTATCTCCAAGAGACCTTATAGGATGCCTCCCGCGGAGTTGGCAGAACTGAAGAAACAATTGCAAGAATTGTTGGACAAGGGGTTTATTCGTCCAAGCACTTCACCATGGGGATGTCCAGCATTATTTGTGAAGAAAAAGGATGAGAGTTTGAGGATGTGTGTTGACTACCGCCCTCTCAATGCGGTGACTATCAAGAACAAGTACCCGTTACCTCGCATTGATGTTCTGTTTGATCAATTGGTGGGAGCCAAGGTATTCTCCAAGATAGACCTTCGCTCGGGCTACCATCAGATCAAGATTCGAACCAGTGATATTCCCAAGACGGCTTTCTCTACCAGATATGGGCTCTATGAGTTTTTGGTGATGTCCTTTGGGCTAACCAATGCCCCGGCTTATTTCATGTACCTAATGAACTCAGTGTTCATGCCAGAGCTGGACAAGTTTGTGGTTGTTTTCATTGATGACATTCTGGTTTATTCCAAGAATGAGGCTGAGCACACTAAACATTTGCATATCGTGCTTCAGAGACTTCGCGACCATCAGTTGTATGCTAAGTTGTCCAAGTGTGAGTTCTGGCTGAAAGAAATAAAATTCTTGGGTCACACAATTTCTCAGGATGGGATATCAGTTGATCCTGAGAAGGTGCAAGAAGTGATGGACTGGAAGCCCCCGACTACAGTGAAGCAGATTAGGAGTTTTCTGGGATTGGCAGGATATTACCGACGATTCATTCCGGATTTCTCTAGAATTGCCAAGCCAATGACTGAACTGTTGAAGAAGGGAGCCAAATTTGAGTGGAGCCAAAAGTGTGAAGATGCTTTTCATACCCTGAGGCAACATTTGACAACAGCTCCAGTGCTAGCTCAACCCGACAACACCAAGCCATTTGAGGTTTATTGTGATGCTTCTGGTACGGGATTGGGTTGTGTGTTGATGCAAGAGAACAGAGTGATTGCTTATGCTTCCCGAGCCCTCAGACCTCATGAGCAGAATTACCCAACACATGACTTGGAGTTGGCAGCAGTAGTTCATGCTCTCAAGATATGGAGACACTACTTGATGGGAGCCCACTGTAACATTTACACTGATCACAAGAGCCTCAAGTACATTTTCACTCAGGCAGATCTGAATATGAGGCAGAGGAGATGGTTGGAATTAATCAAGGACTATGATTTGGAGGTACATTACCATCCTGGCAAGGCAAATGTTGTGGCAGATGCTTTGAGCCGAAAGGCCCAATGTAATTGCATGAACATGGATGCAAGAATCACCACCTTGTGTGATGAGTTGTGCAAACTGAACCTGGAAGTTGTTCCTTCCGGTGAATTGGGATATATTGCGGTGGAGCCTACACTGCAAGAACAAATAGCTCAGGCACAGTTTGGGGATAAGGGTGTTCAGATCATCAAGGATATGATCAAGCAAAAGGCCGAGAAATATAAGTGTTTCCGTTAGGACAGCAAGGGAATTTTATGGTTTGAAGATCGATTGGTTGTTCCCAAGAATCTAGAGCTCAGAAGGAAGATATTGGATGAAGCTCACCTTTCTAAGTTCTCCATGCACCCTGGTAGCAGTAAGATGTACCATGATCTCAGACCCCTTTATTGGTGGACCAGGATGAAGAGAGAAATTGCCAAGTACGTTTCAGAATGTGACACTTGTCAGAGAGTAAAAGCTAGTCATCTGAAAGCAGCAGGCCCTTTGCAACCCCTTCCCATACCATCTTGGAAATGGGAGGACATCTGCATGGACTTCATAGTGGGATTACCCAATACCTCCCGGCACCATGATTCCATATGGGTTATTGTGGATAGATTGACCAAGACTGCTCATTTCTTGCCAGTGCACACCACCCACAAGACAGAGAAGTACGCAGAGATTTATGTTGATCAGATAGTAAGGTTGCATGGTATGCCAAAAACCATTGTATCTGACAGAGGAGCACTGTTTGTGGCACGCTTTTGGGAGAAACTGCAAGAATCACTTGGAACCCAAGTAATCCGAAGCTCAGCCTATCACCCTCAGACTGATGGCCAGACAGAAAGGGTGAATCAGATTTTGGAAGACATGTTGCGGGCATGTGCACTACATTATGGGAAGGATTGGGACAAGTGCCTCTCTTTGGCAGAATTCTCTTATAATAACAGTTATCAGTCCAGTCTGAAGATGGCACCTTTTGAGGCATTATATGGGAGAAGATGCAGAACCCCGCTAAATTGGTCTCAAGCAGGGGAAAGGGAGATTTTTGGGCCAGATTTGGTGCTTGAAGCAGAGGCAAAGGTTAGAATTATCAAAAAGAACCTGGAAGCTGCGCAGGCAAGACAAAAGAGTTATCATGACAAGAGGCGGAAGCCTCTACAGTTTGCGGTGGGAGATCATGTCTATCTTAAGGTATCACCAACCAAGGGTATCCAAAGATTTGGGATCAAGGGCAAGTTGGCCCCTCGCTACATTGGACCTTATAAGATCAAGAAAAGTTGTGGACCCGTAGCCTACCAATTGGAATTACCATCCCATATGTCCGCAGTTCACAATGTGTTCCATGTGTCTCAGCTGCGGAAATGTGTTCGTCTACCCACTGAAGTGCTACCAGAACCAGACATTGAGATAGAATCAGACTTGTCCTACCAGGAGTACCCCGTCAAGGTATTGGATCAGAAGGAAAGATCAACTCGGGCAAGGTCGATCAGAATGTATAAGGTTCAGTGGAGTCATCATTCAGCAGAAGAAGCTACATGGGAGACGGAGGACTTTCTACGCTCTCGCTTCCCCGACTTTCTACCCAAAGAAGCCGGTACGTAACCCCAAAACCCCACCCCCACCTGCCCTTTGAATACAATTATAAGAAAAACTTAGATAACAAGGATAGTCTAAGTTATGGATACAACTTAAGAAGGGCTTCCTTCTGAAGTTGCAAAGAGGATGACATTCGAAGAGCAGTTAACAAGAGAAACTTGGGTAAAGGAGAGACACCACCATCACCCCCCTCAAGCACCCCTCCAAGGAACTCTACCAAAATCTCGGGACGAGATTCCTTTAAGGGGGGAGGGTTGTAACACCCAGGTGTTACCCTGGCTAAGAGCCACTTTGGCACTAGAAGCTGTGATCACTTAAGATAGAGGCTTAGGGCAGCACATAAGAACCCTGGGGCTCATGTTATAATTGAGTTGCCCATGACATGAGAAACATTACCCTAAGACCTTGCACACTTACTATCTTGGACAATAGGGGGAGAAGAACCCTAGCTCTCTCCAAAGCCCTACCTTCCTAAACCCTAAGTAAGGGGGGGGAGAGAATGATCAAATAGGTAAAGCATGTGTAACTTTTACCCAAACCTTAAGCAACATTATAACCATCATTTTGGAGAGGAAAATTTTGCAAAAAGGCCCCTGGAGAAACCCCATTTCAAATCTCCAAGTGGAGAGAGAGCTAGAGCTCTCTAATTTTCTCTAAGTCACATTTTAGCCCTAATTCAAAGACCAGCCGTGTTCACTTTGAAAATGGCGCCAAAACCACTTGGGTTCTATACCAAAAATGTGCTATACCACTTAAGGCACCCCCTGGAAAAATTTGAAACCGAGACTTGGACATTTGACAAGCTTTGACATCGGTTTTGTCGCGGAGTGTGCAGTGAGACAAACCAAACTTGGCGCCGGTCTATCTCCTAACCTAGGGCGTATCCTCCCTTGGAACTCACATGAAATAGGTAGCTCTAGGTGCAGGGAAGAGATCTTTCACAGTCGACATGGCGAGATTCGTACGCTTGGCCGCTCAGCAGGGCGAAGAACACGGGCAGAAGCAAAGCGCCACGTGTTCGACGCGCTCTGAGCACGCCAGAGCACGCCCGGGCGCGCCCCTCGCGCCCGCGTCGCGCCAAACGGCTAGGCCAGCGCCCTGGTGCGCGCCCGCGCCTATAAAACCCTCCCGAGCGTCGACCATACCCGTCCGCACCCACCCGACCCTCGCCGGAGCTTGTTTCGCCGTCGTTGGCCCGTGCGCCGCCGTCCGCGGCCACCCAGTCCCCCTGCCATCGTAGACCGGCCCGCTCCGCCATTTCCAGCCCCGTCCCGCCCTCGGAGAAGCTTGTGCACCCCTCTGCGAGACTCCCCGAGCGAGGAATTGGAGTTTCCTTCGCCGGAGAAGCCAGTCCACCCACGTCGGAGCACTTAACCTCGCCGGAGTTCGTGGACCGGGTAATCCACTCAGCCATTCTTCGATTCCTTGTGCACACAGTCGCTGCGTGACCCCGTGAAGCTCACCGTGCCGTCGGATTGAACCAGCTCGCCGTGGTTTGGCCGGTATACTCGCCGCCGACGAGGACACCCGCCTGCGCTCGTGGACCAGGCGATTCCGGCCACCTCCGACGACGAGCCGTACCTCGACGTGACCGCCAGAGCCTCCCCGAGCCGACCCCACCCTTCGCCGGACCTCCCTCGCCGCCGGTAAGCCGCGCCGTCCTTTCTTTCCTGCGGCTACTGTTCGGTTTAGAAGAAGGACCGCGGGTGTAAGGAAGAAAACCCTGGGGGGTTAAGTGTAAAGCCCAAGACTCATTTGAATAGTGACCTGAGGGTAGATCTGCGAGAGTTGAATCAGTTTAACCCTAGGGGTCTCGGTGCAAACTGGTTTTTCCAGAAAACCTTAAGTAAATCTGTTTTTAAATTGGACATCAACTTTGAAAATGCATAACTTTTGTTTAAATCATCCAAATTTGGTCAAACCAATTTTGCCAAACTCTAAATACTGTAACCTGTCTAAGAAAAATATAAAACCACATATGAACTAGAGAAAAATATAAGGTTCTGATTTATTTTCAGTTTTGGCCAAAAGCTTAATAATAGCAAGAAAAATAGTTGCACTATTTAACTAGGGTTAGTAAAATTTGGAGAAGTTTGTATTCACTCACTAACTTAGTTAAAAATGTTAAACCTCTCTGTCTATTACATTAAGATAATTTTAACCCCCTATTCTATAATATGCTTAAGTTTAAGGAAAATAAAAAAGGTGATATAAATGATGAACCAGAGGGTACACCTATTTTTGTTGAGATACTTAGTCAATGTAGTTCACTGGAAAAATATGTCATACCCTGTTGTAGTATAAAATAAACAAGATACCTTTTTAATGAAGAAAATAGGGATAACTTAGAAAAACCCTACAAAAATACCCCTAAGGTGAAACCTCCCCAAACCTTAGGATAACTACTGTGTTGATAATAAGAACTTAAGAAAAATCTGAAATCTGTTGTTTGATATTTTTCAAATGACAAGTTAGTTCTAATCACTCTTTTGCACCCAAGTTTAGAAATTCACCATTAATTAACCACCATGTAGCTCTCTGCCATTTTTGGTACAAGAGCTTTTTATCACTACTAGAGGCCAGCAAAAATAACCATTAGGTCAGAAACCACTTTAATAAAGGACTTGTAGTGTAAAATGGCCCAAATTACCTAACCATTGTTATTTTTGTTTAAAGATTAGCTTTTATACTTTAAGCCTCAAATTTTCAAAACAAGCTAGTATAGCCAGTGACCACCCACTGTAATTTTTACAGAATTTTTGGAAAGTTTTAAACTACTATCATAGTTCAAAACCCCTACTAGAAGCCCTAGGTGGAAATTAAGAAAGGAAAATGGATGATGGAACTTAATGTCCCCCTAAGGCCCTTATAATTGTCCACTGAAATTTATAAAGGCCATACAAATCCAATAAGTCATTTTAGAAAGAAAACCAAAAACTAAAAAGTAATAAGTCTATGAATACCACTAGAAGACCCTCGTAACCAAGAAGCCCTAAGTTAAATTCTTAACTTGAATTCTGTAGCTTAATGTTCTAATCATGACATACATGTTCATTGCATTTCGATAGACTGTAATCTTGCTGACGGAGAGTACGTCCTCGTGCCGGAGCAAGGAGCTGCCCAGGAGGTTGCCCCCGACCCAGCACCGGAGCCTGCACCAGAGGACCTGCCTGCCACTGCTTTAGAAGGCAAGCCCCGGTTTTATGCATAACCCGTTATTTATGCTATTTTACTTCACTTAATGATTGTAGGATTGATTGTGCACTTAGGTGTAGGAATTGTTTGAAACCCTAGTTGCATGATCTCAGGAATCCTTTTGAGATGAATACTAGTCTGACAGGTCGAGTAGCTGCTTTATTTAATTAGGGTCTCGGTAGAAGACGAGTGATTTTTCTAGCACTCGCGCGAGATCAGGAAGTTGATTGTACCCACTTTCATACTGTCAGGATACTAGTTAGTGGACCACAATCCATGGGGATTGGTTGTCCACGAGATGGAAAATGGAATAAGGATTAACGTGCGGATACCTGTGTCAAGCGTTTGAACGTACTAAACACATACCGAGAAATATGGTAAATCGGTAAACCTAGTACCGGATTGAACCTGCCAGTGGACATACCCCCTCACGCGACCTGAGACGTAGTCTCCCATTCCGGTTATGGTGGGTACAAGTGCGGCCACTGCACGACGGCCAGTCGGGGTTAGTGGGGCATTGTACGCCAAGGCGGTGAGACCTGATCTGCTGCCAGGGAATCGATGGGGACGGTTGATGTGTGTGGGGACGGAGTGCCCCTACATGTCGTGTGTTTAGGTTTACCTTGCAAGGATAAAACTCGATTCGAATCGTCTGCTTCTCGCAGCTAATGAGACTGCTTGATCCATTGTACTGCATTGAGTAAGAAGTGGAACTGTGATGAGATGATACAAAATGATGATTGCTAAAAATGCTTGCTACTATGTATGAGTAGATAGTACACTTTTAGTCTTAAGAGAGTCACACTTAATTTTGACAAAGTTAAAATCTTGGTTTAGAAACTCAGCTAGTGCTTTTGGCAACCAAACCCCACAGCCAAACAGCTGCATGTCTAGAGGTAGAGGAGTATAGACTCCTCACACCGGGTAAGTCTAGCTGAGTATTAGTATACTCAGCCTTGCTTGTGGCATAATTTTACAGGTTCTCTGGAGGACATGGTTGCTGGAGTGACTTGGCCATCCACCCTGCCACCGGGTTGGACTGTCGAGTGGGACCCTGCCTCGGCTGAGGAGGAGCATGAGGAGTGATGGGACAGGCTTCCCCATCCCTCCATTTATTTACCGTTAGTTTATTTTCCGCTGCACTCCAAAAACAATGATGGTTACTTTTGCGAAAACTCCGATGATGAAAATGGTGATGTAATAACTTAATACTCTTCCATGCATGGTTTTATGTTTTATTGTATTTGCTCTGTGACTCACCATCGAGTGAGACTGTGGTACTTGATCCTGTCAGTGGCCGTGTCGGACTAGATCCGAGGGATTGACGGGTTATTCCCATTTAAGTGTGGTCTAGCCTCTAAGGTCGGACTTAGGCACTTAAGTCGGAATAATTCGGGCAGTTCCGCCACAGGCTTTTGGTGTTGTCAAAAGACGAGCTGGCGGACAGTTTAGCATACAATAGTTTAAAGGTGAAAAAAATGAGATCTTTGTACTATTTTTGAAGCCAAAACTTTTCATTTGCTTAAACTTATTAGCACATTTTTTGCAGGGCCTTATACTTAGCAATGCCCTCAGGGCACAAAAAGATGCCGAAGATGAAGGGTGTACCATAGCCTTGAACAACCTTCGTTCCGAAGTAATTGAACTAAGGAACGAAGGTCTCGAAAAAGATAAAATATTACATTCGTTGGTGAATAAAATAAAAGAAGACGAAGCTGCTTCCAAAGCTCAAGCTGAGGCCCAGAAGCGCGAAATTGAGGATCTTCGGAAACAGCTAGCCGAAGCTAAAGAAAAATGCACAGTTGCAGAAGCTAAACGAGAAATCAGTGAACAATGGGCAAATCATTTAGAGAAAAACGTTGAAGAACTATGTGCATCCAAGGAAAGGTGTTATAAAAAGTCTATAGAATGTGTTAAGAAAATAAAAACTAGCTTCGCCGGTGTTGGCGCGTTCTCAAGTGAGGTAAATTTCATAAAGGGCGACCCTGAGGGCCCAATTGAATGGATCGGCCACGAAGCTGAAGCTTTTGAAGAAGTTTTGAGTGGCCGCGGAGATATATGTGCCTTTTCAGGTGCTAGGGGGATTGCCACTATTTTGGAGAGGAAAGGCTGCGATCATGTGAAATCCTTGGCACAAATCGAAGCCGCCTTATCTTCTGAAGACATAAAAGACCCCTCGGCCGAAGCAAGCTTGGTTGGTGGAAAATTTTTCACCGACATCTGGGAAAATGGTGGCCGGGAGATGGCTCAAGAAATTATAAGGAAAAGCGAAAAAGGTATTCATGACGCTAGAAAAGTAGCAAAGGCCGCTGAGAAAAGTGCGGATCTCGAGGGGCGAATAGGTATTGACTACTAGCTTTTGACTTTATGTTGTAACTTTATGATTTTGGACTTATTTGCACCTTGTAACACGACCGCACTATCTCCTCCCCTAGAGTCCACCGAGCCATTGACGAACCCCAAAACGAAGGGAGATGATGAAATTAGAAAAATGGCCGAAGCGATTATGGATAAAGTTGTTGATCAACTACTAAACGAAGCTGCAGAAGTAGTCTTAAGAGAAGATTAGCTGTTATTTTAAAGACATTTGGAATGTAATACTTGCTGGACAATATGTGTAATATTCTGTAATTTTGAATGTAATATATAAGTTTTTTATGATTCAACTCTTTACGATGCATGAAACTTTACGTAAATACCGTTTTTGAGCCTTCGGCGAAAAAACACCTTCCCTTCTTTTCATGCTTCGTGAAGAATATTCATACTTTCGTAAAAACATCCAATCCTCGTAAAAAATATTATGCCTTGTAACCAATAGGTCTTTCCACTTTTAGAGTTTGACAAAGGTATGCGTCTTCAATAATTATTTTGTGCCTTGGCACTGCTTCTTCGAAACAATCTCCGAAGATCAACATTGAACCCCCTTCTTGCGTCATTGATGCAATATGATGTATGATGTTATGCTATGCAAATGATGTGATGATGTGATGTTATGCAAAATGATATTTGTGCCGAAGATCAGCGCTGACTTTTCGCTGTAAGCCTCCCTTAGGAACTTCTTCGCCTTTTACTTCAGCGGAATCATCGTTTATTTTTCGCTGTAAGCCTCCCTTAGGAGCTTCTTCGCCTTTTACTTCAGCGGAATCAGCGTTTATTTTTCGCTGTAAGCCTCCCTTAGGAGCTTCTTCGCCTTTTACTTCAGCGGAATCAGCGTTTATTTTTCGCTGTAAGCTCTGCATTCCCTTTGGAACGACTTTTGAGCAGAAAACTTACGCTGCGTTCCCTTAGGAATGACTTTTCTGTAGCTTCGGAGATACTTTCTGTAATCACGAGAGCTTTCATGCTTCGGCAACTTTCTCTGACTCCGTAAGTCTATAGAGAAGACATATTTTCACTATGGTAAAAAACGAAGCTGTTACAAGAAATTGAAAATGACAAGAAAAACTTAAGCTTTGATGATTGTTCCTTATTTAAACAGGAAATGATAACAAATGCAAGAACTGTTGCCGAGGTAGGATATTTTCTAGTAAATGTGCTTCGACTCTGGCACAGTACTGTTTACTGTGCGAGCTTCGGACTCCTCTCTGAAGTCTCGTTGCTGATGAGTGTGCTGGCTCCCTTCTGGTTGCTGGCCTCGTTGCATTGGTGGTGGAGGTGGAGGTTGTTGCCAAGACGCCTAGGGTTGGCTTGCCGAAGCAACTAAAGCTGCAGGATGGTTACCCACATACTCTGGAATGTATGGTGAGTGATACGAAGTAGTATGCATAACTTGCTTCGGCTGGCTCTGTTGGGCCGTAGCTTCTGCTATCTCTTTCTGTTTCTGGATGGTGACATGGCACATCCTGGTAGTATGGCCCTAGTCCTCACCGCAGAATAAGCAATAAATTTTCCTGGGCTAGTCCCCGAATCTTCCTCTGAAGCCTCTGGCACCTCTGCCCCTTGGAGCTGGTGGCCGAAGATAGCTCTGTTGTTGCCCCGAAGCCTGAGAAGAATACTGTGGCCGCTGTTGTTGACTTCCTCTGTCGTCATTCTGAGTGGAATGGATTGACCTTACATGCCTGGGGTGAATTCTTGCTTCGAAGCCCCTGGTCATCTCGGAGAACCTGTAAGCTTCCTCCCTTCTCTGCCGGAAGTCATTGTCAGCGCGAATGTACTCATCCATCTTCTGAAGCAGTTTCTCCAGGGTCTGAGGGGGTTTCCTAGCAAAATATTGGGCCGAAGGTCCTCGCCGAAGCCCCTTGATCATGGTCTCGATGACAATCTCATTGGGCACTGTTGGCGCTTGTGCCCTTAGTCACAAGAACCTTCGGACATACGCCTGGAGGTATTCTTCCTGGTCTTGCGTGCACTGGAACAAGGCTTGAGCAGTGACCGGCTTCATCTGAAATCCTTGGAAACTGGTAATTAACATGTCCTTCAGCTTCTGCCATGACGTGATTGTTCCTGGCCGAAGAGAGGAATACCAGGTTTGTGCAACATTTTTGACTGCCATGACGAAGGATTTCGCCATGACTGCAGTGTTGCCACCATACGAAGATATTGTTGCTTCGTAACTCATCAGAAATTGCTTCGGATCTGAGTGTCCGTCATACATTGGGAGCTAGGGTGGTTTGTAAGATGGTGGCCAAGGTGTAGCCTGCAGCTCAGCTGACAGAGGAGAAGCATCATCAAAAGAAAAATTTCCATGATGGAAATCATCATACCAGTCATCCTCGTTGACGAAGCCTTCTTGTTGAAGCTCTCTGTACTGGGGCCTTCGGTTCTGTTCATCTTGAGTGAGATGACGAACCTCTTCAGAGGCTTCGTCTATCTGCCTTTGTAGGTCAGCTAGCCAGGCCATCTTTTCTTTCTTCCTTTGCACCTGTTGATGCAGCATCTCCATATTTCTGATTTCTTGGTCCAAGTCATCCTCTTGGGGTGTTGGACTAGTGGCCTTCCTCTTCTGGCTTCGGGCCTCTCGAAGAGAAAGAGTATCTTGGTTTGGGTCCAGTGGCTGCAGAGCACCAGCCCTTGTCGCTGAAGCTTTCTTTAGCGGCATGACGAAGGTCGATACTTGCCGAAGGTGGTCGAAGTTCAAAAAAGTGGAAGTGAGTTCACCGGAGGTGGGCGCCAATGTTGGGGACTTGTCCTTAAATGCTTCGGCTTGAAGGAAAAAGTGCAAGTGTGACGCAAAAGTGAATGCCAAGTCAGCGTGAACAGTACAGGAGTACTGTTCACCTATTTATAAGCACGGGTCGTAACCCATGTAAAATTACATCCAGGTCCTTTGCTTTTAATAATAACTCTATTGTAATCCATCGAGGTCTAGATAGTCTTTTCCTCTTTAAGTCGGTTTCCTCTTTTCTGCCATCATGCCGAAGCTTCCTTGCGCACAGCTTCGGCTTTGTTCCATCCTTCGTTCTCTTTGTGTTTCTTCATACAACGAGTTTGACTTGTCCGAAGGGTCCATGTTTGAAGGTACCTGTTCATGCATTATACTTCCAGAAACATTGTTAAATCATGTTTTTGAGGACCTTCTGAAGCCGAAGGCCACCAACAGTCAGCCCTCACAAAGACACATCCTGAAAGTATTTCCCCCTCATGTTGTCAAGATGGCTTTGTTTAATAATTGATTTTCCGAAAACCGCATGGCTTGGTCTCCAGGGTCGATCTTCGGAGTCTTCCCCGCCGCTCTCCACATCATAGCTGTCACTGTCACTGGTATCTTCAGACAAACCCTCCAGAGTTTCCCTAGCAATCTTCTCCGCATTTGTCCTTGCTATCGATTCAATAAAGCCAAGATTCATCTCCTAAGAAAGGCTCAGCTTCATTTCAGCGGTAGCCTTCTTATCCTCAGACATCTTCGAAAGAGCTGAGAAAAGTGCTCTCAAGCCGAAGCTTTAAAATTTAAAAAAAATCTGGTCAAGTGTGTGTAAGCAAAGAGCTGTTTGAGCAGGCAAGCCAGATGGCAAGAAAGCATGCCAAATGAGCTAGTGGTGCGCTCTTATTTATACGCCTAGCATATTGTGCGCTGGAGGGCCTGCTTGTCAGTGGCTGTTGCTATTCTAGCAAAGGGAAGGTGTTTTTCGGACCTTCGGCTTAGGGCCTTTGTCCATATCGCAATTTGAATTTATTATCTTAACAAATTAATATTGCGAGGGGCTACTGTTGGGGGCCTTCGGCTTTCGAAGGTCCTCAAAAACAAGATTTGATAATGTTTCTGGAGTATAATGCATGAACATGAACCCTTCGGATAAGTCAAAATTGCTGTATGAAGCAACACAAAGAAAACGAAGGATGGAATAGAGCCGAAGCTGTGCGCAAGGAAGCTTCGGCATGATGGCAGAAAAGAGGAAACCGACTTAAAGAGGAAAAGACTATCTAGACCTCGATGGATTATTATAGAGTTATTATCAAAAGCAAAGGACCTGGATGTAATTTTACATGGGCTGCGACCTGTGCCTATAAATAGGTGAACAGTACTCCCATACTGTTCACGCTGACTGGGCATTCACTTTTGCGTCACGCTTGTACTTTTGCTTTCCTTCAAGCCGAAGGTACATCTTGTAATTTGTTGTAATTTGCTTATGATGACATTTAAGCATTTATGTCATTTCTCATACCTTATGTGAATCCCCTCTTTTCATTATTTGTTATACCGATAAAGGTATATCCTTCGTAACCTTCGTCCGAAACTCATTATATCCTGAGGGAAATAATGCTTCGAAGGACGAAGGACTTTAACGTTTAACGATTTCCGTGTTGCCTTGTTCTTAATTCATAGCATTTAAGGACAAGTCACCAACAGAAGGGTTTCGAAGATTGCGAAACTGATGATAGCTTTGCTAGGCAACAAGGTTGAGTTCAAGTGGACCCAGAAATGCCAAGAAGCCTTTGAAGCACTGAAAGAGAAGTTGACTACAGCGCTTGTCTTAGTCTTACCTGATGTGCACAAGCCCGTCTCAGTGTATTGTGACGCTTGTTACACTGGTTTGGGATGCGTGTTGATGCAAGAGGGAAGAGATGTGGCTTACTCATCCTGACAGCTGAAGGTTCATGAGAAGAATTATCCAATCCATGACCTAGAATTGGCAGTAGTGGTTCATGCACTGAAGACATGGAGGCACTATCTGTATGGGTAGAAATGTGATGTTTACACAGACCACAAGAGTCTGAAGTACATATTCACTCAGTCAGAGCTGAATATGAGGCAACGAAGATGGTTAGAGTTGATCAAAGACTATGAATTGGAGATTCATTACCATCCAGGCAAAGAGAACGTAGTTGCAGATGCTTTGAGCAGGAAAAGTCAAGTCAACCTGATGGTCGCTTATCAGATGCCTTATGAGCTGGCCAAAGAGTTTGACAGGTTGAGCCTCGGATTTCTGAACAATATGCGAGGAGTGACAGTTGAGTTAGAGCCTATCCTAGAGCGGGAAATCAAAGAAGCACAAAAGAATGATGAGAAGATCAGTGAAATCTGGCAGCTGATTCTAGAGGACATAGGCAAAGATTTTCGAGAAGATTTAGAAGGTGTGATATGGTTCAAGGACCGCTTGTGTGTTCCCAATGTCCAGTCCATTCGGTAGTTGATCATCAAGGAAGCTCATGAGTCAGCTTATTCTATACACCCTGGAAGTGAGAAGATGTATCAGGATCTGAAGAAGAAATTCTGGTGGTACGGAATGAAAAGGGAGATCGCAAATCATGTGGCGATATGTGACAGTTGTCAAAGGATCAAGACATAGCATCAGAGGCCAGCTGGATTATTGCAACCGTTGCGAATTCCTCAGTGGAAATGGGATGAAATCGGAATGGACTTCATAGTTGGATTGCCTCGCACTCGTGTCGGCTACGATTCCATTTGGGTAGTGGTTGACCGCTTAACCAAGTCAGCCCACTTCATACACGTCAAGACCAACTACAGTAGTGCAGTGTTGGCGGAGTTGTACATGTCTCGGATCGTTTGTCTTCACGGTGTGCCAAAGAAGATAATTTCAGACAAAGGAACGCAGTTCACCTCTCATTTCTGGCAACAGTTGCATGAAGCTTTGGGTACACATCTAAATTTCAGTTCAGCTTACCATCCGCAGACAGACGGCCAGACTGAAAGAACTAATCAAATCCTCGAAGATATGTTGAGAGCTTGTGCGTTGCAAGATCAGTTCGGGTGGTACAAGAGATTACCTTATGCAGAGTTCTCCTATAACAACAGTTACCAGGCCAGCTTGAAGATGTCACCATTTTAAGCGCTTTGTGCAAGGAGTTGTAGAACTCCATTGCAATGGGATCAGCCTGGAGAAAAGCAAGTGTTTGGGCCAGACATTTTGCTCGAAGCTGAAGAGAACATCAAGATGGTTCGAGAGAACCTGAAGATAGCGCAATCAAGGCAGCAAAGCTATGCAGACACAAGAAGGAGAGAGCTGAGTTTTGAAGTTGGAGATTTTGTCTATTTGAAAGTTTCGCCTATCAGAGGAGTCAGAAGATTCGGAGTCAAAGGAAAGCTAGCACCCCGCTACGTTGGTCTGTATCAAATTCTCGCAAGGCGTGGAGAAGTGGCTTATTAGCTCAGTCTACCAGAAGGCTTGTCTGCAGTGCATGATGTCTTCCACGTGTCTTAGTAAAAGAAGTGTCTGCGTGTGCCAGAAGAGCAGTTGCCAGTGGAAGGTCTAGAAGTCCAGGACTTGACATATATAGAGAAGCCAGCGTAGATTCTTGAGACTACAGACAGGGTCACCCGGAGGAAAACTATCAGAATGTGCAAAGTCAAATGGAGTCACCACTCTGAGGAAGAAGCAACATGGGAGCGTGAAGATGATCTGATGGCCAAGTATCCTGAACTCTTTGCTGGCCAACCTTGAATCTCGAGGGCGAGATTCTTTTAAGGGGGATAGGTGTGTAACGCCCTGAATTTGGAGGTAGAATTTTTTTTCTTCTTTTTACTCACCAAATTCAGGCGTTACTCTCTTTTCTTTTCCCGTTTCTCTCCTTCTTCCCAATTTCAAAGCAGTATAGCGACCGGTTTCCGTATTGCGTATAAACAAAACCTAAGTTGTCATGGGTGTTGCATCATGCCGAATCATATTTCTTTGTCTGATGTCGTGTTTAATCGCGTGTGTTGCTTAGTCTTGTTTCGTATTTTGTTTCGCGAATTGGATTCCGATCTGTGGTTGTGCGTGCCACAGGATTTTGACCCGCGGTGCAGCCCAGCCCAGCCCAACTCAGTCCGGCCCGGCCCGGCCCAGCTCGGCCCGGCCTTGGCCCGCGCGCCCCTGGCGCCCTACCCCTCCCTATGCCGCGCCCCCTCCCCTGATCTCTTTCCCCTCATTCAATTCTCCCGCGCACAACTCCCTCTCTCTCCCACCTCTCTCTCTCTCCCCCGTGGTGCCCTAGATTTTGGAGACGGTGATCGCCGGATTTGGACCCCAAGGTGAGCTCCCTCCCTCTCTCTCTCTCTCTTCCCCTCCCCCGGCACGCAGCATGTTCTCACGCACACGACTATAGCTGTGCGATGTTCAACATTCAGTTTAATCCATTTTTCTTTATTTTAGTTTAGTCGATGTGCTGCGTCGCACGCTTCGTCACGCGATGATTCATTTTAAAATTCATCTTTACTAATGAGCTGTGTCGCGCGGTTCATTGCGTGACGTTTCGTTTTAAATTCAGTCCAGATGACGTATGTCGTCGTGCATTTCATCGCGCGACGCTTAACGTTTCTTTATAATTAATGCAAGAGTCTCGTTGCGCGCCCCGTCGCGCGACGGGTCGTTTATTTCTTAATTCAATTTAAGTGTTGTGTCGCACGTCTCGCCGCGCGACAATCCTTTTAATTTACCTTTATCTGTTCATAATAATTAAACATGGAATATGACTTTACCCTATGCTAAACGCGATGGCTAAATCAATACCATTCTGTTTAGACGAGTATTTTAATTTATAATCGTGTGACGTGATCGCTCGTCGGCCGTAGCCTCGACCATTACTTTCCCTTCCTCACTTAGTCATAGGTGTGAGCCCTACGTCAAACGTCTGTTTATTTATTGCATTCTATTGTTTGGTGTATTGTTCCTTTGTATTAAATTTGTGAAATGAATGTTTGAAACTCATATAGATAACGGTCAGTTGGTGGAGTCCGAAGGAGTTGCAGGTGAAGACCCTGAGTAGCAGCTGGTTGGTGAAGGCAAGTGTCCCTTGACCCATCTATGTCCTACTCATGCTTATAATTCACTCCCCGCATTTATACAGTTTATACCTAAGGATTGACTAGCTTTTGTTTATCTTGTCCTTGTTTACCTATTTTGGTTGGGTTATTATGGTTTAGCTTTATGCTAGCGCTTCACATTAATCAATGAACATGATGAAATTATCTATGATACGTTGTTTTCCCTTTTGATTATGATGATGGTACTGTGATATTTAGGGGACTCAAGCTGTTTCTCGAGTGCCTCTTCGTAAGGACTGGTTCGTTGGATGACCGCCCGGGAAAACAGTGCAACCATGAGGGTGGAGTGGGATGCCCTTAGCTGAGTAATTAGAGGAACTAGGGTGTAGTTCGCTTCGCCATCGTGCCGTTAATGGGGCTCGATGTATGCGGCTTGCTCTGCCAAGGTTGGTTCGCCCCTTGGGGAGGAGTGCGGTGCATTTAGGAAACCTAACGAGCGACTACAGCCCCAGGGAATCTTTGTAAAGGCTACATAGTGAGACCCTGCCTATTCACCTTGGTAGTGTTTAAGGGTTTGATCGGCCCGAGGCAAGAGGGAATCACGGCTTGTGGGTAAAGTGCGCAACCTCTGCAGAGTGTTATGAAACTAATATATCAGTCGTACTCGCGGTTATGAGCGGCCAAGGGAGCTCCATTGATTAGAGATACTTGATTAGAGATGTATGGTTTACAGGTGGTGATGAGGATGACGATTTTGGTTATGACTATGGTAACGGTAAGTGGTATTCTTTCAGTTTGGAAAGGGTACATTGGGTTAATAACTTGGGTTAATACTAAAACCTGGCTTTCTACTAGTAAATAATAATCTGACCAACTAAAAGCAGCTGCTTGACTTAACTCCACATAAAGCTAGTCCACTACAGCCAAACGGGACATATTGCTAAGTATGTTGATGTGTACTCACCCTTGCTTTACACACCAAACCCCCCTCCCCCAGGTTGTCCGTGTTGCAACCACTGCTCAGGTGAAGATGAAGTCGTGGAGGAGGACTTCCAGGAATTCCAAGAGTATGATGAGTTCTAGGCGTGGGTTAGCGGCAAACCCCCAGTCGGCTGCCTGTGTAGGCCGTGTGTATCTACATTTCTCTTTCGCACTTTGATTATTGTTAAAGACTATGTGGATGTCTTGGACATCATGATGTAATCGACTATTATACCCTCTTTTATGTCATTATTTTAGCACTGTGTGATTATGTCCAGTTATGTAAATGCTGTGTACGTGAATTGCTGATCCTGGCACGTACATGATTCGCATTTGGTTTGCCTTCTAAAACCGGGTGTGACAGTAGCACAACGAGGACTTTCCAAAGGTCCACTAGCTTGAGAAAACCCACCATAGTTGTATGCAAGGTGTAGGGTAAACAAAACTAGGTAACCTATTAGGTCCAATCAAGTTAACCTAATAGTGCAAGAATTGGTGAGAACATGGTAGTTAATATTGTTAGGTCAAAGAATGTGTTCAAGGACCTAACTTGCCTTTTACTTGTAATTCTAGGTACTTCTCCAAGTTGGGACCCAGATTCCTCGTGACCTCGCTTCTATTCGTAGCAATACGTACAAATAAGCAAATAATGGATATAATAACATTACACCAAAGATGGAAACAAACCACAAAATAATATTCTATGCGTCGTTATGAAACCGCGAGTTCGAGAACCTAAAATTGGAGCTAAAACATAAAAGATATGAATTTTACAAGTTTTTAGAATTGTTTTTATACTAGAAATCATTTTCCGGGGTTTTATAATTTATTCTATTTATTTTATCACTGTCCAGGACGACGGTTTTTTTTTCAGGAAACTTGGTGTCAAACTTATAAATAACAGGACCTAAATTAAATAAGCTACAACTGTCTTTGGAGCATGGGCTGATTATCTACTTCTTCAGGGTCTTTTTAACACAATTCCACTACTGAAGGGGTATGGCAACATTTAGACTGCCCGATCAGAAATCGACGACGCATATTAGATTTTATTTAACCCGAACCGATACGTCGCGATGACTCTCTGATTGAAGATCAACGACGTGGGTTTTAAATAACTAAGATCAATTCGAGTCCATCCGATCACGATCTGACGGCCCCGGTTCAATACAACGAAAGGGTATTCAGAGGTCTAATCTTATCCATCCGAACAAGATCAGACGACGTATGACCCCCCACCTACCTCCTACCCGAGACGCGATGGCGAACATGTCGTACATGGCGGCGCTCCGCGCCGGTGACATGCGAACAACTCCCCTAGTGCCTATTTCCTATGCTCACGGGTACTATCCAATGCGAAGGCGACCATGAACTAGATAGGAGGTGTTGGGGACTTGTTCTCAAATGCTTCGAATTAAGAACAAGGCAACACAGAATGTTAGATGTTAATGTCCTTCGTCCTACGAAGCATTATTCCCCTTAGGATATAATGATCTTCAGACGAAGGTCATGAAGGACATACCTTCATGATTGCAATATATGTTAATAAAATAAGAAGCATACGAGATATAGGAGACAATATAAACAATCATATAACATTATTAATTTGTTCTCATTATATTATCATAGAGAGACAGAAACAATACTAAATTATAAATGTACCTTCGGCTTGATAGAAGGTAAAAGTACAAGCGTGATGCACAAGTGAATACAAGTCAGCGTGAACAGTACGGGAGTACTGTTCATCTATTTATAGGCACAGGACGCATCCTGTGTGAAATTACATTCATGCCCTTCATATTCACTATTGACTTAAGAACAAATTGTCGAGGACTAAATAGCCTTTTCCTCCTTAAGTCGGTTCTTCTTTCTGTTACTCAGCCGAAGCTTTCTCGCACGCACCTTCGGCGCTGGTTCAATCCTTCGTTCCAATCCTGCTTTCCATTCCGTATATGCTTTCAACCCGAGACCGAAGGTACCTATTCATATGTTACACTTGGAAAACATTGTTAAATCATGTTTTTGAGGACCTTCGGAGGACAAAGGCCCCCAACAGTAGCCCCTCGTAGTATTAATTTGTTAAAGATAACGAATTCAGACTGCGACATGGACGAAGGCCTTAAGCCGAAGGTTCGAAAAAACACCTTCCCTTTGCTAGAATAGCACAGTCAATGACGGACAGGACCCCCCAATTTGGGACGTGCTGAGCGTATAAATAAGAACTCACACCAGCCACATTTGATACGCTGCCTGTGCCATTTGCTTTATTTTCTCAATTTCATAGCTCTTGCTCACTAACGCTTGCTAGTTTTTCAAGTTTTCTGAGCTTCGGTTAAAAAGACGCATTTTCGTCATTTCTTAAGGAGAAATGTCTCAAGACAAAAAGGTTGCCGCTGAGACGAAGCTAACTGAAGAGGAGAAGCTTTTTGAGGAGAAGAAGGCTGTGAATCCTTACATTGCTGGATTTATCGAGTCAATGGCAAAAACAAATACAGAGAAGATTACTAAGGAGATACTGGAAGGCCTATCTAAAGATATTGGTGACAGTGATAGTTATGATGCGGAAAGTGGGGGCGAAGATTCTGAGGATCGGCCCTGGAGGCCAAGTCATTCGATTTTCGGAAAATTGACCATCAAACAAAGTCACCTTGAGAACATGAGAGGAAGATACTTTCAGGATATGTCTATTGTAAGGGCTGGTGGAGACAACAACGTCCCTGGCCCCGAGGAAAACGAAGTTGTGATTTACCGAAGCTTCTTCAAAGCTGGGCTTTGGTTCCCACTAAGCTAGTTTGTAGTTGAAGTGCTGAAAACCTACCAAATCTTCCTTCATCAGTTGACCCCCAAAGCCATATTGAGGATGGGAGTCTTCGTCTGGGCAGTAAGAAGCCAAGGGATAGAGCCAAGCGCGAAGTATCTCTGCAGCATGCACGAACTTCTATATGAGACAAAGGCCATGGGTAAAGAACAGTATCACAACAACTTCGGTTGTTATGGATTTATCGCCCGTCCCAACGCAAGCCACCTAGTGCCAACATTTCGGAAGAGATGGCCCGGAACTTGGATGGAAGAATGGTTTTATGTGAAAAACGACTTGACAGCGAGGGAGGACATCAAGGAGGTTGTCAAGCGCCCCATATGGTCCCGCTTCGGTCTTCGAAGGCCGAGGGTTAAAGTTGATGACGTCGCCGAAGTGTGTCAGAAGGCGTTTGGTACTATCTGCTTCTTCATTGGTACAAGAGATTTAATTCAAGAGTATATAGCATCAGAGTATGGCCGCCTGTAGAGAGCTGGGAAATGCCGAAGGAGACCATCACCAAGTCTAGCGAAGGTGAACTGGTCCAGCTGAAGTATACATTCAGGTATGGGGACAAGTTCGATGAGCCAAATGATGATTGGCTAAAATGCATCGAGGCTACAAGTGATGAACTGCTTGGATCATATTCCAAGGCAAAAGATAATGCGCTATCTACAGCCTTCGGAGGTCGGGAAAAAAGAGAATGAACAGAGTTTTTGATGCCATCGGCTTCGTCTACCCCGACTACCACTACCCGCTGCGGGGGCAGGGGAAGAAGAGAAAAGCTGCTGCTTTGGCCGCCCCAGCTGAGCCTGTGCCGAAGGCTGCTGTAGCACCCACTTTGTAAGCAGAGTCTAAAATGAGAAAGTATATGGCTCGATATCTATATGCGTTACTCATGTTTATCATTTCATGTGAACACCATATCTAGAAACAAATAATTAATTAAAAATAAATAAATATATGTCATTAAATTGTGCATCATGCTGGATTTTTATTTTTCATGTGCATTTTGTGACAATATAAGAACAATGAAAAACATATTAAAGTCCAAAATGGAATTTAAGATCTAAAAGAGAATGCTAGAATTTAGAGAAGAGAAAGAGAAATGCTATACAAAATAAAGGAATAAATATATAAATAAAGGCAAATCTATTAATACTGGTATATTAATTTGAACAGCTGACCAAATTATGAATATCACAACTAGTTTGAATTAAAATATGAAATCCAAGAATTTGGAAATAGGGAAAAATGGAGAAATAAAGGAAAAGAATCCTTAATTCGGATGGGCCTGGGAAATGAATTTTGGCCCACCTTCATTTATACACCGCGCGGGCCAGTCAGCTTTCCATCCTCACGGCCCACCAAGTCCCACGCGCGATGTCACTCCGTCGGGTGGACCAGCCTGCTCAGCCTTCCGTGCGATGCCTTACTCGCTGGCGGGTGGGGCCCGTTTGTCAGCACCTTCTTCCCCGCTGTAACGGCTACGCGAAAACACCGCCGCAGCTTGGAGCGTGCGCGCCTTCCTCCTCTCCAGAAAATTCCGCGGATCCCAACAACCTCGCAGCAGTATTCCGCGCCGCGTATGCCTCGCGTGCAGAATAAAATGGGGCGGGGGGCTGGATAGGGGAGTCTTCGCCCTCGCTTGCAAATCGGCACAAAAGAGAACGTGAAGTGAGAGAGTGAGAGTCGGGGAGGCCTGCCGCCGAGGATTCACGTCAGTGGTGATTCAAGTCCCATCGGCGCGAGTGGGGAGTGTTCGGACATCGCTGCTTCCTCACTAGGCTCGAGCTTCCACACCAAACGGTGGCCGGTGTGCGGGATCTCCGGTGAGAACCACTTTCTCTCTTCCATGTCCCTATTCCCTGGCTACGGAACTCCTTGAGCGGGGAACTCCAGGGCTCGGGCTAGTCACGGGATCGGGTCGGCACGGCGCCATTGTCGCCAAGCTGGGGGTGGGAGACGGGGTCGTTCGCCATGGATGGCCTTCACTGGCAGGCGCGCCGTCGCATACTAGTGCGTGAACACTTGGTTGGCCAGCGGGGTTGGGAACGATGACTGCACACGGTCGGATTCCAAACGGGTGGATCTGATTTGATCCGCAGGCGCTCTAGGTGTTATTGAATATGAATCGTGGATGGAGGAACGGAGGGGCAGGATTAGAAGTGGGCGTATTTGGCTCGGGTACCATTGATCTGGAATCTGACGTTGGTGGTTAGATCAGGTTTCATAAACTCTGGGCCTTTGGATCCCGATCCAGCGGCTAGTATTGCATACCGGTTTAGGGATAATCGATCTAATCTGGGGCGTCCAGATCTAATCTTGCGGCCGAAGTTGGTGGATACCCCTTCGTGGGCACTTTTGTTAAAGAACCCCCTGGAAACCAGAGAATCAACCCGCCGTCCATTTTTACTATGCACTGAGTCTAGGATATCTTGCGCAGAGCCCCCTGCGCTTCACAGAAATTGAGGCCCGGTCCAGTGCTGTTTAAAATTGATTAAATGAATAGGAAATTGGATTTTTAATATAAAAATAAACCCTAGAACTTGTATAATTCATAGAATATTCATATGGGCTCCAAAATAATCCATTCCACTCTCTAAATTTTTGTAATTTTATTCTTTATCATCTAGAGCCTCTGTTTTATCATGAAAACAATAAGAAATTTAATCCCTCACTTAATCTATTTAAAACACATAAAACCTTTGAAAATGCATAACTTAAATTCTATAACTCCAAAAAAATTATGATTCCTGTTCCTAGAATTTTATTTTAATATGTAGAATATTTCTGTGTATTTTGTTTATATGTTTGGTGTAATGTTAATTTCTTTATATGCACTGTGCTTGTTTATATTGTGGCGAGTAGAAGAGCCCGTGACCGAGGACCCTGGTGAGCAGCAGGTTGAAGTAGTTGAGCAGGAGCTCATTGAAGGCAAGTTGTGCCCTTGACCACTTTTTACCCAATAATGTTCTTTAATATCACTTATCCATGCATAGGTTAATTTTGATGGGACCCAATAGGTCACCCTAGATTGTTTATCTCATTACCTTGTTTACCCCTGAATCACTTGGGTAGTTTGCTATTGCTTTACATGGTTTTGGGATAATCATTTATTACCTCTATGTTCCAATTCTTTTTGTTATTCTGTTTATGTTCATGTTGAGATCATTAATGTTAATTGGAACATAGAGCTTAACTTGAGAACCACGTGCCACCACAAGGGTTTAATGGGACGCCCTTGGCTGACTAATTAGGAAAGCTAGTGGAAGACTACCTTACCCGAAAGGGGCAAGGGCAGTAGGGGAGTGGTCAGTGTAGGGAGGTCCTTGGTTGATTTTGCTGCGATGGCAGTCAGCCGAGAACCCTGCATTGGAACTTCCTATAAACTGTAGCGGGTTTTCGGAAGCTAGTGGAACTTTGTAAAGGCCTCGTAGTGTTGCCCTGCCGCGCTTCCTAGGTAGAGGTGTATGGGATTCGCGACCCCTTGGCAGATGGGTAACATGACTTGTGGGTAAAGGGTACAACCTCTGCAGAGTGTAAAACTGGTATACTAGCCGTGCTCGCGGTCATGAGCAGCTCAGGACTCTCTGATGTTTAAATTATGGAACTTAAATTCAATTTTGTCATTTGCATTGCATGGGTTTGTTATTAATTTTGTTCTATTACTTTACTTATGGTTTGATATTTACTTACACTTAGTAACTGCTAATAAAATTTTGACCAACTACTTAAAAGCAATGCTCAGCTTTAACCCCTATCATTGATTAGCCTTACACATCACATGAACTCACACCTTTGTGAGTTTATGTCCACTGGTTCCCCACAACTTGTTGAGCTATGATCAAGTGTGAGCTCACCCTTGCTGTCTCACACCCCCCCCCCCCACAGGAGAAGATCAGGTGGTTCCAGAGGAGCCGCCTAACACTGAGGAGTTCGATCTGATCTAGGTGGCGTTTCCCAGTCGACATTGGCGCCGACGATCCTTAGTTCGTTTTATCTTCATTACTTTATTTTGTAATAAGTCTTCCGCTATGTAATAAATACTCTGATGTTTTATGACATTTATCTCTATACACTCTGTTATTATATATGTTGTCTTCTTGGCGCATGTATGAGATGCACCTGGCTTTGTTCCTTAAAGCCGGGTGTGACAGCTGCGGGCAAAAAGATGAAGGTACTTACCCACCGGCCGCGTTACATTGAATCGGCTGTGGTGCCTGAGTTTGGCAGGGAGGCCTCTTCAGCTGCTGAATCAAGAGAAACTGTTCCTCCCATGCAGAGGACTAAAAAGCCGGCTATAATGCCGAAGGTACCTTCGGTTGAGCTACTTGAAACGAAGGTTGACAAAGATAAGGCTGAAAAGTCAAAAATTGAAGAAATAACAAAGATGCCAGAGATTTTAAGCCCTTCAATAGAAGCAACAATGCCGACGTCACAAAAAGTTCTGCCACAACTCCTAAGAGGAGGAGGATGGCAAATGTACTGGATGTCGTATTAGAAAAGGCAAAAACCTTGAATCCTGCTCCTTCCAGAAAAATTGCCGAAGCTTCTAAGACACAACGCAAAGCTAAAACGAAATAAGCAGAAGTCAAAGCTACAATAATTCAAACTGAAACCGAAGCTGGGCCTTCAGAGCCCACTGAGATAAAGCCTGCCGGAATTGAAGAAAAAGCAACAGAAGAAAAGGCCACAGAGCAAATTTCGTCTGAAAATGTTGCAACTCCTGCTCCCGAAGCTTTAAAAGAGAGCATTGATTACATCATCCGCCATGTTTCGGGAAAGGGACTTTCTCATGAAGAAAAACGAGAAGCTCAACATTATGCCTAAAAATTGAAATATCCGAAGGGGGCATTAGTGTTCAATGGCAGTGTTGGAGACTTGTTCTCAAATGCTAAGAGTTAAGAACAAGGCAACATAAAAAGTGTTAAATGTTAAAGTCCTTCGTCCTTCGAAACATTATGCCCCTTCGGGAAATAATGAGTTTCGGACGAAGGTCATAAGAGACATACCTTCGTAAATATAACAAGTAATGACGAAGGATTCATATAAAGCATGAAATATAATATAGGCGTCATCATAGAATCATTTCTATTTTATTAACATGGAAAAATAGAAATGATTTCAAATTACAAATGTACCTTCGGTCTTGAGAGAAGGTAAAAAGTACAAGCGTGACGCAAAAGCAAATGCCAAGTCAGCGTGAACAGTACGGGAGTACTGTTCATCTATTTATAGACGCGGGACGCAGCCTACGTAAAATTACATTCATGTCCATTACATTTGCCAATGACTTATGGAAATCTGTCAAGGCCCACGTAGTCTTTTCATCTTTAAGTCGGTTCCCCTCTCTGCTATCGCGACGAAGCTTCCCTGCGCACAGCTTCGGCTGTGCACCATCCTTCGTGGAGCTTGGTGATCAGCTCGTCCTTCGTCTGGTTCAGGCTTCGTCCTGACCGTACTTCATGTTCATAATTCTGAGTCCGAAGATACCTGTTCACATAATCCACTTGGAAAACATTGTCAAATCATGTTTTTGAGGACCTTCGGAGGACGAAGGCCCCCAACAGTAGCCCCTCGCAATATTAATTTGTTAATGATAAATTCAGATTGCGATATGGACGAAGGCCTTGAGCCGAAGGTCCGAAAAAACACCTTCCCTTTGCTAGAATAGCAACATTCACTGACAAGCGGGGTTTTTCAATTTTCAACGCCCTGGGCGTATAAATAAGATCATACTGCAAACTCATTTGGTACGCACACTTGCCATCTGCTTCCGCCCACTAAATTTTTAGCTCTTGTGCACTAAGATTTGCTGATCTTTTTGATTTTGAAGCTTCGGCCTTGAAAACAGTTTTTTATCGTTTCCGAAGATGTCTGAAGGTAAGAAGATCCCTGCTGAGACGAAGCTGAGTCTCGACGAAGAGAAGAACTTGGGGTTCCTTATAGCGATGGCGGAGACCAATACGGAGAAAATCACCAAGGAGATTCTTGAAGGTTTGTCCGAAGATACTGGCGACAGCGACAGTTATGATGTAGAAAGTGGTGGGGAAGAGTCCGAAGATCGACCATGGCGGCCAAGTCACACGGTTTTCGGGAAAACCACTATTAAACAGAGTCATATTGATAATATGAGGGGGAGGTATTTTCGAGATATATCTATTGTGAGGGTTGACGCTGGAGAAAAGACTTCTCCCACCCCCGAAGAAGATGAAGTCGTAATCTTCCGAAGCTTTCTCAAGGCTGGGCTTCGATTCCCCCTAAGCAACTTTGTTGTTGAAGTCCTGAAGACATTTCAAGTCTACCTTCATCAAATTACTCCCGAAGCTATCATAAGAATGGGGATGTTTGTCTAGGCTGCGAGAAGCCAAGGTTTAGAACCAAATGCTAAAAGCTTTTGCAACATTCATGAGTTGTTATATGAGACGAAGCCCTGGGGGAAGGAGCAATATCACAACAACTTTGGGTGTTACAGCTTCGGTGCCCGCTCCGGATCAAGCCGCCCTGTGCCGACCTTTCGGAAGAGGTGGCCCGGAGCCTGGATGACTGAATGGTTCTATGTAAAGAATGACATAACAGCGCAAGAAGATGTCAAGAGTATCATTATGCGCCCCATCTGGCAACGCTTCGGACTTCGAAGGCCGAAGGTTGAAATGGATGAAGCAGCCAAGGAATGCCAAAGAGCCTTCGGCGTAATCTGCTCTTTCATTGGGACAAGGGACTTGGTCCAAGAGCATATTGCCTTCAGGGTATGGCCACTTGCAGGAAAGTGGGAAATGCCGAAGGAGACCATCAAAGAGTCCGACGAAGGCGGACTGGTCAGACTGAAATACACATTCAAATACGGGGATAAGTTTGTTGAACCTGTGTAACACCCTAAAAGTTCAATTTTGTGAAGACAAGGGAAAATTCTCAAAAATTTTGAATCAAAACACCTTTCTTTAAAGATAATCATAATTTAGAAGTTTCCACTCATGAATATGTTAAAAATACATAATTAAAGATACTTAGATAATCTAAATTGCCTTTGGGTTAGGATATATAAAAGAATTAGGATTAAACTATTTCTTAATATATATAGTCTACAATATAAATTTGATTTCCCTAGAAGTAATAAGGTAGGGATTATTCTACTATATGATTAAAAGCTTGTCTAAAAGAACTAAAATAAATAAAGAAATACATAAAATGGGTTTTTGCACATTATGCTGAAGTTCTATATGTGTATCCAAATTAAGTGTTTGAACTTTAAACTTGTGTTGATTTGAAATTCAAATGGAAAGGAAAATAGAAAATAGAAAATAAAAGGAGAAGGGAAGAACTAAGAAAAATACTACATAAAATAAAATAAAATCAGAATAAAAACTCTTCACACTTATATTATTAAATTATACTATTCAAACTGAGGACAAGTAATTCACAAAGGTTTGAATTTAAGTTTGAATTCAAATTGGATTTGAAAATGGAGAAAAGAAAATAGAAAATAAAAAGGAAAAGAAGAAAAACTTACCTGGGCCTCGGATCCCGTTTTTCGGCCCACAACTGTTTTGGCCCGCGCAGCCCAACCTGGAATTGGCGCCGACACGCGGGTCCCACCGGTCAGTCTCACGCGCGCGTGCCTGCTCTTCCCTGGCGCCGACAACCCGGGTCCACGAGCCAGCCACCTACCTCCGATCGCTTCGCACCAGTCACTTACGCGTGGGCCGCCCTTGTCAGCTGTTCCTTTCTCCCTCCCTTTCTCTGGTCCGCGGGGCCCGCACGTCAGGCCGTCTTCAACGACCTTGCCGAACGCGGCGGCGGATCGCGCGGACGTCGCCGTGATCGCCGTTTGGTACACTCCGCTCGGACTTCACCGTAATGCATAAAAGCCGAAGCTCCGCGACCCCTTCCCTCCATCCATCCGTGTGCTCAAGCGAAAGAAGACCGCCGCCGCCACCACCATAATCACGTCCGCCGTGAGACACCCGCCGCGGGCAAATCCGGGCTCGCCGACGACCGGGCTCGGATTGGGGGAACCCAGGGGCTCCCTTCGGCTGCATTGAAGGCAACCGCGACTGAATTACCGAGGATCGTGCACCGGCGGCTCCGGAATTCCTCACCGGAGATCTAGCTCCGCCGCGGGACCGCTTCGCGCCGTGGCCTGCCTCTGCCAGTGGCCTATCTACTCGGTAACTCACCTCACCGTGCTCGCCAAGTTCCCCTCTACGCCTAGCTCGGTCCGATTTGGGTTTAGCGCTCCAGGACGGCCAATTGGCAGTCTCGCCGGCGTGCTCCGCCGCGCGCGCGGGGCAGCGCCGCCGTGCGAGCCTGCTCTATTGGGGCGAAGAACGTGGCCCGTCGGATGGCGCTTGAACGGCTAGGATTAGATCAGGGCGTACCCTTTCGCGTGATCGATCGGGGCCCTAGATTTCGGATCGGACGGGTCCGTGTTGATCTAGGTCAAATAAAATCCCGACCGTGGATGATGGATCCAACGGTTGAGAATGCATACCGGTTCGATTAAAACGCGATCTAATCTGGACCGTCTGAGTTAGATCGGGCGGTTGAGACTTCATGATACCCCTTCGGCCAGGGATTTTTGTTAAAGAGACCCTGGGGATTTCTGGAATCAACCCGCCATCCCCGTTTTACTGTTTCCTGAGTCTGGGAATTCTTGCGCCGAGCCCCCTGACCTTTCTTATAATTGAGGCCCAGTCCAGAACATAGTAAAATCAGAGAAAATGGTTATTAAATAGATTTTTAATATGAAAATAATTGCTAAAACTTAGATAATTCATAGAAAATTCATTTTAGCTCCAAATTGAACCATTCCAATTCCTAAAATTTTGTAATAATATTCTCTATCATTTAGAATCACTGTTTTGACATGAACTCTGTTAGGGAATTAATTTATCATCTAATCCTATTATAATCACCTTAAATCTTAGGAAATTCATAACTTGAATTCTATAACTCAAAAATTAATAATTCTTTTTCCTGTGATCTTATTTTAATATGTATATTATTACTGTGTATTTTGTTCTTATGTTTGGTGTAATGTTAAATTTGCCTATACAATGTTTGTTTGTATTGCTACGATTAGCAGTGAGGTCACGAGGATCTGAAGAATCATCCTGGTACCTGGAATCTCAAGGCCCAGGCAAGTTGTGCCCTTGATCACTTCTTTGTACCCAGCCATGTTCTAATTAATCATAATGATCTGCATAGGTTAATTTTGATGGGACCCAATAGGTTACCCTAGTTTGTCTATCTTTATACCTTGTTTACCACTAAACTTTTTGGGTAGTACTTGCTAGTGCTTTATGTGGTTTTGGGTATGAAGATTACACTATTCATGATTATACTTTTATTGTCAGTTGTTATTTACTGTTCATGTTAAGATCATTATGTTAATTGGAACATGGAGCGACCACCCGGGAAAACAGTGCTACCACAAGGGTGGAATGGGACGCCCTTGGCTGATTAATTAGGAAAGCTAGTGGAAGACTACCTTACCCGAAAGGGGCAAGGGCAGTAGGGGAGAGGTCAGTGTAGGGAGGCCCTCGGGAGGATTTTGCTGCGATGGCGGTCCTGCAAGGGATTCCTGCACTGGATCTTCCCATAAACTGTAGCGGGTTTTCGGAAGCTAGTGGAACTTTGTAAAGGCCTCGTAGTGTTACCCTGCCTCGCTTCCTTGGTAGAGGTGTATGGGATTCATGACCCCTTGGCAGATGGGTAACACGGCTTGTGGGTAAAGATGCGCAACCTCTGCAGAGTGTAAAACTGGTATACTAGCCGTGCTCACGGTCAAGAGCAGCTCGGACCCTCACATGATTAATTATGGAACTAAATTCAATTTGTCATATGCATTGCATTGCAGGTGAAGTTGCTACTTTTGTTCTATTACTTAATTGGGTTTGGTATTTACTTATACTTAGTAATTGCTAATAAAATTTTGACCAACTTTAAAAGCAATGCTCAGCTCTAACCATCTTCTTTGGTAAGCCTTACACTTCACGTGAGCTCTCACCTTTGGCGAGTTCATGCACATTATTCCCCACAACTTGTTGAGCGATGAACGTATGTGAGCTCACTCTTGCTGTCTCACATACACCACAGGTCAAGACCAGGTACTGCAGGATGATGCTCATGGAGGATGCCGTTCGTGAGTGGTCTAGGTCGTCGTCTCCCAGTCAACTTTTGGGTTGCTGGACCGTTGTCTCCTTATAATGTAACTATTTATTTTGTATAGAACTCCTGTTATGTATAAAGATGTGACATTCGATCCTGTGCCACTATACATCATATGTATGAGACTTGGTCCCAGCATACCTGGTGTTTTTGTTAACCCCGGGTTTTGGACCCCTAAAATCCGGGTGTTACAGAAGTGGTATCAGAGGAATGTTGACTGTAGGACGAAACCTAGATAGAACTGGACAACCAATACTTACTTACCTTACTCTGATTCTTTTCTAAACTTATCTTAATCTTCTTCTCATCTAATTCCGCTTTACTCTGATTATTCTTACCTTTTCCTTCTAAAAGACAAATGTGGATTTCACACTTTGAAATCCTGTGCCTGAAGTGACCTTTAGGAATAGGAGACCTAATCCTAGAAACAAAAGCAAAACTAATTTTGTAAATATTTATATGCTTGAAGGTTTGTTCTTATGATACTTGTCTGATTTGGATCTTTGATTGTGTGTGATGAGTTGTGGAGTAATGTCCACAATTGCATCTGCATATACACATAGGTATAAAAATATAATTATAAAATAACTAGACAACCTAGATTGTCCCCCTTGGAACATATCTAGCTTAAGAGATTTATCTTATCCTAAAAAGATCTCATTCTAACCAATCCATCTTATCTTAAAAATTCTCCCTTATCTTAATAGATTCATCTCATCTCAAGAGATTCTACCCTACACTCATAGATCTATCTTATCTCAAAAAGGTCTTAACTTATCTTAAAAGATCCATCTTACCTTAAAAGATACTCTATTACTATTAATAGATTCATCTTATCTTAAAAAGATCTTATCTCATCTTAATAGATCTAACTAATCTCAAAAGATTCTATTTCATCTTATCCTAATAAGCATACTTATCCACCCTAGTTTAACCACCATGATCTAATGCAAAATTAAATAGATCATATCTAGTCAAACTAGTCACACCAATCTAACCTAGGTCTGATCTAATCTAGAGTGACTTATCAAAACATGTTAGATAATACTGATGAAATAGATTAGACTCTACTCCTATAGAACAGGTCTTAACTTAGTTCACCCTGCACTAAATAAAGAATGATAGACCAACCCAACCAATGGAGTCATGATGAATGGTATAACCTTCCTATTCCCACCTAACAACAAACAAACTTTTAACCTACATCTTGTAGTCTATCTCACCCATATATACCTCTCATCTTGACAGATTCTATCTTACCCTTGGATATTCCCCTTATATGATTGGTTACCCCAATCTGGACATAAAACAAAGATTAAACCCTACCAAAGAATCTATAGATTATAACCAACTACTAGCTTATTCATTCCGCTTAGTGAATAATTTCCTTTACAAAACTATTACCATATGCTTCTAACTTTCATGGTCAATACCAGGAAAGGAAAGATTATCACGTAACAACAAACAGAAAATGAATCCTCCAAATCCTCCACCTGTTGAAATCAATCAAGTGGTAGCTACCCAAAGACTGGTAATACAACAGTTAACAGACCTGGTGACCGAGATGCAGAATCAGATAAGACAACAACGCGAAGAAATACGTCAGGCCCGCCAAGAAATAAGGCAAGCACGGTTGGAGAGACAACAACAACAACCTCCACCACCACCACCAGCTTCACCAAACTACATAGATATAAATTATGATGATTTGTAAGATCTAGGTGTTACTTTAGTTAGTAGATGATATGATAATATTTTAGAAGAAATAATAAGGTCTATTGACCCTATGTTTTGTTGAAGAATTATACCTCATGCTGAGATTTCTTTGGTTGTGCATAAGTTCCGAGAACAATATGAGTATACATCCCTTTTTCCTACAAATCTCGAGGGCGAGATTATTTTTAAGGGGGGTAGGATTTGTAACACCCTAAAAGTTCAATTTTGTGAAGACAAGGGAAAATTCTCAAAAATTTTGAATCAAAACACCTTTCTTTAAAGATAATCATAATTTAGAAGTTTCCACTCATGAATATGTTAAAAATACATAATTAAAGATACTTAGATAATCTAAATTGCCTTTGGGTTAGGATATATAAAAGAATTAGGATTAAACTATTTCTTAATATATATAGTCTACAATATAAATTTGATTTCCCTAGAAGTAATAAGGTAGGGATTATTCTACTATATGATTAAAAGCTTGTCTAAAAGAACTAAAATAAATAAAGAAATACATAAAATGGGTTTTTGCACATTATGCTGAAGTTCTATATGTGTATCCAAATTAAGTGTTTGAACTTTAAACTTGTGTTGATTTGAAATTCAAATGGAAAGGAAAATAGAAAATAGAAAATAAAAGGAGAAGGGAAGAACTAAGAAAAATACTACATAAAATAAAATAAAATCAGAATAAAAACTCTTCACACTTATATTATTAAATTATACTATTCAAACTGAGGACAAGTAATTCACAAAGGTTTGAATTTAAGTTTGAATTCAAATTGGATTTGAAAATGGAGAAAAGAAAATAGAAAATAAAAAGGAAAAGAAGAAAAACTTACCTGGGCCTCGGATCCCGTTTTTCGGCCCACAACTGTTTTGGCCCGCGCAGCCCAACCTGGAATTGGCGCCGACACGCGGGTCCCACCGGTCAGTCTCACGCGCGCGTGCCTGCTCTTCCCTGGCGCCGACAACCCGGGTCCACGAGCCAGCCACCTACCTCCGATCGCTTCGCACCAGTCACTTACGCGTGGGCCACCCTTGTCAGCTGTTCCTTTCTCCCTCCCTTTCTCTGGTCCGCGGGGCCCGCACGTCAGGCCGTCTTCAACGACCTTGCCGAACGCGGCGGCGGATCGCGCGGACGTCGCCGTGATCGCCGTTTGGTACACTCCGCTCGGACTTCACCGTAATGCATAAAAGCCGAAGCTCCGCGACCCCTTCCCTCCATCCATCCGTGTGCTCAAGCGAAAGAAGACCGCCGCCGCCACCACCATAATCACGTCCGCCGTGAGACACCCGCCGCGGGCAAATCCGGGCTCGCCGACGACCGGGCTCGGATTGGGGGAACCCAGGGGCTCCCTTCGGCTGCATTGAAGGCAACCGCGACTGAATTACCGAGGATCGTGCACCGGCGGCTCCGGAATTCCTCACCGGAGATCTAGCTCCGCCGCGGGACCGCTTCGCGCCGTGGCCTGCCTCTGCCAGTGGCCTATCTACTCGGTAACTCACCTCACCGTGCTCGCCAAGTTCCCCTCTACGCCTAGCTCGGTCCGATTTGGGTTTAGCGCTCCAGGACGGCCAATTGGCAGTCTCGCCGGCGTGCTCCGCCGCGCGCGCGGGGCAGCGCCGCCGTGCGAGCCTGCTCTATTGGGGCGAAGAACGTGGCCCGTCGGATGGCGCTTGAACGGCTAGGATTAGATCAGGGCGTACCCTTTCGCGTGATCGATCGGGGCCCTAGATTTCGGATCGGACGGGTCCGTGTTGATCTAGGTCAAATAAAATCCCGACCGTGGATGATGGATCCAACGGTTGAGAATGCATACCGGTTCGATTAAAACGCGATCTAATCTGGACCGTCTGAGTTAGATCGGGCGGTTGAGACTTCATGATACCCCTTCGGCCAGGGATTTTTGTTAAAGAGACCCTGGGGATTTCTGGAATCAACCCGCCATCCCCGTTTTACTGTTTCCTGAGTCTGGGAATTCTTGCGCCGAGCCCCCTGACCTTTCTTATAATTGAGGCCCAGTCCAGAACATAGTAAAATCAGAGAAAATGGTTATTAAATAGATTTTTAATATGAAAATAATTGCTAAAACTTAGATAATTCATAGAAAATTCATTTTAGCTCCAAATTGAACCATTCCAATTCCTAAAATTTTGTAATAATATTCTCTATCATTTAGAATCACTGTTTTGACATGAACTCTGTTAGGGAATTAATTTATCATCTAATCCTATTATAATCACCTTAAATCTTAGGAAATTCATAACTTGAATTCTATAACTCAAAAATTAATAATTCTTTTTCCTGTGATCTTATTTTAATATGTATATTATTACTGTGTATTTTGTTCTTATGTTTGGTGTAATGTTAAATTTGCCTATACAATGTTTGTTTGTATTGCTACGATTAGCAGTGAGGTCACGAGGATCTGAAGAATCATCCTGGTACCTGGAATCTCAAGGCCCAGGCAAGTTGTGCCCTTGATCACTTCTTTGTACCCAGCCATGTTCTAATTAATCATAATGATCTGCATAGGTTAATTTTGATGGGACCCAATAGGTTACCCTAGTTTGTCTATCTTTATACCTTGTTTACCACTAAACTTTTTGGGTAGTACTTGCTAGTGCTTTATGTGGTTTTGGGTATGAAGATTACACTATTCATGATTATACTTTTATTGTCAGTTGTTATTTACTGTTCATGTTAAGATCATTATGTTAATTGGAACATGGAGCGACCACCCGGGAAAACAGTGCTACCACAAGGGTGGAATGGGACGCCCTTGGCTGATTAATTAGGAAAGCTAGTGGAAGACTACCTTACCCGAAAGGGGCAAGGGCAGTAGGGGAGAGGTCAGTGTAGGGAGGCCCTCGGGAGGATTTTGCTGCGATGGCGGTCCTGCAAGGGATTCCTGCACTGGATCTTCCCATAAACTGTAGCGGGTTTTCGGAAGCTAGTGGAACTTTGTAAAGGCCTCGTAGTGTTACCCTGCCTCGCTTCCTTGGTAGAGGTGTATGGGATTCATGACCCCTTGGCAGATGGGTAACACGGCTTGTGGGTAAAGATGCGCAACCTCTGCAGAGTGTAAAACTGGTATACTAGCCGTGCTCACGGTCAAGAGCAGCTCGGACCCTCACATGATTAATTATGGAACTAAATTCAATTTGTCATATGCATTGCATTGCAGGTGAAGTTGCTACTTTTGTTCTATTACTTAATTGGGTTTGGTATTTACTTATACTTAGTAATTGCTAATAAAATTTTGACCAACTTTAAAAGCAATGCTCAGCTCTAACCATCTTCTTTGGTAAGCCTTACACTTCACGTGAGCTCTCACCTTTGGCGAGTTCATGCACATTATTCCCCACAACTTGTTGAGCGATGAACGTATGTGAGCTCACTCTTGCTGTCTCACATACACCACAGGTCAAGACCAGGTACTGCAGGATGATGCTCATGGAGGATGCCGTTCGTGAGTGGTCTAGGTCGTCGTCTCCCAGTCAACTTTTGGGTTGCTGGACCGTTGTCTCCTTATAATGTAACTATTTATTTTGTATAGAACTCCTGTTATGTATAAAGATGTGATATTCGATCCTGTGCCACTATACATCATATGTATGAGACTTGGTCCCAGCATACCTGGTGTTTTTGTTAACCCCGGGTTTTGGACCCCTAAAATCCGGGTGTTACAACCTGATGATGACTGGTTGAAAAGCATTGAAATATTAAGTGACGAACTGCTTGGAGCATATTCGAAGGCCGAGAATACTGCGTTATCAGCAGCCTTCGGAGGCCGAAAGAAGAAAAGGCTCAACCGGGTATTTGACGCAGTCGGGTTTGTCTACCCTGACTATCACTATCCGGTGTCGGGTCGCAAAAGCAAAAGAAAAAATACTTCTCCTGCGACAGAAACTACCACGAGTGCCACTAGCGAGCCAGCGCCGCAAAGGAAAAAGATAAAGGTGCTCACCCACCGAGCGCGTTTTATTGAGCCGGCCACAGTGCCAGAATTTATTGGTGAAGTCTCTTTAGCCTCTGAAGCTACAGAACCAGCTCCAGTGCCGAAGATAGAAGAAAAGACTGAAGCGCCTTCAGCAGAGAAAGCAGAGAAACCGAAGATTGAAGAGCCAAAAATATCGGAAATCTTAAGTCCTTCAGCAAATGTCGAAACAATAAAAAATCAAAAGGGCCCATTGGCGACCCCAAAAAGAAAAAGAATGGTGAACATACTAGATGTCTTGGAGACAATTAAGTCTTCAAGCACAACTCCAAAAAGGACTGTTGAACTTGCTGAAGCGTCTACTGAAGCTCCGAAGCAACAAGCTGAAGCTGAAGCTTCGAAGCAACAACCTGAAGCTGAAGCTGGGCCTTCAGAGCCCACGAAGGAACAATCTTTGGAAACCGAAAAAATAAAAATATCAGATCCAGTTTTGGTTGAAGAAATTGACACTGCCGCCCCCGAAGCTCCTTCCAACATATGTGATTACATCGTGCGACATGCTTCGGGAAAGAAATTATCTGAAGAAGAAATTTATGAAGCCAATCACTATGCCAGAGAGTTAAAATATCCGAAGGGAGCAGTGGTGTTCAATGGGACAAACGAAGATGATTTCCTATACTGTCTCCCTGACAACAAAGAATTATCTGTCTGCCGGGAGATGGCTAAGAGTATGGGGTTCCCGAAGCTCGAAGCTGGACTAAGCGCTATGACGAAGGAAGATCTCGCGGATAGTCTTGCATATAATAGCCTGAAGGTATGGGAATTAGACGTTTGAAAAAATTTTACAATACGTAATTCATTCCTTTATTCTTATATGGATTCTTTTTTGTATAGGGTTTAATCCTAAGCAACGCATTAAGAGCACAAAAGAGTGCCGAAGATGAGAGCTACGAAATTGCGTTCAACAATTTACGATCAGAAGTTATTAAACTGAGAAACGAAGCTCTAGAAAAAGATAAAATTCTGCTTACATTAGTAGACAAAATAAAAAAGGACGAAGCTGCTGCAAAGGTTCAGGCCGAAGCTCAGAGACGCGAAATTAAAGATCTTCAGAAGCAATTGGCCCGGGCGAAAGAAGAACGCATACTTGAAGAAACAAGACGGGAATGCAGCGACCAATGGGCTGATCATTTGGAAGCAACCGTGGAAGAGCTTCGGTCTTCTAAGAAAAAATGCTACGAAAAATCCATGGAATGCGTAAAGAAAATTAAAACCAGCTTCGCCAGTGTGGGCGCATTTTCCAGTGAAGAGAATTTCTCAAGAGGCAATCCCGAAGGTCCAATAGAATGGATCAGCCACGAAGCAGAGGCCTTCGAGGAAATCCTGAGTAGCCGCGGTGACATCTGCGCTTTTTCGGGCGCCAGGGGAGTTGCTACTGTCTTGGAGAAGAGAGGTTGTGAACATGTAAAAGCTTTAGCTCAGTCCGAAGCTGCCTTATCCTCCGAAGACATCAAAGACCCCTCGGCCGAAGCAAGCATGGTTGGTGGCAAATTCTTTACTGATGTCTGGGACAACGGCGGCCGAGAAATGGCGCAAGAAATCATTCAAAGGAGTGAAAAAGGCATCCATGATGCTAGGAAAGTGACAGAAGTTGCCGAAGGGCAAATAGGTATTAATTAGTCGCTCTTATTGTGTTGTAATTTTTATTTCAAACTTTGCTCGCGGTTTGTAATAGTAATGCAGAAATATTCTCTTCCCTCAGAACCTGCTGGATCAACTGGTGACCCTCACACAAAAGGGGATGACGAAATTAAACAAATGGCCGAAGCTATCATGGATAAAGTTGTTGAACAACTTCTAAATGAGGCTGCCGAAGTAGTATTAAGAGAAGACTAGGTGTTATTAGAAAAAACATTTGAAGTGTGATCTATGTAATATTTGGTACATTTGAATGTAATATACAAGTCTCTTTTCATTATTCAATTCTTTACGATGCATGAAATTCTACATACATACCATTTTTGAGCCTTCGGCGAAAAAACACCTTCCCTTCTTTTCATGCTTCGTGAAGAAGACATTCTCCGTTAAAACTATTCTGATGAATCACATCCACGCTTCGTGAAAACACTCTCCGAAGCTGTACAATTTCGATATTAGTCTGATGAAGCTCATCCATGCTTCGTAAAAACATTCTCCGAAGCTGTATTCCGAAGATTATCATTGTATTCCCTCGTGACTTTACACAATTTGCACTTTCTCAAAGCGTCCTTTCGAAGGTTAATACTGTGTCCCCTTCTTTTGCCATATGCAACATGATGTATGATGCTTATGCTATGCAAAATGATGTGATGATGTTATGTTATGCAAATGACGTTTGTTCCGAAGATACACACAAAATATCTTTGTAAGCTCTGCATTCCCTTAGGAACGTCTTTGGAGCTTCTTCGCCTTTTACTTAGGCGGTATCAGCGTTGACTTTTCGCTGTAAGCTCTGCATTCCCTTGGGAACGTCTTTGGAGCTTCTTCGCCTTTTACTTTAGGCGGTATCAGCGTTGACTTTTCGCTGTATGCTCTGCATTCCCTTAGGAACGTCTTTGGAGCAAAAAACTTACACCGCGCTCCCTTTGGAACGGCTTTTTGTAACTTCAGCAACTTACTCTGCGTTCCTTAGAACGACTTTTTGTTGCTTCGAAGGATTTTTAATAATTCGAAGGTCCTTCTTGTTACCGCAAATTTTTAAGCTTCAGCAACTTAAGCCTGTGGAGAAGATAGGTTTTCCTCATAATCAACCACGAAACTATTACATGAAAACTGAAATGTTCTTTATTACACAGAAAATAGAACTAAACGGAAAAGACTGTTATCAAAGTAGGATATTTGTCAATAAATGTGCTTCGACTCTGGCACAGTACTATTGACTGTGCGAGCTTCAGATTGCTCTCTGAGATCCCTTTGGTGCGGAACATATTGGCTCCCTTCTGGCTGTTGGCCTTGTTGCAGCGGAGGTGGAGGCGGGGGCTGTTGCCATGAAGCTTGAGGTTGACTCGCCGAAGCTACGGAAACTGCAGGGTGGTTGCCCACGTATTCCGGGATGTAAGGCTGATGGTACGAAGCAGTATGCATGACCTGCTTCGGCTGGCCCTGTTGCGCTGCAGCTTCAGCTAGCTCCTTTTGTTTCTGGATAGTAACATGGCACATCCTGGTGGTATGGCCCTTGTTTTCACCACAGAATAAGCAAAATACCCTCCTTGGTTGATCTCCAAATCTTCCGCCGAAGCCCCTGGCGCCTCTGCCTCTTGGAGCTGGTGGCCGGAAGAAAGTTTGCTGTTGCCCCGAAGCCTGTGAGGAGCACTGCGGTCTGTTCTGTTGACTCCCCTTATCATCATTTTGAGTGGAGTTGTGGATGGACCTGACATGCCTCGGATAGAATCTTCCTCCGAAGCCCCTGGTCATTTCAGAAAATCTGAAGGCCTCCTCCCTTCTTTGGCGAAAGTCATTATCGGCACGAATGTACTCGTCCATCTTTTGGAGCAGCTTCTCCAGAGACTGAGGAGGCTTCCTAGCAAAGTATTGAGCTGCAGGTCCAGGACGAAGCCCCTTGATCATGGCTTCGATGACAATTTCATTGGGCACCGTTGGTGCCTGCGCCCTCAAACGCAAGAACCTTCTGACATACGCCTGAAGGTATTCTTCATGATCCTGAGTGCACTGGAACAAGGCTTGAGCAGTGACCGGCTTCGTCTGAAATCCTTGAAAGCTGGTTAACAACATATCCTTCAGCTTCTGCCATGAAGTGATCGTTCCTGGTCGAAGGGAGGAATACCAGGTCTGAGCAACACTCCTGACGGCCATAACGAAAGACTTTGCCATGACTGCAGCATTGCCCCCATACGAAGACACTGTTGCTTCGTAACTCATCAAGAACTGCTTCGGGTCTGAATGGCCATCAAACATGGGAAGCTGGGGTGGCTTATAGGATGGAGGCCAAGGTGTAGCCTGCAGCTCAGCGGACAGAGGAGAAGCATCATCGAAAACAAAATTTCCATGATGGAAATTGTCATACCAGTCATCTTCGTTGAAGAAGCCCTCCTGACGAAGGTCTTTTTGTTGAGGCCTTCGGTTCTGCTCATCGTGGGTAAGATGACGGACTTCTTCAGAAGCTTCGTCTATCTGCCTTTGCAGCTCAGCTAGCCTGGCCATCTTCTCTTTTTTCCTCTGTACCTGCTGATGAAGCATCTCCATATCCCTGATTTCTTGGTCTAGTTCATCCTCCTGAAGCGTCGGGCTGACGGCCTTCCTCTTCTGGCTTCGGGCCTCCCGAAGAGAGACGGTCTCCTGGTTGGGGTCCAGCGGTTGCAGTGCTGCAGCCCCAGTCGCTGAAGCTTTCTTCGGCGCCATAGCGAAGGTCTATGGCTTCCGAAGGTGTTCAAAAAACTCGAAGTGGAAGTGAGTTCACCGGAGGTGGGCGCCAATGTTGGAGACTTGTTCTCAAATGCTAAGAGTTAAGAACAAGGCAACATAAAAAGTGTTAAATGTTAAAGTCCTTCGTCCTTCGAAACATTATGCCCCTTCGGGAAATAATGAGTTTCGGACGAAGGTCATAAGAGACATACCTTCGTAAATATAACAAGTAATGACGAAGGATTCATATAAAGCATGAAATATAATATAGGCATCATCATAGAATCATTTCTATTTTATTAACATGGAAAAATAGAAATGATTTCAAATTACAAATGTACCTTCGGTCTTGAGAGAAGGTAAAAAGTACAAGCGTGACGCAAAAGCAAATGCCAAGTCAGCGTGAACAGTATGGGAGTACTGTTCATCTATTTATAGACGCGGGACGCAGCCTACGTAAAATTACATTCATGTCCATTACATTTGCCAATGACTTATGGAAATCTGTCAAGGCCCACGTAGTCTTTTCATCTTTAAGTCGGTTCCCCTCTCTGCTATCGCGACGAAGCTTCCCTGCGCACAGCTTCGGCTGTGCACCATCCTTCGTGGAGCTTGGTGATCAGCTCGTCCTTCGTCTGGTTCAGGCTTCGTCCTGACCGTACTTCATGTTCATAATTCTGAGTCCGAAGATACCTGTTCACATAATCCACTTGGAAAACATTGTCAAATCATGTTTTTGAGGACCTTCGGAGGACGAAGGCCCCCAACAGGCAGTGGAGAAGAAGATTTTTTGTACTGTCTCTCGGATAATAAAGAGATATCCGTATGCCGGGAGATGGGTAGAAGCTTCGGATTTCCGAAGCTAGAAGATGGCCTTTCAATATTATCAAAGGATGAACTGGCTAACAGTTTAGCGTATAATAACATAAAGGTATAAAAGTCAATTTTGTATTTTGAAAACGAAATATTTCATTTATTTATACTTAATCTTGTCCTCCTCTTGTAGGGCTTAATCCTTAGCAATGCCCTTAGAGCACAGAAAAACATTGAAGATGAAGGCTATACAATGGCTCTAAACAACCTTCGTTCAGAGGTGATCGAGTTAAGGAACGAAGGCCTTGAAAAAGACAAAATATTGATTTCATTGGTAAACAAAATGAAAGAAGATGAAGCTAGTTCCAAGGCTCAAGCTGAGATTCAAAAGAATGAGATCGAAGACCTTCGGAAACAATTGGCTGAGGCCAAAGAAAAATGCGCTCTCGCAGAAGCTAACCGAGAGGCCAGCGAATGTTGGAAAAACTATTTAGAAAAAACAGTTGAAGAACTTCGCGCATCCAAGGAAAGATGTTTTGAAAAATTTTTGGGCTGCGTGGAGAAGATAAAGGCTAGCTTCGCCAACGTTTTTGAAGAAACTTCATACGAGGCGACCCTGAGGGTGTTATCGAGTGGATAAGCGGAGAGGTCAAAGCTTTTGAAGAAATTCTAAGTGATCGCGGGGATGTCTGCGCGTTCTCTGGTGTGTTGGGGGCCTTCGTCCTCCGAAGGTCCTCAAAAACATGATTTGACAATGTTTTCCAAGTGGATTATGTGAACAAGTATTTTCGGGCTCAGAACTATGAATATGAAGCACGGCCAGGACGAAGGACGAGCGCAGCCGAAGCTGTGCGCAGGGGAGCTTCGGCGCAATAGCTGAGGGGGGAACCGACTTAAAGATGAAAAGACTACGTGGGCCTTGACTGATTTCCGTAGGCCATTAACAAATGTAATGGACATGGATGTAATTTTATGTGGGCTGCGTCCCGCGTCTATAAATAGATGAACAGTACTCCCGTACTGTTCACGCTGACTTGGCATTGGCATTTGCGTCACGCTTGTACTTTTTACCTTCTCTCAGGACCGAAGGTACATTTGTAATTTGTAATCATTTCTATTTCTTTGTGTTAATAAAATAGAATTGATTCTATGATTTACATTCTATGTTTTATATGAGTCCTTCGTTATTACTTGTTGAATTTACGAAGGTATGTGTCTTGTGACCTTCGTCCGGAACTCATTATTCCCGAAGGGGAGTAATGTTCGATAGGACGAAGGGCCTTAACGTTTAACACTTTTTGTGTTGCCTTGTTCTTAATCCGAAGCATTTGAGAACAAGTCCCCAACATTGGCGCCCACCTCCGGTGAACTCACTTCCACTTCGAGCTTTTTTGAACACCTTCGGAAGCTATGGCGCCGAAGAAAGCTTCAGCGACTGGGGCTTCAGCACTGCAACCGCTGGATCACAACCAGGAGACCGTTTCTCTTCGGGAGGCCCGAAGCCAGAAGAGAAAGGCTGTCAGCCCGACGCTTCAGGAGGAAGAGCTAGACCAAGAAATCAGGGATATGGAGATCCTACATCAACAGGTGCAAAGGAAGAAGGAGAAGATGGCCCGGCTAGCCGAGTTGCAACGGCAGATAGATGAAGCCTCTGAGGAAGTCCGCCACCTCACCCATGATGAGCAAAACAGAAGGCCTCAGCAGAAAGACCTTCATCAGGAGGGCTTCGTCAACGAAGATGACTGGTATGACAATTTCCATCAGGGAAATTTTGTTTTCGATGATGCTTCTCCTTTGTCCGCTGAGCTGCAGGCTACGCCTTGGCCTCCATCCTATAAGCCACCTCAGCTTCCCATGTTCGACGGTCACTCAGACCCGAAGCAGTTCCTGATGAGCTACGAAGCAACAGTGTCTTCGTATGGGGGCAATGCTGCAGTCATGGCAAAGTCTTTCGTCATGGCCGTCAGAAATGTTGCTCAGACCTGGTATTCCTCCCTTCGACCAGGGACAATCACCTCATGGCAGAAGCTGAAGGATATGCTGTTAACCAGCTTTCAAGGATTTCAGACGAAGCCAGTCACTGCACAAGCTTTATTTCAGTGCACCCAGGATCATGAAGAATACCTTCAGGCATGTGTCAGAAGGTTCTTGCGATTGAGGGCACAGGCACCAACGGTGCCCAATGAAATTGTTATCGAAGCTATGATCAAGGGGCTTCGTCCTGGACCTGCAGCCCAATACTTTGCTAGGAAGCCTCCTCAGACTCTGGAGAAGCTACTCCAAAAGATGGACGAGTACATTCGGGCTGATAATGACTTTCGCCAAAGAAGGGAGGAGGCCTTCAGATTTTCTGAAATGACCAGGGGCTTCGGAGGGAGATACTACCCGAGGCATGTCCGGTCCATCCACAACACTCAGAATGATGATAAGGGGAGTCAGCAGAACAGACCGCAGTGCTCCTCACAGGCTTCGGGGCAACAACAAACTTCCTTCCGGCCACCAGCTCCAAGAGGCAGAGGCGCCAGGGGCTTCGGCGGAAGATTCGGAGATCAGCCAAGGAGACTGTTTTGCTTGTTCTGTGGAGAAGGCAAGGGCCATACCACTAGGTCGTGCCATATTACAATCCAGAAGCAAAAGGAAATTGCCGAAGCTGCATCTCAACAAGCTCAGCCGAAGCAGGTCATGCATACTGCTTCGTATCATCCGCCTTATATCCCACAATACATAGACAACCACCCTGCAGCTTCTGTAGCTTCGGCAAGTCAACCTCAAGCTTCCTGGCAACAGCTTCCGCCCCCACCTCCATTGCAGCAAGGTCAACAGCCAGAAGGGAGTCAATACACTCCACATCAGAGGGACTTCAGAGAGTAGTCCGAAGCTCGCACAGTTAACAGCACTGTGCCAGAGTCGAAGCACATTTATTGACACATATCCTACCTTTGATAGCAGTCTTTCCTATTCAGTTTTATTTTCTGTGAAGCAAAAAACATTGATAGTTTTCATGTAATAATTTCGTTGTTTTCCGCGAGGAAGATCTATTTGCTCCACAAGCTTAAGTTGCTGAAGCTTAAAATTTTTTCCGTTACCAAGGAGGACCTTCGAATTAAAAATCCTTCGGAGTAACAGAAAGTCGTTCTAAGGAACGCAGAGTAAGTTTGTGAAGTCACAAAAAGCCGTTCCAAAGGGCGCGGTGTAAGTTTTCTGCTCAGAAGTCGTTCCTAAAGGAATGCAGAGCCTACAGCGAAAAGTCAACGCTGATACCGCCTAAGTAAAAGGCGAAGAAGCTCCTAAGGGAGGCTTACAGCGAAAAGTCAACGCTGATACCGCCTAAGTAAAGGGCGAAGAAGCTCCTAAGGGAGGCTTACAGCGAAAAGTCAACGCTGAGATCGTCTAAGTAAAAGACGAAGAAGCTCCAAAGACGTTCCTAAGGGAATGCAGAGCTTACGAATATATTTTATGTGTATCTTCGGAACAAATGTCACATGCATAGCATAACATCATCACATCATTTTGCATAGCATAAGCATCATACATCATATTGCATTTGGCAAAAGAAGGTGACACTCTCAACCTTCGAAAGGATGCTTTGAGAAAGTGACATCAAAATTGTATAGCTTCGGAATACAGCTTCAGAGAATATTTTTATGGAACATGGGTGAGCTTTATCAGATCAATATTGAGATTGTATAGCTTCGGAGTATAGCTTCGGATAATGATTTCACGAAGCATGGATGTGATTCATCAGAATAATTTTAACGAAGAATGTCTTCTTCACGAAGCATGAAAAGAAGGGAAGGTGTTTTTTCGCCGAAGGCTCAAAAAGGTATGTATATAGAGTTTCATGCATCGTAAAGAATTGAATAATGAAAAGAAACTTGTATATTACATCCAAATGTACAAAATATTACATAGATCACAATTTAAATGTTTCTTCTAATAGCATCTAGTCCTCTCTTAATACAGCTTCGGCGACTTCATTTAGAAGTTGATCAACAACTTTGTCCATGATAGCTTCGGCCATTTGTTTGATTTCTTCATCTCCTTTTGTGTGGGGGTCGGCAGTCGACCCAGCAGCTTCTGAGGGAAGAGAACATTTCTTCATCACTATTACAAACTATGTGCAGAGTTTGAAACAAAAATTACAACACAATAAGAACAACTAATTAATACCTAATTGCCTTTCGGGCTCCGTACTTTTTTCAGCAGCTTCCGCCACTTTTCTAGCATCGTGGATGCCTTTTTCGCTCCTTTGGATGATCTCTTGCGCCATTCCTCGGCCGCCGTCGTTCCAGATATCCGTAAAAAATTTGCCGCCAACCACGCTTGCTTCGGCCGAGGGGTCCTTGATGTCTTCGGAAGATAAGGCAGCTTCGGACTGAGCTAGAAATTTTACATGATCGCAACCTTTCTTCTCTAAGACAGAAGCAATTCCTCTGGCGCCCGAAAAAGCGCAGATATCGCCACGACTGCTCAGGATCTCCTCGAAGGCCTCTGCTTCGTGGCTAATCCATTCCAGTGGACCTTCGGGATTGCCTCGAGAGAAATTCTCTTCGCTGGAGAAGGCGCCTACGCTGGCAAAGCTGGTTTTAATTTTATTCACACATTCTATAGATTTGACATAACATTTTCCCTGAGATGTACGAAGCTCTTTAACTCTTAACTCCAATTTGTTGACCATATGATCACTGAGTTCTCGTTTTGTTTCCTCAAGGACGCGCTCCTCTCTAGCTCTAGTCAGCTGTTTCTGAAGATCTTTAATTTCACGCTTGTGGGCTTCGGCCTGGGTTTTTGAAGCAGCTTCATCCTTTTTTACTTTGTCTATCAGCGTAAGAAGAATTTTATCCTTTTCTAGAGTTCGTTTCTCAATTTGATAACTTCGGAGCGCAAATTGTTGAACGCAATCTCATAACTCTCATCTTCGGCACTTTTTTGTGCTCTCAATGCGTTGCTCAGGATTAAACCCTATAAAAAAGAGAGTCTATATAAGAATAAAGGAATGAATTAAGTATTGTAAGGATTTTTCAAAAAGTCTAATTCCCAAACCTTCAGGCTATTATATGCAAGACTGTCTGCGAGATCCTCTTTCGTCATGGCGCTTAATCCAACTTCGAGCTTCGGGAAGCCTATACTCCTGGCCATCTCTCGGCAGACAGATAGTTCCTTATTATCAGGTAGGCAGTATAGGAAGTCGTCTTCATTTGTCCCATTGAATACTACTGCCCCCTTCGGATATTTCAGCTCTTTCGCATAATGATTGGCTTCATAAGTTTCTTCTGCAGATAGTTTCTTCCCCGAAGCGTGTCGTATAATGTAATCGCATATGCTGGTAGGAGCTTCGGGGATGGCAGTGTCAACTTCTTCAACTACAACTGGTTCTGATATTTTTATTGCTTCGGCTTCCAAAGGTTGCTCCTTGTAGGGCTCTGAAGGCCCAGCTTCAGTAGAAGCTTCGGCTTGTTGTGTCGAAGCTTCGGCTTGTGGTGTCGGAGCTTCAGCTTGTCGTTTCGAAGTTTCAGTAGAAGCTTCGGCAACTTCAACATTCTTTTTTGGAGTCGTGCTTGAAGACTTAATTGTCTCCAAGACATCCAGTACATTCACCATTCTTTTTCTTCTTGGAGTCACCAATGAGCCCTTTTGATTTTTTGTTGATTCAGTGTTTGCTGAAGGACTTAAGATTTCTGATGTTTTTAGCCCTTCAGTCTTCGATTTTTCTATCACTGAAGGCGCTTCAGTTTTTTCTTCTATCTTCGGCACTGGAGCTGGTTCTGTAGCTTCAGAGGCCAAAGAAGCTTCACCAATGAATTCGGGCACTGTGGCCGGCTCAATAAAACGTGTCCGATGGGTGAGCACCTTCATCTTTTTCCTTTGAGGTGCTGGTTCAATAGTGGCACTTGTAGTAGCCTCTGTTGCAGGAGAAGCATTTTTCCTTTTGCGATTCAGTACCGGATAATGATAATCGGGGTAGACAAACCCGACTGCGTCGAATACCCGGTTGAGCCTTTTCTTTTTTCGACCTCCGAAGGCTGCTGATAATGCAGTGTTCTCAGCCTTCGAGTAGGCCCCAAGTAATTCATCACTTAAAGTTTCAATGCTTTTCAGCCAGTCGTCATCAGGTTCCACAAATTTATCTGCATACTTGAATGTGTATTTTAGTCTAACTAGTCCGCCTTCGTCGGACTCTTTAATGGTTTCTTTCGGCATTTCCCACTTTTCTGCAAGCGGCCATACCCTGAAGGCAATGTGCTCCTGGACCAAGTCCCTTGTCCCAATGAAGGAGCAGACTGCGCCGAAGGCTCTTTGGCATTCTTCGGCTGCCTCATCCATTTCAACCTTCGGCCTTCGAAGTCCGAAGCGTTGCCAAATTGGGTGCATAATGATACTTTTGACATTATCTTGCGCTGTTAGATCATTTTTCACATAAAACCATTCAGTCATCCAGGCTCCGGGCCACCTCTTCCGAAAGGTCGGCACAGGGTAGCTTGACCCGGAGCGGGCGCCGAAGCTGTAGCACCCAAAATTGTTGTGATATTGCTCTTTTCCCCAGGGCTTCGTCTCGTACAATAACTCGTGTATGTTGCAGAAGCTTTTAGCGTTTGGTTCCAAACCTTGGCTTCTCACAGCCCAGACAAAAATCCCCATTCTTATAATAGCTTCGGGAGTGAGTTGATGAAGGTAGACTTGGAATGTTTTCAGTACCTCAACAACAAAGTTGCTCAGAGGGAATCGAAGCCCAGCCTTGAGAAAGCTTCGGAAAATCACAACTTCATCTTCTTCGGGGGTAGGAGAAGTCTTTTCTCCAGCGTCAGCCCTCACAATAGTTATATCTCGAAAATACCGCCCCCTCATATTATCAATATGGCCCTGCCTGATAGTGGTTTTCCCGAAAACCGTGTGACTTGGCCGCCATGGACGATCTTCGGCCTCTTCCCCACCACTTTCTACATCATAGCTGTCGCTGTCATCAGTATCTTCGGATAAACCTTCGAGAATCTCCTTGGTAATTTTCTCTGTATTGGTTTCCGCCATCGCAATTAGGAACCCCAGATTCTTCTCTTCCTCGAGACTCAGCTTCGTTTCAGCGGGGATCTTCTTGCCTTCAGACATCTTCGGAAATGCTAAAAAACTGTTTTCAGGGCCGAAGCTTCAAAATCAAAAAGGTCACCAATCTTAATGCACAAGAGCTAAAAATTTAGTGGACCGAAGCAGATGGCAAGTGTGCGTACCAAATGAGTTGGCGGTGTGCTCTTATTTATACGCCCAGGGCGTTGAAAATTGAATGACCCCGCTTGTCAGTGAATATTGCTATTCTAGCAAAGGGAAGGTGTTTTTTCGGACCTTCGGCTTAAGGCCTTCGTCCATATCGCAATCTGAATTTATTGTCAAACAAATTAATATTGCGAGGGGCTACTGTTGGGGGCCTTCGTCCTCCGAAGGTCCTCAAAAACATGATTTGACAATGTTTTCCAAGTGGATTATGTGAACAGGTATTTTCGGGCTCAGAACTATGAATATGAAGCACGGCCAGGACGAAGGACGAGCGCAGCCGAAGCTGTGCGCAGGGGAGCTTCGGCGCAATAGCTGAGGGGGGAACCGACTTAAAGATGAAAAGACTACGTGGGCCTTGACTGATTTCCGTAGGCCATTAACAAATGTAATGGACATGGATGTAATTTTATGTGGGCTGCGTCCCGCGTCTATAAATAGATGAACAGTACTCCCGTACTGTTCACGCTGACTTGGCATTGGCATTTGCGTCACGCTTGTACTTTTTACCTTCTCTCAGGACCGAAGGTACATTTGTAATTTGTAATCATTTCTATTTCTTTGTGTTAATAAAATAGAAATGATTCTATGATTTACATTCTATGTTTTATATGAGTCCTTCGTTATTACTTGTTGAATTTACGAAGGTATGTGTCTTGTGACCTTCGTCCGGAACTCATTATTCCCGAAGGGGAGTAATGTTCGATAGGACGAAGGGCCTTAACGTTTAACACTTTTTGTGTTGCCTTGTTCTTAATCCGAAGCATTTGAGAACAAGTCCCCAACATGGTGCAAGAGGAATTTCAGCCATCCTGGAGAAGGCGGGTTGCAACCATGTCAAAACCCTGGCTAGGCCGAAGCTGCCCTCTCCGTGGATGATACAAAAGATCCCTCAGCTGAAGCAAGCTTAATGGGCGGAAAATTTTATAGTGACATCTGGATAAATGGTGGCCGAGAAATGGCTCACTAAATTATGAAGAAAAGTGAAAAAGACATCCATGACGCTCGAGTACAAGCTAAGCAAGCTGAAGAAGCTGCAGAGCGCGAGAGGCGCATATGTATTGTTTCGCAGCATCTAGCTTCGGGATTTGTTTTCGTGACTTTGAACTGATTGATTTTTTCTACTGTAGCTGAACTATCTCCTCCACTAGAACCGTTCGACCCCCTGGCTGGCCCAGAAACGAAGAAAGCAATAGAGATCATCAATATGGCCGAATCTATTGTTGACAAAGTTGTTAAATGAAGTTGCGAAGAAGGTCCTGAAAGAGGATTAGTACTTATTGTAAAAATATTTTTAGATGATCAATATAGCTTTGCTGTATCAAGACTGTAATATTCGATGTGCATATTTTTGAATCTAATATGTAAATTATTTGTAATTCAGTTCTTTGCGATGCATGAAACTTTATATACATACCATTTTTAAGCCTTCGGCGAAAAAACACCTTCCCTTCTTTTCATGCTTCGTAAAGAAGAAAATCCGTGCTTCGTGAAAATATCCATGCTTCGTAAAAACATCCCAGCTTCATAAACAAAAGATCCCTTTTTTGCAATAGAGCTAACGAAGTTGTATTTCTCAGCTTACTTTGTGCCTTAGCACATTTTCATTTTTTATAAAGCAGTCTCCGAAGGTCGACTTCGTATTCAATTCATGTCATCGTTGCAATATGATGTATGATGTGATGCTATGCGGGATGATGTGATGATATGATGTGAAGGATGATGCTAATGCCGAAGATATGCACCCACACGCCCACACTAGAACACACCATCTCTGTGTCCCCTTAGGAACGATCGGAATCTCTTTGCCGTTTATTTTTCGGCTTCACCGCTTATTTTTCGGTGTAAGTTCTGCATCCCCTTAGGAACGTCTTTTGAACTTCTCGCCTTCTATTTCGGCGGTATCACCGTTGACTTTTTGGTGTAAGTTATGCATTCCCTTAGGAACGTCTTTTGAACTTCTCCGCCTTATATTTCGGTGGTATTTGGCTCTGCATTCCCTTTGGAACGACTTTTGAGCAGAAAACTTACATTGCGCTCCCTTAGGAACGACTTTTTTGTAGCTTCATCAAAACTTACGCTGCGCTCCCTTAGGAACGTCTTTTTATTATAGCTCTGGTATTTATCTAGCTCTGTATTCCCTTAGGAACGACTTTTGAGCTTCGATAATTTTTGAGCTTCGTAAATCTATGAAGAAGATATATTTCATTTTAATAGAGTCGAAACTATTACGAGGAATTAAAACTAGATTTACACTACTTGTTCTTTATTGAAAAACAAAAATGACATAGAATGTAAGAAATTTTTTAGAGGTACGATATCTCTCAATAGATGTGCTTTGATTCCGGCACAGTACTGTTGACTATGTGAGCTTCGGTGTAACACCCCTGGTGTTACTATAACTAAAACTTGAGCATGACATCATAAACATTGACATTGCATATGTTTGACACACCTAGAGTGCATTCACTAGGTAAAAATTTCAAACAAGTTGTATTGTTCTGGTGTTTTGCAAATAAGACCCCGGAATAGGATACTTAACCCTAAATAGGGTTTAAATGGGTAAAACATAACCCAAATTGAGAAAACCCAAAAGCTTTAGTGGAATAGTCATAAAATGCTCCCAAGAATGAATTTGAATCACATTTATACCCCTGAGACACCAAAAACTCTAATTGGAACCTTGGAAAACCCTAAATCCAAACCCTAGGGGCCTATGTGCAAAAACAGTGCACATTTGGACTAAAGTGTAAAAACTACAATGTTAAAGCATATAAAGTCATTTGGTTCACAAATGTGTGGACTTGTAAGTCAAATCTTGGATTTTGGACTTAATTACAAAATAGACCTCAATTGAGTTCTATACTAAGTCTGAATTTCAGGTTATAAGCTCAACTTTGGAGCTTATTAACTTCCAAATCAGTAAGAATTTGCCCTAGGCCACCACATAAATTTTGTAAACCTATTATAGGAGAGCAACTTTGATGCAGACATCTCCTGTGGTTGTTATACAAAAATTAGAGAAAAACCAACTCAAAGTCGCTCTGTTAGAATTGAGACAGAAAACTGAAACTGAACCCTAGGTTAAAAATGATCCCAGTAAGGTGAGGCCAAGTTTGATGCGCCATATCTTTGAATCCACTCGGTATTAGTCCAAGAATCCTATAGTTAGTTTGTAGACTGATATATGGTGAACAAATCTTAGTAAGGGCGATTCCTCTGTTCTTAACAAGAAATTGGAGATTAAGAAGGGAGAAGATGGTCGGTTCAGGCGACTGAAGAACAATCTCCATGGTACAGTGCCTTGAGTGGATCAGTATGCCAGATTAGCTCGCCGTCGTTGATCGCTGTCCCGATTCGTGCGCGGTTCTGGATGGATAACGTCGGGGAAAGGGTAACTCATACGTGGCACCATCTCCTGAGCTCAGCCGGAGTTATTCACCGGCGGCCACCGTGACTCAGTGAGCTCTCGCCGCGCTGTCGCACATGCTTCGATTTGCCTCACTGTACCTCTTCCTTACGTGGTTGTCATGCGTTAACAGCCCACCTCGTGGCCGCGGATCGATCACCGGACCGCCGTGCCTATTTATAGGACAGGGAGACACGGCGAGGTGTTTGCAGTTCTTCAAGCAAGCTTGAGTAAAACCAGAAATTCACACTGTCTCCTCCTCCTCTCCTCAAATTGATTATGCACGGTGAAACTACAGTCCCTTACGGCCATATAGCCCCAATCCCATCTCCCAATTTCACCTAGAGCCGCCGCGACACCATTTTCCCCCTTCTCTGTCTCCGGCGAACACAAGACTCCGCGCTCCATGGCCAGACCACTCTGGTAAGGCTCTGCCTCTCTCGAGTGTTGTTCTAGCAGCGTTGTATGCACGTGAAGCTCACCGTAGTAGCCGTTTAACCAATTCGGGCATAAATGATTGGGAACACGGGATTGACATCACGGTTTCCGCCATACCCGTGAGCAGACCGTTCTCCAAGTGTTCAAGCCAAAGTGAAGCATGTTCCTAGGTTGCCTTGGGTAGGTTATGCTTCCCCTGTCGCTCGACTGAGCATCCACCACAGGCCAAGGCCTGTCCGTGCGTCGTCAGGGGCAAACGGCGAGCGCGCCATGGCCAGGGGCGTTTTTGGAGAAGAAATAGAAGTCTAGGGTCTTTTCTGCAGTTGTCAGCGACTGTGTTAAATAGTGACTTGGACTCTGTCGGGATATTCAAAAAGACAAGGGCCCTTTTGCAAAGTCTCCAGCGCGCGCGCGGGCGCTTGTGCGTTTTTGCGTGGACTTGGGCCGTCTGGGCTGTTTCCGGCCCAACACTGTTCAGGATTTTCCCTTTTCTTTTTCAGTAGAACTTTGGAAATATGTAAGAAATTGTAGAAAAATCCTAAAAATGTCAAACCAATTTTCCTAGATTCCTTATTTTCCATAGAATTTAATAAAAATAGTTTCATGATTTTTAGATTAAATAAGGAATTTTGGAGTATTTAAAATAGCTTAAGATATTGATTCTGGATTTTTAGAAAGTAGTTAATAATTCCAAAAATGCCCAAACTTTTTATATGAACTCAAAACATTATTTTGAAGCCTTGGGTCGAGTTTGGTTGAATTTGGACCTTGTTTGATAACTAGAACCCAAAACCCCCACCCCTGCCCTTTGAATTCCTTTACTGACTCCGGAAACCCTAGTTTCCCAGAGAACCGTGAAGGAAAATTGTATTCAAGAACCTTAGATAATAAATTCTTATTATCTTTGCACTCTCATGAGCATTTCATGGCATACATTCTTATATACATATATATGGTTATCTTTAGAAAACGAAGAAGAAGTCGAAGTAACTAAAGAGAAGACATCACCACAACCTTCGGACTCTCAGGCAGGAAACTGTTTCTACCTTGATATCTACGGGTCCGAGCCTGACTCAGGCAGTAACGAAGGCAAGCCTCGGTGCATTTGCCACCCTCCTTGATGTTTTTAAAATCTTTCTCACTTGATTAATGCATTAGGTGATAGGAGTTGAATGCTTAAACAATTCCTGCATTACCTTCCTCGAACTTGATTACCTTCCTTGAAACCCTATTTTTGTAAAAGGGTTTTACTATGCTCTAGCAAAACAAAAGGTTTTTGTTTTACAAAAATTGATTGGCAAAGTGGGAAGGATGTTTTTGAAAATAAAACTTGATGGTGGATCCATCATGGCCATGATGGATTCAACATCGGAAAAGATGTACCTCTGCCAGGTACCAAACTTTGGGTTGAAATGATAAAGCTGAGACCGGGCGGTTGACTTGCACGAGAAAGGAGTCTTGGTGTAGTGTCTCCATCTGAGTCAATTAAGGACCGTGTCGATGTAGGCTTGATGACCGAGGACCCTTTAACTGGTCACATGCCTCGTCATGGGTAAGCCTTGCCTCGGGCAGACTAAGGCTAGAATAAGATAACACGGAATGGGCATGGAGCGGTGGCGAGAGTAGCATGTACCCTCCGTGGCAAGAGGCTGGACGGTGGTGTATCTGTGCTCTCAGTTCACGTGAACCTGATCTGGTCTTAAGAACCCCGGTGGCGGGTTGACATATGCAAGGGTTAAGTGCTACATATGTCGTGTGATTGGAGATCCTCAGCTGAGTATAATTGATTCGGATCGCCGTACCTTCGCGGTTATGAAGACTTGGTCACTGACCTATACGTAGAACTCCAGTAAAGACAAAGGACTTGATTAGAAATTGGCTAGTGCAGGTTAAGTGATTGAACTAGGTTAGCAAGAACTCTAGATGCAGGTAATTCTACCTAACTTGACAATAAAATTGGGTTTTTAAGGATCCACTTTTAGTAAGCATTTATGCAAAACAGAGTCTTTGATAATTGAGAAACCTTACCTTGACTCCCTTACAACCAGCATACCCTTGAGAGTCTTTTCTTTAGTCGGGTAAGACTTGCTGAGTAATTCCATACTCAGGGTTTTACTCCCTATTGTTTTTAGGTGAGGAAGCAACAAACTTTTGTTGCTTTTGTACCAAGGTGGTATCAAATGAAGAAAAGCAAGAATGAAGCTGCGGGAGGAACTAGTCCTCCATAAAAACTTTTATGTAAGAACTTATTGGGAGGAGTTTTTACCTCCCTTGGTATTGTAATAATAAGTACTCTGCACTCGTGTTTATATGCTGGTCTGTAATAACTTACTTTATCTTACTTTCAAACAAATGTAAGTTATGTAATCGCTTCCGCATTTCTGTATCTCCGATGTTCTGTAATGTCTGTGTGACGGGTAGAACGCTCTTGGGAAAGGTGAGAAAAGCAGATACCGAACTTGTCAAGTGATTCAGGGGCATCTACAGGGTTGTCTGAGGTCTGTTGGACAAGGACAACTGTAGGTGGGCCTAATGACTTGGGAGGTTCCATCATAGCTGGTATCGGAGCGAAGCCCTTCTCTGCAGATATTATGAGGCATCTTCAAAAGGATTTTCTAAAGACTTATCTAGAAAAATTTCTTCCATTCTTACCCATTATATCTGAAGAATCTATATGAAAGACCAGATAGGAAGAGTGCAATGTATAGAAGGTATGAATCAACTAAGGTTGGTTCTGTAATTATACATGCATCATGCTAAGAACTATACTAATAAAATTTCCCCCTTAGAGAAATGCCGCCACGCACGAGGAAAACCGCGCGCAAGTCAACTGGCCCAATTGGTGTACCCCGTCATCAACTCGCTCCCCGACATGAGGATAGTAGTAGTGGGAGTAACGATCCGATCGGGGATCTTGAAGCCCAAGTAAATCAGCTTCAAGCGGAACTTCAACGCAGGACTAACATATGGGTCACGGATGGCGATAGAATAAATGAATTAGGAAGCCACATCCGCCGCCTGCAGGATCAGCTCGCTGATCGAGATTTAGCGTTCGACTGGGCGGTTCAGTCTCGTTCGCTTGCCTAGGCTAAGGAGGCAAAGGCGCGAGCCCGAGTTGAAGAACTTAGCTCAGCTATTGATAATCTGCAGGCATATTGCAATACCCTACATGAAGAAGTTCATGTACTGTATTCGCAATTGCACCCTAGCATACCTGCAAATCCTGTCGGGACAGAAGCCGGACCTTCTCACGAAGCGGGAGAAGCTTTTGGTGGTGAATTGGACCTTTTTAGGCCCCCTCCCTCCATGAAGTTGGTCGATGAATGGTCTCCTACGCCCGACAGTGAAGCTACTAAGAGTGATAGGAAGTAGGAATAGTATAGTTGTAAAATTAGTAGTGTTATTGTATAATGGGTACTGTACTCCTGTTGTATAAATTCGAGTCTGTAACATTACTCTTTTTAGTAATGTAAATTGGATGGTTTTTCTTTGGCATATTATATTTGTTTCCAAATGTTTGTTGCCATAGATGTCGTCCAAGACGACACGATCACAGGATGCAGCCGGAACCTCCAGTGGGAGGGAGTCCACCCCGAATCCACCTCCAGTCCCTCCCACACTTGCCGAGGCTATCGCCGCCTTGGTAAATGCAACAGCGGATAATACCTGTTTCCTACGGGAAATGGCGGGTCAGCAATTTCAGCAACAAGGCGGACGGGGTTATCCGCAAGGACCCCGTGAGACATCCTATTTAGACTTCTCCGAAACGCGTCCACCGCTGTTTGTCAAAGCCGAAGACCCTTTAGAGGCGGACGAATGGATTTGTGTCATCGAGCAAAAGTTTGGACTTATGCGATGTTCTGAAACCCAGAAGCCCTTGTTCGCAGCCCAGCAACTGCGTGGCCCTGCCAAAACTTGGTGGGGAAATTTTATGGCCGTTCAACCGGCCAATCATCAGATAACCTGGGAAGAATTTAAGTTGGCCTTCCGCGAACATTACATACCAGAAGGTGTACTTCACATGAAACAAGAAGAATTTATGAAGCTAAAGCAAGGAGGGGATACTGTTAATCAGTATCTCAATAAATCCAATCATTTGTCACAGTATGCAATCGATCAAGTTAACACCGATCTGAAGAAGAAGAATTGTTTCATGCGAGGACTGAATGATATGATGCAAAGAAAAATGGCTACTTGTATTGACCTTACCTACGGAAGGGCTGTCAGCACAGCATTGGCAGTCGAATCTAAATATGCAAGTTCTGGAAAGATCAAGGGGAGTGGAGGAAACAGGCCTACTCAGGGCCCTGAGAAAAGGCAACGGTTTGTTATCCGGCCTGTTAATCAGGGTCGTCCATCAGCACGTCCACCCTCCTTTCCATTTAAGCAACCAGTATTCATCCGTCCCAATACTGCCCCTAAAACAAGTCAGCCGGGTGCCCCTGGCTCTCGATTCCCTGCTCTTCCCAGTTCATCGACAGGATGTTTCAATTGTGGAAAATCTGGGCATTTTATCAAGGATTGCCCTTATCCGAAGCAAAACAAGTCAAACAATCCACAAGGATCTGGGAATTCATCTCAAGCCAAGGGAAATACTATGGGCAAAAATACAAAGAAGATGGGACGCATATATTATACGCAAGTGGCCACCACACCGGATGGTGAACCAGTCATGATGGGTACGTTCCTTGTGGCCAATCATCCCGCAATTATTCTCTTTGATTCTGGTGCTTCCCATACATTCATCAGCAAGAAATTTGTGGAGCAACATTGCATTTCTTACCATGAAACAAAAGAGGGGTTTAAAATTCAGTCACCTGGGGGACAAATCTTTACTAGAGAAGTGGCCTATCAAGTGCCTGTAATATTGGCCGGACGGGACTTTCCTACTAATATGATAGTTCTGAAAGGCTAAGACATAGATGTGATTTTGGGCATGAATTGGCTTGCCCGACATAAAGCAACCCTCAACACTGATGAGAGAACCATCAGGTTGAGTCATAATCAAGAAGAAATTCTCTTGTCTATCCCCATTCCAACCAAAATTACCGGCAGAGTTTACGAAGCCATTATACCGGAAGTCAAGGATATTCCTGTAGTATGCGAGTTCCCAGATGTCTTTCTAGAGGATTTGCCTGGATTGCCACCCGAGAGAGATGTAGAGTTTGTAATTGAATTGAAGCCCGGTACGACTCCCATTTCTCGAAGATCATACCGTATGCCTCCAAATGAGCTGGCGGAACTGAAGATTCAGTTACAAGATCTACTATCGAAAGGATTCATCCGGCCAAGCTCGTCACCATGGGGTTGTCTAGCCATATTCGTCAATAAGAAGGATCAAACTTTACGGATGTGTGTGGATTATCGACCCCTGAATGAGGTCACTATCAAGAACAAGTACCCTCTTCCATGAATTGACATTCTATTCGATCAATTGACTGGAGCGAGGGTATTCTCCAAGATTGATCTCAGATCGGGCTATCATCAGATCCGTATTCGGCCCGAGGATATACTAAAAACCGCATTCACTACGAGGTACGGATTATTTGAATACCTGGTAATGTCTTTCGGACTGACGAATGCTCCTGCCCACTTCACTTATCTGATGAACTCGGTATTCATGCCCGAGTTGGACAAATTTGTGGTGGTCTTCATAGATGATATTTTGATATATTCAAAGAATGAAGAGGAGCATGCTCAACATTTACGGGTCGTATTAGCGCGCTTGAGAGAACATCAATTATATGCCAAGTTCAGTAAGTGCGCATTTTGGCTAGAAGAAATTCAATTTCTGGGACATGTTCTATCTGCCAGGGGGATTGCGGTAGATCCCAGCAAGGTCAAGGACATTTTGGAGTGGAAACCCCCAACCACTGTTCACCAAGTCCAAAGTTTCCTTGGACTGGCTGGTTATTACCGTCGATTTATACCAGATTTTTCTAAACTTGTGAAGCCAATCACAAGTCTATTGAAAAATGAGACTAAATTCAATTGGTCTTTAAAGTCTAATGAAGCTTTTGAGAAATTGAAGACATTATTAACCACTGCTCCGGTATTGGCTCAACCGGATATTAACAAGCCATTTAATTTGTATTGTGACGCATCTGGCAGTGGTCTCGGCTGTGTATTAATGCAAGAAGGCCGAGTAATTGCGTATGCTTCAAGGCAGTTACACCGGCATGAGGAACATTATCCTACTCATGATCTGGAGCTAGCTGCAGTGGTTCATGCTTTGAAGATCTGGCGTCATTATCTGCTGGGTAATATCTGTCACATTTATACAGATCATAAAAGCTTGAAATACATCTTTACCCAGTCTGAACTCAATATGAGACAAAGAAGATGGCTCGAGCTAATCAAGGATTATGAATTGGAGATCCATTATCACCCGGGCAAAGCAAATGTAGTGGCAGATGCACTCAGTTGCAAGGCTTCCTGCCATTGTCTAACTATGGGGACTTCTGACATTACGTTATGCCAGGAGATGGAGAATCTAAACCTGGGTATGATTCAACATGGGACTTCAAATCACTTGAAGCTGGAGTCAGCCATCTTACAAAAGATAATTGACGCACAGAAAAATCATGAGGGTATGAAACACATACGTGAAAAGATAAAGGCTGGAAAAGCCAATTGCTTCCAAGAAGATAATCAAGGTGTGGTATGGTTTAATAACCGCATAGTGGTACCGAAGAATGAAGAGCTCCACCAGCAAATTTTAGATGAAGCACATCTTAGTCGCTATTCTATTCATCCCGGAAGCACTAAGATGTATCAAGATCTGAAACAGCATTATTGGTGGACGAAGATGAAGATCGAGATTGCACGCTATGTGGCTAGATGTGACACTTGCAAGCGTGTCAAGGCCATACACCTAAAAGTTGTCGGTCCATTACAGTCTCTACCAATACCAACATGGAAATGGGAAGATATAAGTATGGACTTTATTGTGGGATTGCCCAGGACCGCAAAGGGGTATGACTCTATCTGGGTTATTGTTGATCGGCTCATGAAAAATGCTCACTTTCTGCCAGTTAAAACATATTATCCGGTTCTTACCTATGCGGAATTATACATTGCTCGCATTCTCAGTTTGCACGGTATTCCGAGGACTATAGTGTCGGATCGTGGACCTCAATTCGTATCCAACTTTTGGGAAGAACTTCATAAATCCCTGGGTACTAAATTGCTCCACAGTTCAGCCTATCATCCTCAAACGAGTGGACAAACTGAGAGGGTCAATCAAATACTGGAAGATATGCTGCGGGCATGTGTGCTGGAATTCCCACAGAAATGGGATGAATGTTTGCCGTTAGCGGAATTCTCATATAATAATAGCTATCAAGAAAGCATCAAGATGGCACCCTTCGAAGCTTTATATGGACGACAATGTCGTACTCCGCTAAATTGGTCTGAACTAGGTGAAAGGTACTTCTTCAGGCCTGACCTGGTAAAGGAAACTGAAGAGAAAGTTCAGAGAATAATACATAACTTGAAGAAAGCTCAAACCCATCAAAAGAGTTATGCAGACCGGCGACGACAACCCTTATACTTTCTAGTAGGAGATTATGTCTACTTGAAGGTTTCTCCAATGAAGGGCGCATCACATTTTGGGGTTAAAGGAAAGCTTGCACCCCGGTACATTGGTCCATTCCCTATACTTGAGCAATGTGGACCAATGGCATACCGACTCCAATTACCCGAAACTTTGTCTGCTGTGCATAATGTGTTCCACGTGTCTCAACTGAAGAAGTGTCTTCGGGTTCCAGACCGGACTATCAAAGTGACAGATGTTGTCCTTAAGTCAGACTTGACATATTCTGAACATCCTATTCGAGTCTTGGATCAAAAGGACAGAAATACCCGGAGAAAAACTCTCAAGTTTTACAAGATACAGTGGAACCAACATTCCAAAGATGAGGCTACATGGCAAACTCAAGACTTTTAGATAAGAATTTCCCAGGCTTTTAGCCTCTTGTAATTTGTAAAGTATACAACATTGTTGTAATAAAGGAGTGAGCCCCAAACCTACCCCTGCCTTGTACCAAAAATAAGGAAATAAAAATGTGAAGCATTTCCTTTTCCATTACTTACGCTAGGACTTTTAATCTCGGGACGAGATTCTTTTATGGGGGAAAGGATGTAACACCCCTGGTGTTACTGTAACTAAAACTTGAGCATGACATCATAAACATTGACATTGCATATGTTTGACACACCTAGAGTGCATTCACTAGGTAAAAATTTCAAACAAGTTGTATTGTTCTGGTGTTTTGCAAATAAGACCCCGGAATAGGATACTTAACCCTAAATAGGGTTTAAATGGGTAAAACATAACCCAAATTGAGAAAACCCAAAAGCTTTAGTGGAATAGTCATAAAATGCTCCCAAGAATGAATTTGAATCACATTTATACCCCTGAGACACCAAAAACCCTAATTGGAACCCTGGAAAACCCTAAATCCAAACCCTAGGGGCCTATGTGCAAAAACAGTGCACATTTGGACTAAAGTGTAAAAACTACAATGTTAAAGCATATAAAGTCATTTGGTTCACAAATGTGTGGACTTGTAAGTCAAATCTTGGATTTTGGACTTAATTACAAAATAGACCTCAATTGAGTTCTATACTAAGTCTGAATTTCAGGTTATAAGCTCAACTTTGGAGCTTATTAACTTCCAAATCAGTAAGAATTTGCCCTAGACCACCACATAAATTTTGTAAACCTATTATAGGAGAGCAACTTTGATGCAGACATCTCCTGTGGTTGTTATACAAAAATTGGAGAAAAACCAACTCAAAGTCGCTCTGTCAGAAATGAGACAGAAAACTGAAAGTGAACCCTAGGTTAAAAATGATCCTAGTAAGGTGAGGCCAAGTTTGATGCGCCATATCTTTGAATCCACTCGGTATTAGTCCAAGAATCCTATAGTTAGTTTGTAGACTGATATATGGTGAACAAATCTTAGTAAGGGAGATTGCTCTGTTCTTAACAAGAAATTGGAGATTAAGAAGGGAGAAGATGGTAGGTTCAGGCGACGGAAGAACAATCTCCATGGTACAGTGCCTTGAGTGGATCAATATGCCAGATCAGCTCGCCGTCGTTGATCGCGGTCCCGATTCGTGCGCGGTTCTTGATGGATAACGCCGGGGAAAGGGTAAAACGCTGTCGCCACGCTGAGTGAGCTCTCGCCACGCTGTCGCACATGCTTCGATTTGCCTCACTGTGCCTCTTCCTTACGTGGTTGTCATGCGTTAACAGCCCACCTCGTGGCCGCGGATCGATCACTGGACCGCCGTGCCTATATATAGGATAGGGAGACACGGCGAGGTGTTCGCAGTTCTTCAAGCAAGCTTGAGTAAAATCAGAAATTCGCACTGTCTCCTCCTCCTCTCCTCAAATTGATTGTGCACGGTGAAACTACAGTCCCTTACGACCATATAGCCCCAATCCCATCTCCCAATTTCACCCAGAGCCGCCGCGACACCATTTCCCCCTTCTCTGTCTCCGGGGAACACAAGACTCCGCGCTCCATGGCCAGACCACTCTGGTAAGGTTCTTCCTCTCTCGAGTGTTGTTCTAGCAGCGCTGTATGCACGTTAAGCTCACCGTAGTAGCCGTTTAACTAATTCGGGCGTAAATGATTGGGAACACGGGATAGACATCACGGTTTCCGCCATACCCGTGAGCAGACCGTTCTCCAAGTGTTCAAGCCAAAGTGAAGCATGTTCCTAGGTTGCCTTGGGTAGGTTATGCTTCCCCTGTCGCTCGACTGAGCATCCACCGCCGGCCAGGGCCAATCCGTGCGTCGTCGGGGGCGAACGGCGAGTGCGCCATGGCCAGGGGCGTTTTTGGAGAAGAAATAGAAGTTTAGGGTCTTTTCTGCAGTTGTAAGCGACTGTGTTAAATAGTGACTTGGACTCTGTCGGGATATTCAAGAAGACAAGGGCCCTTCTGCAAAGTCTCCAGCGCGCGCGCGGGCGCTTGTGCGTTTTTGTGTGGACTAGGGCCGTCTGGGCTGTTTCTGGCCCAACACTGTTCAGGATTTTCCCTTTTCTTTTTCAGTAGAACTTTGGAAATATGTAAGAAATTGTAGAAAAATCCTAAAAATGTGAAACCAATTTTCCTAGATTCCTTATTTTCCATAGAATTTAATAAAAATAGTTTCATGATTTTTAGATTAAACAATGAATTTTGGAGTATTTAAAATAGCTTAAGATATTGATTCTGGATTTTTAGAAAGTAGTTAATAATTCCAAAAATGCCCAAACTTTTTATATGAACTCAAAATATTATTTAGAAGCCTTGGGTAGAGTTTGGTTGAATTTGGACCTTGTTTGATAACTAGAACCCAAAACCCCCACCCCTGCCCTTTGAATTCCTTTACTGACTCCGGAAACCCTAGTTTCCTGGAGAACCGTGAAGGAAAATTGTATTCAAGAACCTTAGATAATAAATTCTTATTATCTTTGCACTCTCATGAGCATTTCATGGCATACATTCTTATATACATATATATGGTTATCTTTGGAAAACGAAGAAGAAGTCGAAGTAACTGAAGAGAAGACATCACCACCACCTTCGGACTCTAAGGCAGGAAACTGTTTCTACCTTGATATCTGCGGGTCCGAGCCTGACTCACCTATTAACGAAGGCAAGCCCTGGTGCATTTGCCACCCTCCTTGATGTTTTTAAAATCTTTCTCACTTGATTAATGCACTAGGTGATAGGAGTTGAATGCTTAAACAATTCCTGCATTACCTTCCTCGAACTTGATTACCTTCATTGAAACCCTGTTTTTGTAAAAGGGTTTTACTATGCTCTAGCAAAACAAAATGTTTTTGTTTTACAAAAATTGATTGGCAAAGTGGGAAGGATTTTTTTGAAAATAAAACTTGATGGTGGATCCATCATGGCCATGATGGATTCAACATCGGAAAAGATGTACCTCTGCCAGGTACCAAACTTTGGGTTGAAATGATAAAGCTGAGACCGGGCGGTTGACTTGCACGAGAAAGGAGTCTCGGTGTAGTGTCTCCATCTAAGTCGATTGTTGGAACTTGCTCACAGGTGCAAGTCGGTCCAACGGGGGGGGGGGGGAGTAATAGCGCAAACAGGGTTTAGCACGAGATAGCAGAAGCTTTTTTCATCTAGCCTCTCAAGGGCACTGTGCGGGGGTATTTATAGGTGTCTGGGCACCCAGCGTCCCGTGTTAAGGATGCATGTGCCCTCAGACACCTAGGTTATCCCCGGAATATTCCCATAAAGGGGGGGTTACAGACTGTAATTACAGGGACGCCTTTATAAATTAGGCCGGTAACACGCAGCGGCCACGCAGGGCCCGTCACAATGGGCCGGATTACACGTGGGCCTCCACGCTGGACGAGGCCGCACGGTGGGATGACCTCGCCATGGGTCTTCGTCCGATGTCGCATGGGGCGAAGGGTGTCCCTGCCCGTTGTCTTGTCTCCGTTGGGCCAGCGTTTACGGCGAAGGCCCCGAGCGAAGGGTGGCGTCTTTGCCTTCGCCCCAACATTTGCCCTCCGAGGGACCAGTTCGACTAAGTCATCTTGTGCCGAAGACGTCGCTAGATGGCGGAGACGCTGCCCTCGCTCGAAGTGGTTCCGCGGGGGTTTTTGACATGACCGTTGATTGACGCCGTACTGTTGGACTGCGGTTTTCCCGAAGCACCGTGCCCTGTGTATAAAAGGGGGCAGGGGGCAGCGCGTTTTGAACTTCATCCTTCCGCGCTCCGTGAAAACCCTAGCCGCTTTCTCCACCTTCTTTGCTGCTCGTCTGCCCTCCTTGCTCTTGTTCACCGGAGATCTGGCTCGAGTGAAGCAGACCGCCCGCCGCCGCCGACGGTACGTAGCGATGCCGACCTCTTCTTCTTCTGCTGCCGCTACGCCGCCGACCGACGCGTCGTCTGAGGAAACGTTGAGTACTGTGGCGGCGGAGGAGTTGCGCGCCAGCGATACGGTGGATTTTGGTGTGTCGCGGATGTCGTCGGCCCGCGTGCAAGATATGCAGCGGCTTGGTTACTTTGGCGGCGGAGTCGCTCGTGTCCCGGGGACGGAGGAAGTCCCCGAGCCGGAAGGCGAGTTGGTTGTGTTCGAGGCGTTCTTTGCCGCTGGTCTCCGCCTGCCTGCGCACCGATTTGTTGGAGAAGTCCTGCGCAGATTTAACGTTCAGATCCATCAGCTGACTCCGAATGCCATGGTGGCTCTGTCGAAGTATGTCTAGGCGACGACTTCGTACGGCGGACAGCCATCAGTCGAAGTCTTCGCGAAGTACTATTGCCTGCACTGGCAGAAGAGGATGATTGGAAATGAAGTTGCTCAGTTTGGGTCCTGTACATTTACGCCGAAGACCGGCAAGACCACAATGGAGGTAGTTGAGTTGGTTCCTTGTGCCCGCAACAAGTGGGGCAATTGGCATGATTTTTGGTTCTACGCTGCGGAGGGTACAGTCGAAGACCATCCGGGGCTCCCCGTGTCCGAGATGTGCTCGCATTTTTACTCAGCATACCCGCCTTTCGAAGTGGTGGAGGAGGATGCGAACGAAGGGGCCCTTCGGTGCGCCGCCGGCCTGAGCAGCGGGCGGGATTTGGTTGAGGAGTTCGTGGCGTACGGGGTATGGCCTTTGGCGCATGGCTGGGCGCTGGGCGAAGTGTGCCCTCGCCAGATGCCTTCCCATGATGGGAAGCTGGTGCAAAGTCCTGCCTTCGCGCTGGATCTGCATAGCCGCGATCCGGCCGCCTTTGTGCGTGAGGCGGAAGATGGGGCGGTGCGGATCGTTGGTCGGTATGTGCCGAGGACAGAGGGCCAGCGTAGCTGGGACATTCGCGGGTCAAATGACCGCTTGAACAGGGTTTTTGAGTTGAATCGTCTGTCGTATGGCGGTTATCCCAGACAAGATGATGTGGATCGTCGTGGGAAGAAACCGGTGGTAGAGTCTGGAGACGACCCCACGCCGGCGGCCGCCCCGTCCTCTAAGAAGAGGAAACTAGGTATTGCTGTGGGAGGACTTGGGGTTTCTGATGGCTTTGCTAGAGAATTGATGAAGACATGCGTGGCCCCGGGGGGAAGGATGTCTTTGCCCGAGCTCCGGGAGTCTTCGGCGCAGATGCTGAGGGTTACCGGGGGTTGGTGGCCTAAGAATGTTCCTGTCCCCCGCGCGGCCAGCGAAGACTTTTTTACATCTCGCATGGTTCATGATTGGAAAGTGTTTCCTTACGGGCGGAATATTATTGTTGTTGTGTCGGCAGTGATGGACAAGGATCGCCAGGGAGCTGCACAGAAGCGTCAGGCGGTCGTCAGGCTTCATGAAGCCAGGCCGAAGAGGCAGCAGGGGGCTGCGAAGACTGCTGCCCCTAGCGGAGGCCAGCCGCCGCTGGCGGCTAAGTCGGCCGTCCCTGCATCCAGTAGGGCGCCGGAGGCTGCGAAGGCGGCTGTCGCCGGTGGTCCCAAGTCTGCGAAGGCTGCCCCTTCGTCCGGCGGGGTGCCGGAGGCTGCGAAGGTGGCTCGAGGGTTGCCGCCCCCGGGCAAGCGCGTTGCTGACTTCGCCACCGACATTAGTGTGGACGATTATCTTGTTGGTAAGTCGTTGGCTCGAGAGATCTTTTTTTTTAATTTGTTGATACGTCGCAGGGTCGGACGAAGACCAACTTGTTGTTGTTCCGCCTGCCACGGCGGCTGCCGTGGTGCCAAGGGCGAAGGGCAGTGCTCTTTGTGCCGGCGGCGATATACCGGCACTCACTGCCGTCAGGGACGAGGCGGGTGCTGTGTCCCGCCGGCTGGAGGAGATGAAGGAGGCACTAAGTCAGGTGCGTTGAGCTAGGCCTCGGGGGTTTTTTTTATAGGCTTCGCCGGGGCTGTGGTCTTATGTGTGTCTTGTAGGCGGCTGACTTCGCAAACCGCGCGGCGTCGGGGGCCCTGACGGCAGTTGTGTCTGCCGAAGTCGAGAGACTTCGGACGCAACATGCTGACGCCGTCCGGGAAAAGTCGGCCGCCGACAGTAAGTGCCGCAAGCTGGCGGACAAGGTGGCTGTGCTGGAGGGTGAGAAGGCTGACCTCCGGCGCCAACTGGCGGCGGAGAGGGAGGAGGCTAATGAGGCCCTCGCCAAGGCGCAGGCTGCGCAGGTGGAGGCCAATTTGGCGCGGGCGGAGGGCAGCCTTGCCAGGTAGCACGCCGAGCAGCTGGAGGAGCGGCTCAGCGCTCTGCAGAGCCGTGTGGAGAGGGCCGAGGCCTCGACGCGCACGGAGGCTGAGCGGACGCGCAAACAACTTATGGATTCATACCGTGAGCTGGGCGCGCGGACCGCTGAATTTGAAGTGCCGGACCGAGAGCCCGGACTTCACTGCCTTGAGTGGGTACAGGAGGAGCTGCAGACGCTCCCCACCATCGTGGAGGGGTTTATGTCTTATGCCTCCCTGGTCACCTGCGAGGGGGCGATGAACGCGCTCTCTCGCGAAGGGTGCCGGCACTATGGGGTCTTCGACCAAGCTGATGAGGATTTGGAGCGTGATATCTACAAGGTTGAGGACCCTATAGTGAAGGAATCCGCCGGAGCCCTCTACGAACGGATGTGGGGCCCCCACGGTCGAGAGGTGGTCAGGGAGCGGGCTGAGACGGCGAGGAGTCAGGTAATGTTTGGCTTTTGTTTGGTGCTTGTTTAATGTGGGTTAAATGTGGGTTTGCTGAGTCTGTGTGCTGTGTCTCAGGCGGCGCGTGGCGAGAGGGTGGATGACTTCGGGGCTTTGAATAGCGCGCTGCCTGATCCGGAGCCGAACCCGGCGGCGGCTGCGCCCGAGGCCGCCCCGGAGCCGCCCCCGGAAACCGCCGAAGGCGCTCCCGATGCCCCTGCAGCCACTGTGGCCGGCGGAGACCCGTCGCCAACTGCTGCGTCGAGGGCTGAGGATCCTATGACGGTGGCTGCGGAGGCGACAGTGGAGGCTCCCGCGACGGCTGGGTCTTCGCAGGTGGCCTAGTGGGTATGGGTAGTTAGGAAATTTTGGATATTGTTGCTGAACCTTGGTTGCTGCACAGGTTCAAGATTTTGGGCCTACGCACGCAACCGCTACTGCTAATGTTTTGGCGGCTTCGACCGTGGATGATGGGAATAAATCGGATGAGTCTGCATCTAAATTTTTCGAGTTCGGTGACTCTGGGAGCTCTGTTGAGTGGACCGAATAGTCGTCGGATGGGGACTTGGACTACTTTGCGGCCTTGGATGTGGCAGCGGTGGAGACTTCGTCGCAAGCTGCGGATGCTGATGTGTCTGGTCCGAGTACTAGGCATAGGCGGTGAAGGGCGGTTGCGAAGCGTAGAGTGGGTGGAGCGGACGTCGGTCGGCTTCGTGTGAGTGGGGCTGGCAGGCAGGAACTGTTGTCCTCGCCGGCCGCTGTGAGTGCAGGTGAGGGGGAGTTGCGAAGTCTTTTCGCGGGTGAGGAGCTTAGGATAATGTTATTTAACTATAGGGAGATGGGAATTATTCCGAAGGTTGAGCCGATGTAGAATGCGATGCCCTCGCTTGTATATGTGTAATGGCTTGTATGATGAGGTTGTGTGCCTTCGCACACTCGGCTATGTTCGCGAGGGCGTTAAGTTCTTGGTCTGGTGTATTTGTTATGTTGGTCTGGTGCGCATGGAGTCGGCCTTTGTGCGGACAGTTTGGTGTAGCCGTTTTTGCACTTGATAGGCTTCGTCCGGCTGTACCATTGTAATTGGTTCGCCGGACTTGTTGCGCTGTCCCTACTGCACCCTGAGGCGACTTCTGCGGGGATAGTGTTCGCGGCAAACTAGAATTTTTCGCACTCATTGTGCTAGGCATCTGCACCCTTAGGCGATTGTTGCCTGGGTGGTCTTCGCGGAAGGCCTCGATTTTTCGTATTTGTAGTGCTAATCCGGCGGCACCCTTAGGCGGCTTCTGCGCGGATAGTCTTCGTGGAAGACTTCGATTTTTCGCACTTGTTGTGCTAGTCCGGCTGCACCCGTAGGCGACTTCTGCGCGGATAGTCTTCGCGGAAGACTTTGATTTTTCGCACTTGTTGTGCTAGTCCGGCTACACCCTTAGGCGACTTCTGCACGGATAGTCTTCGTGGAAGACCTCGATTTTTCGCACTTGTTGTGCTAGTCCGGCTGCACCCTTAGGCGACTTCTGCGCGGATAGTCTTCGCGGAAGACTTCGATTTTTCGCACTTGTTGTGCTGGTCCGGCTGCACCTTTAGGCGACTTCTGTGCGGAGTTTTCGCACGCGAGGGCGGCTGCCGCTGGACCTCGCGGTGACTTTGTATTGGTCGAATGTCGAAGACCGTCTGTGCGGTCTTGTTTCGACGTGGATTTTGCGGGGGATTTTTCTCTTCTATATTACATGACTCCGCCTCGTTAAAAACCTCACCCCCGGGAGGAAAAGAGTGCGGGCCGGAACAAAATTGTTTTTGCAAATTACAAGGGCGAGCTGGCCCTGATAAGTCAAACAAAAAATTTGTGCAGATTATCAATGTTCCAGGAATGCTCTAAGTCTTCGCCGTCTGGCGTTGCAAGCCTGTATGCGCTGGGGGAGGCCTTCGACTTGACAATGTAAGGGCCTTCCCACATGGGCTCCAGCTTGCCTCTGGACTCCGTTCGAGTTGTCCAGACGAGGACGAGGTCCCCTTCGCTGAATTCCCTTGGGATGACTGCATGGTCGTGCCATGCTTTTGTCTGTGCTTGGTACTTGTTCAGAGCCTGTAGGGCGAAGACACGGTCTCCGTCAATAAGATCCTTCGAAGTCGGCTCATGTACGTCTGGGACGGCCGACGCGGCTGTCCGAGGCGACCCATGCTTTATTTCTTGCGGAGTCATGGCCTCCGATCCGTATAGTAGGCGGAAGAGGGTAAACCCAGTTGCCCGGCACTCAGTTGTATTTAGTGCCCAGACCACTTCGGGTAACAGGTCGGGCCACTTGCCCTTTTTGTCGTAGAGGAGCATTTTCTTGACGGCTGTGAAAATTTTGCCGTTGGCGCGCTCCACGACTCCGTTGGACTGGGGGTGGTACACGAAGGCGAAGGCAAGCTTGGTGCCGATGGAGAAGCAGAAGTCTTTGAAATCTTGGTTGTCGAACTGCTTGTCGTTGTCGACCGTGAGTTTGGATGGTACTCCGAAGCGGCAAACAATATTTTGCCAGAAGAATTTCTGGGCCATCTTTGATGTGATGGTGGATACTGCCCTCGCTTCAATCCATTTGGTGAAGTATTCGACGGCTACAAAGGTGAACTTGAGGTTCCCCTGAGCCGTGGGCAGGGGCCCGACAATGTCTAGGCCCCAGCGCTGAAGGGGCCACGTGTGGGCGATCAGCTTCGTGAACTGCGAGGGGCGTCCCGAGCATGGGGAAAATTTCTGACAGGCCTCGCAGGATCTGACAACTCGATTTGCGGCGCAGATGATGGCGGGCCAGTAGAAGCCTTGGCGTATCACCTTTGCCGCTAGGGCCCTGGGGCCTGCGTGGGAGCCACAGGTCCCCCTGTGGACTTCGCGCAGGATTTGAACGCCTTCGGTCTCGGTGACGCACTTAAGCATTGGCTGACTGACCCCCTTTTTTTACAGTTGTCCCTCGATCAATGCGAAGTCCCGACTACGGTGGTGGAGGCGCTTGGCCTCGTTGCTGTCGACTAGGTGATAGTACCCTTGCAGGTACAGGGTTATTAGCGCCCGCCAGTCTTCGGTCATGATAAGATTGATCATGCGGTGGCCCTCGCTGTCGTTGGTTATTTGGAGCCCTTTAGGGCTGCGGACGGCTGGCGTGCCGATGACGTGATAGAACACGTCGGAGGGTAGGGCTTCGCCCCTGGCGGTTGCCTTGGCCAATGCGTCAGCTTCTTCATTCTTGGCCCGGTCCACATGCTGCAACGTGAATCCCTTGAATTGTTTCTCGAGACTCCGGATGGCCGCGAGGTACTGCATAAGTGCGGGGTCCTTTGCTGCATAGTCTTTCTTGACTTGGCCGGTGACTACCTTGGAGTCTGTTCGGACTATATAGGTGGTGACGCCGAGGGCTCTTAATTTGCGGAGGCCAAGGATGACAGCTTCATATTCTGCTATGTTGTTTGTGCATCTGTCAGATTCCAGAGCGAAGCTTAGGCGTGCCGCGTATCTGTGCCTGACCCCGGCGGGTGAGGTGATGACTGCCGCGGCGCCTGCCCCCGCATGGCACCAAGCACCGTCGTAGTGGATTGTCCAAACCTTCTCTGCGGATGGCTCCGACTGTGTTATTGGCCCGGTCCAGTCGACGACGAAGTCTGCTAGAACTTGTGACTTGATTGCTGTCCTGGGCTCGAAAGTGATGTGGTAGCCGGAGAGTTCGGCCGCCCATTTGGCGATCCTTACTGTTGCCTCTGGGTTTCTGAATAATTCGCCGAGTCCCCTATCCGAGGTGACGCGGACCTTGAATGCTTCAAAGTAGTGGCGCAATTTGCGCGAAGACATAACAACTGCATATGCAATCTTCTCGAGCTCTGTCATGTTACATTTTGACAGTGTGAGCACTTCGGAGACATAATATACTGGGCACTGCCTGATCACGCCCTCCACTGTCTTCTCCTAAACCAGTGCCGCACTGACCGCGTGTGGCGAAGCCGCAACGTAAAGCAACAGTGGTAGCGAAGAGTCGGGGCTCATAAGAACGGCCAACTCCATCAGGTACTGTTTTAGTGAGGCGAAGGCCGCCGCCTGCTCTGGTCCCCAAACGAAGTCTTTTGCGCCGCGGAGTGTTTTGAGGAAGGGAAGACTTCGTTCGGCAGACTTGGAAATGAACCTGTTGAGGGCGACCATTCTGCCCGTCAAACGCTGGACCTCTCTGGCTGACTGCGGGGGCTTCATATTGATAATGGCCTGGATTTTGGTTGGGTTGGCCTCTATGCCACGGTGTGATACCAGATAACCCAATATTTTACCCTGTCGAACACCGAAAACGCACTTATCGGGGTTCAGGCGAAGTCGTGCGTCCCGCATGTTCGCGAATGTCTCGGCGAGGTCTGCGAGATGGTCCTCTTTATTCCTGCTGGCGGCGACAATGTCATCCACGTATGTGAATGCATTTCTGCCGACTTGCCCTTCGAGCACTGTTCTAGTGAGCCAGGAGAAGGTGGACCCGGCGTTCTTGAGTCCCTCCGGCATTCTGATAAAGCAATATGTGTCGAAGGGTGTTATGAAGCTGGTGCTGGCCTTGTCCTCCTCCTTCATGTATATTTGATGATAACCAGAGAAGCAGTCGAGGAGTGACATGACCTCGCACCCGGCCGCGCTATCGACTATTTTGTCGATCCGGGGTAATGGGAAGTTGTCCTTTGGGCAGGCCTTGTTGAGGCTGGTGAAGTCTATGCACATTCGCCACTTGCCGCTCTTTTTCTGCACCATTACCACGTTGGAGAGCCACGTGGGGTAAGCCACTGTCTCGATAAATTTGGCTTCCAGGAGGCGGTGTACCTCTGCCTTGGCGGCTTCTGTCTTCTCGTCGGACATTTTGCGAAGCCGCTGTTTTTTCGGTGTCACCGAGGGGTCGATTCCCAAGCTGTGCTCAATTAAGGATCGGCTGACCCCGACCAGGTCGAGGGCTGACCAAGCGAAGTCATCCTTGTTCTTGGACAAGCAGCACAGGAGTTTTTCCTCGTCATGCGAAGTGAGGTCTTCGCTGATCGTGACTGTTTGCTTGGGCGTGGCCTGGTCGAGGGGAACAGTCTTGGTTCCGTCGTTGCTTTGCATCTGCGCCTTGTGTTTTTCAGTTGGGCTGGCGGGCGCTGGGACCTCGCGCTGGGCGGTAAGGCAGTGGACATTTCTTTGCCCGGGGACGAAGTCCCGCTCTATATTGCGCGCAGTCTGCTGATTGCCGTAGACCGAGATGGCGCCTAACGGACCTGGTATCTTCATGCATAGGTACAATCCATGAATGGCTGCTTCAAACTTGTTGATGGAGCCCTGGCCCATGATGGCGTTGTACGGATACACCATGTCAACGATGTCAAAGGTTATTTGCTCACTTCGGGTATTGGGCGCTACACCGAAGGAGAGAGGCAACTCTATTTTGCCGATAGGAAAAGTGCCCTTGCCGCCGAAGCCGTACAACGGATTGTCCGAAGGCTTGAGCAAGCTGTGGCTTATGCCCATGCGATCGAAGGCATGGAGAAAAATGATGTCTGCCTGACTGCCATTATCAACGAGGACTTTGTGCAGGTCCCAGCCTGCCACGCTGCAGTTGATGACCATGGTGTCGACATGGGGGGCGCTGCACAGGTCGACGTCTCGGGCGTCGAAAGTTAGCGGTACATGGGACCACTGTAACACCCTAGGTGTTACTCAGGGTGTCCACCCTAGGGTTACCCCTGTTTACCCATTATCACATGAAGATTTAAGGGGGCAAAATATACCAAACTTGGAATTCTAGGTCCTCAACAAGTGTAACCCACCTTGGATGTCCTGCCCTAGCTTATCATGCACATCTAAGTGGGGATCTCCCAAAACCCTAAAGCAAAACCCCATAGGCAATGAGAACCCTAATTGAAGCCATGATCAAAAAATCATGTAAACCTTATGATCATGGTTTGGGCCAAATATAAAAGTTGTAATATATTTAATAACCTACAATTAATAGTAAGGAAGTGCCCCCAAAAAGTTTTCAGAAAAGTCCTCAAAAGATCACCTAAGGATCAGCTCAAGGGAGAATTCAGATTTTGCCTAAGTATAAAAACTAACCCTTGAGCAAAGACTCCTCATGTTCACCTTGATCCCCTTTTCAAAATCTGTCGACCCAATTGACAAAATGGCGCCAAATTAACCCTAGAACACCCTGGAAAGAGATGACACCTACCCTAGGGCGCTAGACACGACTTGACACCCCTTTTGTCTCGGTTTGGACCCAGCTGACACAGCAAACTTCTCCCCTCTCTATCTCCCTGCCCTGACCATATCTCGACTTGGAACTCATAGCAAAAAGATAGGATTTGGAGCAGAGAAGTGACCGTACACAGTGACTTTGCCAAGATACGCACGCTATGGCGCTCAAATCGGCCGTTGAACCATGGCAGAAGCAAGCTTCCACGTGTTCGACGCGAGCTGGCATCCGGGAGCGCGCTCAGAGCACGCCCGTGCGCGAACCCCCGCGCGCCTGCGGCCGCCCGTGACCACGCCCGCGCCACGGCTATAAAACCCGCCCCAGTGCTCGGCTACCTTCCCCATTGCCTCCTCCGTACCTCGCCTGACTTACCCGAGCCAGCCATTAGCTCCGACGACCTCCCCGCGACCCGCCAGTGCCGCCCGAGAGCAACCACCGTGGCCAATCCCTCTCCCGTCCTCCTCCGTTCGATCCAAGCCCCCAGATAGCTTCCTGATGAGGCCGTGAGACTTGCTCAAGCTTGACCCGAGGACCCGCGTCACCGGAATAGCCCAATCGTGCTCACCGGAGTTCAAGAACCCGCCGGCGCACGTGGACCGGGTAAACCCCTACACCGTTTTCCAATTTGTTGCGCGCATGGCCTCTGTGTCACCCCGTGAAGCTCCTCGTGCATCCTAATTGAACTATACCGCCGTGGTTTGGCCGGAGCAGGCGCCGCCGACGATCCCCGCCGCCTGTGCTCGTGGCCAGGGTAACTCCGACCACCTCCGACGCCGACCCGCACATCGATGTGACCGTCGCGACCTCCCGGACGTCACTGACCACCCCGCCGGAGCTCTACCGCCGGTAAGCCCCACCGCCGTAATCTACGCCGCGGGTACTGTTTAAGCCGGTCAGGAGCGCGGGTTAGATTTCAGATAAGTCCAGGGGGCTTTGCGCAATGTCAGTGACCCAAGCCAATAGTGGACCAAGGGCTGTTCTGTGAGAAAAGAAAAGGAAAAACCCCAGGGGCTTCAGCGTAAACCGGTTTTCTTTTCCTTTTTCAAATTTATTTTTCTTTTAATATGACAGATAACTTAATAAATGCATAACTTGAAGAATAATCATCCAAAAATTATCAAACCAATTTTGCTAGACTCTGGGAAATATGAACTATCAGATAAAAATAATAAAACCCATAGTTCATGTATCCTTTTCTGAAGTTTTGAATTAAATAAGAAAACCACTCAAAACTCAATATTAGAAGGAAAAATAGGAATATTGTTTGACCAGAGTTAGAAAAATTTGGAGAAGTTTATATCTACCTACTGACCTATTTAAAAATGTTAAAATCCTCTGTCCACTACATTAAGTTAGTTTTTACCCCTTCTTTTGCATTATGCTTAAAGTTAAGAAAAATAGAAAATGAGGTTTAAATAGTGAACCAGAGGGCATCTCTATTTTTATTAGGGTACTTAATCAATATAGTTCACTGGAAAAATCTATCATACCCTGGATTAGTATAAAATAAATAGAATACCTTTTATTTTAAGAAAACAAGGGAAACTTAGAAAAACCCTACAAAAATAACCTCATGGTGAAAACACCCCAACCCTTGGGATAACTAATGTTTTGATAATAAGAACTTAAGAAAAATCTGAAATCTGTTGTTTGATATTTTTCAAATGACAAGTTAGTTCTAAACACCCTTTTTGCACCAAACTTTAGAAATCCATCATTAATTAACCCTCATGTTGCTCTCTGTCATTCTTGGTACAATAGCTTATTATCACTATTAGAGGCCACCAAAAATAACCTTTAGGACAGAACCTACCCCTAACTAAAAGGTATAGTGTAAAGTGGCCCATTTTGCCTAACTATTGTTATTTTTGTTTAAAGCCTAGCTTTTGTACTTTAAGCCTCAAATTCTTAAAACAAGCTAGAATAGCAAGTGACAACCCACTGTAATTTTTACAGAATTTTTGGAAATTTTTAAAATACTGTCGTAGTTCAAACCTATACTAGAAACCCTAAATGGAAATTAAAGAAAGGAAAATGGATAATGGAAATTAATGTCCTCCTAAGACCTTTGTAAATTGTCCACTGAAATCTATAAAGGCAATGCAAATCCACTATGTTATCCTAAAAGAAAACCTAAACCTAAAAGGTAATAAGTCTATATATACCACTAGAAGACCCACATAGCCAAGGAACCCTAAGTTAATTCTTGACTTAGTTTCTGTAGCTTCATGTTCTTAAATCTTGCATAATCATGACATACATGTTCATTGCATTTCGATAGACTGTAATCTTGCTGACGGAGAGTACATCCTCGTGCCGGAGCAAGGAGCTGCCCAGGAGGTTGCCCCAGATCCAGCACCAGAGGACCTGCCTGCCACTGCTTTGGAAGGCAAGCCCCGGTTTTATGCATAACCTATTCTATATATTATTTTACTACACTTAATGATTGTAGGATTGAATGTGCACTTAAGTGTAGGAGTTGTTTGGAACCCTAGTTGCATGATCTCAGGAATCCCATTGAGATGAATACTAGTATGCTAGGTCGAGTAGCTGCTTTACTAATTAGGGATCTCGGTAGAAGTCGAGTGATTTTTCTAGCACTCGCGCGAGTTCAGGAATTGATTGTACCCACTTTCATATCACATTGGTGTTAGTCTGTGGACAACAATCCATGGGGATTGGTTGTCTACGAGATGGAAAATTTGGTTAAGGATTATGGTGTGGTACCGTGTGTCAAGCGTTTGAACGTACTAAACACATACCGAGAAATATGGTAAATCGGTAAGCCTAGTACCTGAGTGAACCTGCCCGCAGACATATCCCCTCACGCGACCTGAGACGAGGTCTCCCATTCCGGTTATGGTGGGTACAAGTGCGGTCACTGCACGACGGCCAGTCGGGGTTAGTGAGGCATTGTACGCCAAGGCGGTGAGCCCTGATCTGTTGCCAGGGAATCAACGGGGACGGTTGATATGTGTGGGGACGGAGTGCCCCTACATATCGTGTGTTTAGGTTTACCTTGCAAGGTTTAAAAACTCGATTCGAATCGTCTGCTTCTCGCAGCTAATGAGACTGCTTGATCCATGCTGCTACATTGAGTAACAAGTGGAACTGTGTTGAGATGATACAAGATATTGATTGCTAAAAATGCTTGCTACTATGTATGAGTAGATAGTACACTTTTAGCCTTAAGAGAGTCACACTTAATTTTGACAAAGTTAAAATCTTGATTTAGAAACTCAGCTAGTGCTTTTGGCAACCAAACCCCACAGCCAAACAGCTGCATGTCTAGAGGTAGAGGAGTATAGACTCCTCACACCGGGTAAGTCTAGCTGAGTATTAGTATACTCAGCCTTGCTTGTGGCATAATTTTTTTTTTCAGGTTCTCTGGAGGACATGGTTGCTGGAGTGACTTGGCCATCCACCTTACCACCGGGTTGGACCGTCGAGTGGGACCCCGCCTCGGCTGAGGAGGAGCATGAGGAGTGATGGGACAGGCTTCCCCATCTCTCCGTTTAATTATCGTTAGTTCTATTCCGCTGCACTTCGAACAATGATGACTACTTTTGGCAAAACTCCAATGATGATGTAATAATTTAACACTCTTCCACGCATGGTTTTATGCTTTATTGTATTTGCTCTGTGACTCACCGTCGAGTGAGACTGTGGTACTTGATCCTGTCAGTGGCCGTGTCGGACTAGATCCGAGGGATTGACGGGTTATTCCCATTTAAGTGTGGTCTAGCCTCTAAGGCAGGGCTTAGGCACTTAAATTGGAATAATTCGGGCAGTTCCGCCACAGCTGGTATCGGAGCTTGTACCACCACAGAGGAATCAATAAAACATAAATGCCATCCCTTTCCTAAAGTAAAATTTGATAGAAACAATGTTGGATAGATCGTAGGACGAGCAGGATAGACCTAGGACGTGAAGCCTTAGGATGATAGAAGGGTAGCCAGGTGGCTAAGTGACTAGGCCCTACAGGCCACTTTTTACAGGATGGGAGTTCTTCCCTATTCCTTTTATCCCCTGGAGAGGTCGTTCAGGACGAGCATGCATGCATTCATAATTAAGCAAATGGATAACTGAGTAAAAAGACTTAAAAACAAGATAACAACCAACTAGGTCCCCAGTGCCTTTTTCTTTTAACTAGAGACAGGCTGAGTTTATTTTCCTTGTTCTTTTTGTAATTCTTTTTCTTTTACTTACGCTTAACCGTACACAGATGACTTCCCACGGATCCTCCGATGATGGAAATGCACTGACCCACACAGACGGACTTGCACGAGAGGGCTTTCCCCGCATTTTGTGGGAGGTACTTCAGGGGGCAGGATACTTGACACCCCCTCAGTACGCGGTGCAGCAGTTCGAGAAGCACCGGGTGCCTCGCTGTAGGGTGAGGATGACTTTGGAGCCTCATCCCCTGCAGCCAGGCTGGCGCTCCTTGGACTCCGAGTCTTTCGGATACCGAGCGGAGGACACGATCGAGGCAATCGCTCTGCATGGCTTGACTACTTTCTGCGGATTCCATCCCTTGGAGCTGGCTACCCACCCCATTGGGTTGTTCCCCGCGGAAAAGGAGGACGACCCGATGTGGAAGGATCGGGTGGAGCATGCCAAGGACATCTGGGCTCTCTACCCAGGCCACACCGCTCACTTGTCGGTACGATGCATGAACGCTCTGTATCGTCTGCAAGTAATGCGTGGGGAGGCAATGTCTCATCTGATGGCATTGTTGGAGGCAACCAAGATCACCTTGGACAACAGGGAGGAGCTCGTGGTGGACTTGTCCCAGGAGCTGGTGGAAAAAGATTTGCAAGTGGAGCAGCTGTCTGGTGAGATTCATGAGTTGGAGGAGCTAGTGGGCACCAGGGAGAACACCATCGAGGTTCTCGAGGATCAGCTCCTCAACACCCAGCAGCAGCTAGCAGAAGCTAATGAGCATCTAGATATGCATCATCAAGAGATCCATGATGAGGAGGCTGATGAGGACGTTGACATCGAGGGAGGGGAGGAGCCTGCTTCCAGTGTAGACACCGCTGGCTCAGGGAGACCACCTTCCCCCGAGTCAAGCGTTGCCTCGTTCGCTCACTAGATGCCAGGGATAATACTAGAGGTTGGTGATAGTTGGACTCCTCGCCGCCAGCTTAGCTTTTGCACCCTTAGGGTACTAGGCTTGGTAGAGTTGAGTCTTTTGGATCATTGATGTAACCGTGTTAAACTCTTTTGGAGGTTTGGGGATGATTAATGGCAGTTTAAATTTGGATGGAAGGTTTATGTTTTTGTTTTGTTTTATGTGGAATCGATCAAATTGCTTTAACTCCCCTACCGTGTTTGAACCTTAAGCTTGGAGATGTGTTATTAAGCAACCATGTGATTTTTCAGATGGCTGGGAGAGCGCGCCGTGGTCAGAATGAGCACGTTCCTCCACCGCCACCGCCTCCCACTCTGCAGGAACTCATGGCCCAGCAGAATGAGATCCTGAGACAGCTAGCTCAGCGTCAGCCACCACCTCAGCATTACGGTGGAGACCATCAGCGTCACCCCGTCGCTGCTACCTACCAGCAGTTCCTCAGTACGCAGCCACCATTGTTTACCAGGGTGGAGGACCCGCTTGATGCAGATGTGTGGTTGAGGGTGGTGGAATCCAAATTTCCGCTACTCCATGGAGCTTGCTCAGAGGTCGCCAAGGTCAGGTTCGCCACCCAGCAGCTTCTCGGACCCGCAAGGACTTGGTGGGACCATTTTCTTGCCATGCAGCCAGAAGGTAGAGAGGTGGAATGGAGGGAGTTCAAGGCGGCTTTCAGAGGACACCATATCCCCGCTGGCATCATGGACCGGAAGCTCAATGAGTTTCTGGCACTCACTCAGGGCAACCGGACAGTGTTGCAGTATGCCCAGGCTTTTAATGACTTGTGTCAGTATGCTGGATATCATGCCGATACAGATGAGAAGAAGCGAGACAGGTTCAGAAGGGGGCTCAGCACCAAGCTCTGTGATCGTCTCAACACCGTCAGGGCCAACAGCTACAATGAGTTGGTCAACATGGCTATCTCCCAGGAGGACTGCATTTTAGCTCGACAGGCAGAGAAGAAGAGGATGACCCCTGTGGCAGGACCCTCAGCTCAGCCACAGCGCTTCAGGATTGTGTCTGACACGCAGAACAAGGGACCTCAGCAGCAGCAAGGGAGATGGGTGATCCGACCACCGCAGCAGCAGCAGCAGGCACCCAACCGCACCTAGTTTCCAGCTCAGAGGAACAATCAGCAGCAGCAGTACCGCCAGGCCAATGACAACAGGTGCTTCACTTGTGGCAACACTGGGCATTATGCCAAGAATTGCCCCCAGAAACCAGCAGAGGCAGGGGCAGAATGTCAATCAGAACCAAGGCAAGAGACAGAAGGTGCAAGTGAGGCAGGGCAAGCTGAACTTCACTACCATGGCTGACATTCCAGAGGGAGCACCCGTCATGACTGGTATCTTTACAGTTTTAAATTTCCCCGCTATTGTTCTTTTTGATTCCGGTGCTTCACATAGTTTTATCAGTGCCAAGTTTAGTGCCAAATGCCAGTTGCCCTTTCACCATACCGATGGGGGCATTACAATTTCAACACCCGGAGGCAGAGTTGCCACTTATCAAATCAACAAGAATGTGCCTCTAAAGTTTGGTAGTTTGATAATTAAAACCAACCTTCTTATCTTGGGACTGGATAGTGTGGATATCATATTGGGAACTGATTGGTTGACCAAGCATCAGGTAGTGATTGACATTGCAGCTAGGACCATCGAAGTGCACTCACCAACCTGTGGTGAAATCACATTATATTTACCCAACCAGGGTTGTACCCGATCTTGTGCCTTTGTTATGATAGAATCCCCAGTGGAAAAGATCCCAGTGGTCTGTGACTATTCGGATGTTTTTCCGGATGAATTGCCAGGGATGCCACCTGACCGAGATATTGAGTTCGCCATCGAATTGCAACCCGGGACTGCTCCTATCTCTAAGAGACCCTATAGGATGCCTCCCGCGGAATTGGCAGAATTGAAGAAACAATTGCAAGAATTGTTGGACAAGGGGTTTATTCGTCCAAGTACTTCACCATGGGGATGTCCCGCCTTATTCGTGAAGAAAAAGGATGAGAGTTTGAGGATGTGTGTTGACTACCGCCCTCTCAATGCGGTGACTATCAAGAACAAATATCCGTTACCCTGCATTGATGTTCTGTTTGATCAGTTGGTGGGAGCCAAGGTATTCTCCAAGATAGACCTTCGCTCAGGCTACCATCAGATTAAGATCTGTGCCAGTGACATTCCCAAGACGGCTTTCTCTACCAGATATGGGCTCTATGAGTTTTTGGTGATGTCTTTTGGGCTAACCAATGCCCTGGCTTATTTTATGTACTTGATGAACTCAGTATTCATGCCAGAGTTAGAAAAATTCGTGGTCGTTTTCATCGATGACATTCTGGTTTATTCCAAGAATGAAGCTGAGAACACTAAACATCTGCATACTGTACTTCAGAGACTCCATGACCATCAGTTGTATGCTAAGTTGTCTAAGTGTGAGTTCTGGCTGAAGGAGATTAAATTCTTGGGTCACAAAATTTCTCAGAATGGGATATCAGTTGACCCTGAGAAAGTGCAGGAGGTGATGGATTGGAAACCCCCGACTACAGTAAGGCAGATTAGGAGTTTTCTGGGATTGGCAGGGTACTACTGACGATTTATTCCGGATTTCTCCAGAATTGCCAAGCCAATGACTGAACTGTTGAAGAAGGGAGTCAAATTTGAGTGGAGCCAAAAGTGTGAAGATGCTTTTCATACCTTGAGGCAACATTTGACAACAGCCCCAGTGCTAGCCCAACCCGACAACACCAGACCATTTGAAGTTTATTGTGATGCTTCAGGTACCGGATTGGGATGTGTCTTGTTGCAAGATAACCGGGTCATTGCTTATGCTTCCCGAGCCCTCAGACCCCATGAGCAGAACTATCCTACACATGATCTGGAATTGGCAGCAGTGGTTCATGCTCTTAAGATATGGAGGCACTATTTGATGGGAGCTCACTGCAACATCTACACTGATCATAAGAGCCTCAAATATATTTTCACTCAGGCTGATCTGAACATGAGGCAGAGGAGATGGTTGGAATTAATCAAGGATTATGATTTGGAAATGCATTACCATCCTAGCAAGGCCAATGTGGTGGCAGATGCCTTGAGCAGAAAGGCCCAGTGCAATTGTTTGAACATGGATGTGGGAGTTACCACCTTGTGTGATGAGTTGTGCAAGCTGAACCTAGAAGTGGTTCCTTCCGGTGAATTGAGTTATATTTCAGTGGAGCCCACATTGCAAGAGCAAATAGTCAGGGCACAGATTGGGGACAAGGGAGTCCGGGTTATTAAAGAAATGATCAAGCAGAAGGCAGAGAAATACAAGTGTTTCCGTCAGGACAGCAAGGGGATTTTATGGTTTGGAGATCGATTGGTTGTTCCCAAGGACCCTGAGCTCAGAAAGAAGATATTGGATGAAGCTCACCTCTCCAAGTTCTCCATGCACCCTGGTAGCAACAAGATGTACCATGATCTCAGATCTTTGTATTGGTGGACCAGGATGAAGAGGGAAATTGCCAAGTACGTATCAGAGTGTGACACTTGCCAGAGAATCAAGGCCAGTCACTTGCAGGCAGCAGGTCCTTTGCAACCCCTTCCCATACCATCTTGGAAATGGGAGGACATTTGCATGGACTTCATAGTGGGATTACCCAATACCTCCAGGCACCATGATTCTATATGGGTTATTGTGGACAGATTGACCAAGACTGCTCATTTCTTGCCAGTGCACACCACCCACAAGACAGAGAAGTACGCAGAAATTTATGTTGATCAGATAGTAAGATTGCATGGTATCCCAAAGACCATTGTATCTGACAGAGGAGCACTGTTTGTGGCACGCTTTTGGGAGAAACTGCAAGAATCACTTGGGACCCAAGTAATCCGAAGCTCAGCATATCACCCGCAAACATATGGCCAGACAGAAAGGGTAAATCAGATTTTGGAAGACATGTTGCGGGCATGCGCACTACATTATGGAAAGGATTGGGACAAGTGTCTGTCTTTGGCAGAGTTTTCTTACAATAACAGCTATCAGTCCAGTCTGAAGATGGCACCCTTTGAGGCATTATATGGGAGAAGGTGTAGGACCCCGCTAAATTGGTCTCAAGCAGGAGAAAGGGAAATTTTTGGGCCAGATTTGGTGCTTGAAGCAGAGGCAAAGGTTAGAATTATCAAGAAGAACCTAGAAGCTGCTCAAGCCAGGCAAAAGAGTTATCATGACAAGAGGCGGAAGCCTCTACAGTTTGAGGTGGGAGATCATGTCTATCTTAAGTTATCACCAACCAAGGGTGTCCAGAGATTCGGGATCAAGGGCAAGTTAGCCCCTCGTTACATTGGACCCTATAAGATCAAGGCAAGTTGTGGACCCGTAGCTTACCAATTGGAATTGCCACCCCGTATGTCAGCAGTTCACAGTGTGTTCCATGTATCTCAGCTACGGAAATGTGTTCGTCTACCCACTGAAGTGCTACCGGAACCGGACATTGAGATAGAACCAGACTTGTCCTACCAAGAGTACCCCGTCAAGGTATTGGATCAAAAGGAGAGATCAACTCGGGCAAGATCAATCAGAATGTATAAGGTTCAGTGGAGTCACCATTCAGCAGAAGAAGCTACATGGGAGACGGAGGATTTTCTACGCTCTCGCTTCCCTGACTTTCTGCCCAAAGGAGTCGGTATGTAACCCCAAAACCCCACCCCCACCTGCCCTTTGAAGTCAATTATAAGAAAAACTTAGATAACAAGGATAGTCTAAGTTGTGGATTTAACTTAAGAAGGGCTTCCTTCTGAAGTTGCAAAGAGGATGACATTCGAAGAACAGTTAAAAAGGGAAACTTGAGTATAAGGGGAGAGTAGCACCAACACACCTTCAAGCATCCCTCCAAGGGACTCTACCTGAAATCTCAGGACGAGATTCCTTTAAGGGGGGAGGGCTGTAACACCCTAGGTGTTACTCAGGGTGTCCACCCTAGGGTTACCCCTGTTTACCCATTATCACATGAAGATTTAAGGGGGCAAAATATACCAAACTTGGAATTCTAGGTCCTCAACAAGTGTTACCCACCTTGGATGTCCTGCCCTAGCTTATCATGCACATCTAAGTGGGGATCTCCCAAAACCCTAAAGCAAAACCCCATAGGCAATGAGAACCCTAATTGAAGCCATGATCAAAAGATCATGTAAACCTTATGATCATGGTTTGGGCCAAATATAAAAGTTGTAATATATTTAATAACCTACAATTAATAGTAAGGAAGTGCCCCCAAAAAGTTTTCAGAAAAGTCCTCAAAAGATCACCTAAGGATCAGCTCAAGGGAGAATTCAGATTTTGCCTAAGTATAAAAACTAACCCTTGAGCAAAGACTCCTCATGTTCACCTTGATCCCCTTTTCAAAACCTGTCGACCCAATTGACAAAATGGCGCCAAATTAACCCTAGAACACCCTGGAAAGAGATGACACCTACCCTAGGGCACTAGACACGACTTGACACCCCTTTTGTCTCGGTTTGGACCCAGCTGACACAGCAAACTTCTCCCCTCTCTATCTCCCTGCCCTGACCATATCTCGACTTGGAACTCATAGCAAAAAGATAGGATTTGGAGCAGAGAAGTGACCATACACAGTGACTTTGCCAAGATACGCACGCTATGGCGCTCAAATCGGCCGTTGAACCATGGCAGAAGCAAGCTTCCACGTGTTCGACGCGAGCTGGCATCCGGGAGCGCGCTCAGAGCACGCCCGTGCGTGAACCCCCGCGCGCCCGCGGCCGCCCGTGACCACGCCCGCGCCACGGCTATAAAACCCGCCCCAGTGCTCGGCTGCCTTCCCCATTGCCTCCTTCGTACCTCGCCTGACTTACCCGAGCCAGCCATTAGCTCCGACGACCTCCCCGCGACCCGCCAGTGCCGCCCGAGAGCAACCACCGTGGCCAACCCCTCTCCCGTCCTCCTCCGTTCGATCCAAGCCCCCAGATAGCTTCCTGATGAGGCCGTGAGACTTGCTCAAGCTTGACCCGAGGACCCGCGTCACCGGAATAGCCCAATCGTGCTCACCGGAGTTCAAGAACCCGCCGGCGCACGTGGACCGGGTAAACCCCTACACCGTTTTCCAATTCGTTGCGCGCATGGCCTCTGTGTCACCCCGTGAAGCTCCTCGTGCACCCTAATTGAACTATACTGCCGTGGTTTGGCCGGAGCAGGCGCCACCGACGATCCCCGCCACCTGTGCTCGTGGCCAGGGTAAATCCGACCACCTCCGACGCCGACCCGCACATCGACGTGACCGTCGCGACCTCCCGGACGTCACTGACCACCCCGCCGGAGCTCTACCGCCGCCGGTAAGCCCCACCGCCGTAATCTACGCCGCGGGTACTGTTTAAGCCGGTCAGGGAGCGCGGGTTAGATTTCAGATAAGTCCAGGGGGCTTTGCGCAATGTCAGTGACCCAAGCCAATAGTGGACCAAGGGCTGTTCTGTGAGAAAAGAAAAGGAAAAACCCCAGGGGCTTCAGTGTAAACCGGTTTTCTTTTCCTTTTTCAAATTTATTTTTCTTTTAATATGACAGATAACTTAATAAATGCATAACTTGAAGAATAATCATCGAAAAATTATCAAACCAATTTTGCTAGACTCTGGGAAATATGAACTATCAGATAAAAATAATAAAACCCATAGTTCCTGTATCCTATTCTGAAGTTTTGAATTAAATAAGAAAACCACTCAAAACTCAATATTAGAAGGAAAAATAGGAATATTGTTTGACCAGAGTTAGAAAAATTTGGAGAAGTTTATATCTACCTACTGACCTATTTAAAAATGTTAAACCCCTCTGTCCACTACATTAAGTTAGTTTTTACCCCTTCTTTTGCATTATGCTTAAAGTTAAGAAAAATAGAAAATGAGGTTTAAATAGTGAACCAGAGGGCATCTCTATTTTTATTAGGGTACTTAATCAATATAGTTCACTGGAAAAATCTATCATACCCTGGTTTAGTATAAAATAAATAGAATACCTTTTATTTTAAGAAAACAAGGGAAACTTAGAAAAACCCTACAAAAATAACCTCATGGTGAAAACACCCCAACCCTTGGGATAACTAATGTTTTGATAATAAGAACTTAAGAAAAATCTGAAATCTGTTGTTTGATATTTTTCAAATGACAAGTTAGTTCTAAACACCCTTTTTGCACCAAACTTTAGAAATCCATCATTAATTAACCCTCATGTTGCTCTCTGTCATTCTTGGTACAAGAGCTTATTATCACTATTAGAGGCCACCAAAAATAACCTTTAGGACAGAACCTACCCCTAACTAAAAGGTATAGTGTAAAGTGGCCCATTTTGCCTAACTATTGTTATTTTTGTTTAAAGCCTAGCTTTTGTACTTTAAGCCTCAAATTCTTAAAACAAGCTAGAATAGCAAGTGACAACCCACTGTAATTTTTACAGAATTTTTGGAAATTTTTAAAATACTGTCGTAGTTCAAACCTATACTAGAAACCCTAAATGGAAATTAAAGAAAGGAAAATGGATAATGGAAATTAATGTCCTCCTAAGACCTTTGTAAATTGTCCACTGAAATCTATAAAGGCAATGCAAATCCACTATGTTATCCTAAAAGAAAACCTAAACCTAAAAGGTAATAAGTCTATATATACCACTAGAAGACCCACATAGCCAAGGAACCCTAAGTTAATTCTTGACTTAGTTTCTGTAGCTTCATGTTCTTAAATCTTGCATAATCATGACATACATGTTCATTGCATTTCGATAGACTGTAATCTTGCTGACGGAGAGTACATCCTCGTGCCGGAGCAAGGAGCTGCCCAGGAGGTTGCCCCAGATCCAGCACTAGAGCCTGCACCAGAGGACCTGCCTGCCACTGCTTTGGAAGGCAAGCCCCGGTTTTATGCATAACCTGTTCTACATATTATTTTACTACACTTAATGATTGTAGGATTGAATGTGCACTTAAGTGTAGGAGTTGTTTGGAACCCTAGTTGCATGATCTCAGGAATCCCATTGAGATGAATACTAGTATGCTAGGTCGAGTAGCTGCTTTACTAATTAGGGATCTCGGTAGAAGTCGAGTGATTTTTCTAGCACTCGCGCGAGTTCAGGAATTGATTGTACTCACTTTCATATCACATTGGTGTTAGTCTGTGGAAAACAATCCATGGGGATTGGTTGTCTACGAGATGGAAAATTTGGTTAAGGATTATGGTGTGGTACCGTGTGTCAAGCGTTTGAACGTACTAAACACATACCGAGAAATATGGTAAATCGGTAAGCCTAGTACCTGAGTGAACCTGCCCGCAGACATATCCCCTCACGCGACCTGAGATGAGGTCTCCCATTCCGGTTATGGTGGGTACAAGTGCGGTCACTGCACGACGGCCAGTCAGGGTCAGTGAGGCATTGTACGCCAAGGCGGTGAGCCCTGATCTGTTGCCAGGGAATCGACGGGGACGGTTGATATGTGTGGGGATGGAGTGCCCCTACATATCTTGTGTTTAGGTTTACCTTGCAAGGTTTAAAAACTCGATTCGAATCGTCTGCTTCTCGCAGCTAATGAGACTGCTTGATCCATGCTGCTACATTGAGTAACAAGTGGAACTGTGTTGAGATGATACAAGATATTGATTGCTAAAAATGCTTGCTACTATGTATGAGTAGATAGTACACTTTTAGCCTTAAGAGAGTCACACTTAATTTTGACAAAGTTAAAATCTTGATTTAGAAACTCAGCTAGTGCTTTTGGCAACCAAACCCCACAGCCAAACAGCTGCATGTCTAGAGGTAGAGGAGTATAGACTCCTCACACCGGGTAAGTCTAGCTGAGTATTAGTATACTCAGCCTTGCTTGTGGCATAATTTTTTTTTCAGGTTCTCTGGAGGACATGGTTGCTGGAGTGACTTGGCCGTCCACCTTACCACCGGGTTGGACCGTCGAGTGGGACCCCGCCTCGGCTGAGGAGGAGCATGAGGAGTGATGGGACAGGCTTCCCCATCTCTCCGTTTAATTATCGTTAGTTCTATTCCGCTGCACTTCGAACAATGATGACTACTTTTGGCAAAACTCCGATGATGATGTAATAATTTAACACTCTTCCACGCATGGTTTTATGCTTTATTGTATTTGCTCTGTGACTCACCGTCGAGTGAGACTGTGGTACTTGATCCTGTCAGTGGCCGTGTCGGACTAGATCCGAGGGATTGACGGGTTATTCCCATTTAAGTGTGGTCTAGCCTCTAAGGCAGGGCTTAGGCACTTAAATTGGAATAATTCGAGCAGTTCCGCCACAACCACTTCGTCTGCACGACTGGACCGATGATGGCGACGTGGTTGATGCTGCGGTAGTGGTCCCGCTTCTGTCGCTTGGTGTCGAAGTCAACACTGGACCCCCTAGTGATCATATGAATGACTCCGCGATACGGCTGATCGGCGAAGTCTTCTTGCTTGGGGGCGTGGGGGTGGGGGATGTTTTGTTGTTGCTGGTGTGGAGGTGGGGGTGGGGGAGGTAAGATTTGTACTTCCTGATGGTGTTGGTAAGCGTGGTGCGGGGGATGCGGAGCGGGGGCGTGGATATATGGTGGAGGGTGTTGCTGATAAGTGTGCGCGATGACTCGGGGGTTGTCGGCCGTTTGCGCCCGTGCCATCCTGTCTCTGGTGGCCTTCGTCTCTGGGCAGTCTTTGGTTTGGTGGGCGCAGTCTTCGCCGTGGAAGAGACAGTAAAATCGGCGCGGCGGTTGCACGCGTCCCCGGCCCCTACCGCGAGTTCCACTTCCGCGGCCCTGGGGGGGATATTCCTGGCGGCAAGGGGCATCACCCGCGGGGTGCTGGTTAGCAATGTTGTGCACCTGCTGCTGATTACGGCCGTCTCGGCCGGAGTCTGGCTGCGGAGTCCTCGTCCACGTGCGGCTGGACTGTGGAGCGTCTTTGGGTTTCCTCTGGGACTCAATCTTGCGCTGGTGGAGCTCTTCGGATTTGGCATATTTTTCAAATAGTTGATATAATTCCTGGAGGTTCTTGGGCGGGTCCCTGATGCAATGGCTGTAAAGGACGCCGGCGCGGAGGCCACTGATGGCGTAGTGAATGGCGATCTGGTCATCAACTGAGGGCAGCTGTGACTTGAGTGTTAGAAACTTGCGGTAATACTCCCGCAGAGTCTCTTTTTCCAGTTGCTTGCAGAGTGAGAGTTCGGCCAAGGCGTCGGTGTCTGGGCGGTACCCTTGGAAGTTGAGCAGGAATTTGTCCCTTAGGCTTCTCCAGGAATCAATGGACACCGGGGGTAACCTGGTGAACCAGGTGAGAGCTGGGCCTTCGAGGGCGATGATGAAAGACTTGGCCATTGTGGCATCGTCCCCTCTGGAAGACGCGACGGCGACCTGATAACTCATGATGTACTGAGCTGGGTCCGTGCTGCCGTTGTACTTGGGATAGGTCCCTGCCCGGAAGTTGGCAGGCCAGGGTGTCACTTGCAGATGTGGCGCCAGGGGACTTCGCTCGTCGAGGTAGTTGACCCCTTGAAATGGCGCGGCGTGTGGGAAGGCGTAGTCGCGCTGGGGGAAGTGCGGGTCTTCCACCTGCGTGCGGTGTTGCAGGGGTGGCCCGTGCTGCAGGCCGCGGTGGCCTTCGCGTGTGTCTTCCACTTGTGCGCGCTGTTGCAGGGGTGGCCCGTGCTGCAGGCCGAGGTGGCCTTCGCGCTGCATCAGCGCGATCTCCCTCTCGAGGTCCTGAGCCTTCTGCTCTTCGTCGCGTATCATTTGCCGCACCTTGGCTAGTGTAGACACGCGCTGGCGCTTGGCCTCCAGTATCTCTTTTTGCCTCTGGAGATTGCGGTTCTTGAGGCGCAGTGCGCGCAGCTGTAGCTGTTCTTCCACTGAAACGCCGAGGACTTCACCATCCTCGGTGAGGTCCGCGCCCTCCGGTGGGGCGAAGCCGAGGACTTCACCGTCCTCGGTGAGGTCCGCGCCTTCCGGTGGGGCGAAGCCTGGGGGAGGCTGCGGTTGTCCTTCAAGGCCGCAGGTGCGGAGGGCGTCGTCTTCAGCAGCCTCTTGGTGAGTGGAGTGGGTGAGTGCGAGGGCCTTGCCCTTTCTTGCGGCCAGCAGTGCTGCCTTCGCAGCCTCGTCAGCCTTCGAGCTAGCTTTCTTGGGTGCCATCGCGGGTGGTTTTTCGTAGCACGAACGGTGGGCGCCAAATGTTGGAACTTGCTCACAGGTGCAAGTCGATCCAACGGGGGGGAGTAATAGCGCAAACAGGGTTTAGCACGAGATAGCAGAAGCTTTTTTCATCTAGCCTCTCAAGGGCACTGTGCGGGGGTATTTATAGGTGTCTGGGCACCCAGCGTCCCATGTTAAGGACGCATGTGCCCTCAGACACCTAGGTTATCCCCGGAATATTCCCATAAAGGGGGGTTACAGACTGTAATTACAGGGACGCCTTTATAAATTAGGCCCGTAACACGCAGCGACCACGTAGGGCCCGTCACAATGGGCCGGATTACACGTGGGCCTCCGCGCTGGACGAGGCCGCACGGTGGGATGACCTCGCCACGGGTCTTCGTCTGATGTCGCATGGGGCGAAGGGTGTCCCTGCCCGTTGTCTTGTCTCCGTTGGGCCAGCGTTTACGGCGAAGGCCCCGAGCGAAGGGTGGCGTCTTTGCCTTCGCCCCAACATCGATTAAGGACTGTGTCGATGTAGGCTTGATGACCGAGGACCCTTTAACTGGTCACATGCCTCGTCATGGGTAAGCCTTGCCTCGGGCAGACTAAGGCCAGAATAAGATAACACGGAATGGGCGTGGAGCGGTGGCGAGAGTAGCATGTACCCTCCGTGGCAAGAGGCTGGACGGTGGTGTATCTGTGCTCTCAGTTCACGTGAACCTGATCTGGTCTTAAGAACCCCGGTGGCGGGTTGACAAATGCAAGGGTTAAGTGCTACATATATCGTGTGATTGGAGATCCTCAGCTGAGTATAATCGATTCGGATCGCCATACCTTCGCGGTTATGAAGACTTGGTCACTGACCTATACGTAGAACTCCAGTAAAGACAAAGGACTTGATAAGAAATTGGCTAGTGCAAGTTAAGTGATTGAACTATGTTAGCAAGAACTCTAGATGCAGGTAATTCTACCTAACTTGACAATAAAATTGGGTTTTTAAGGATCCACTTTTAGTAAGCATTTATGCAAAACAGAGTCTTTGATAATTGAGAAACCTTACCTTGACTCCCTTACAACCATCATACCCTTGAGAGTCTCTTCTTTAGTCGGGTAAGACTTGCTGAGTAATTCCATATTCAGGGTTTTATTCCCTATTATTTTTAGGTGAGGAAGCAACAAACTTTTGTTGCTTTTGTACCAAGGTGGTATCAAATGAAGAAAAGCAAGAATGAAGCTGCGGGAGGAACTAGTCCTCCATAAAAACTTTTATGTAAGAACTTATCGGGAGGAGTTTTTACCTCCCTTGGTATTGTAATAATAAGTACTCTGCACTCGTGTTTATATGCTGGTCTGTAATAACTAACTTTATCTTACTTTCAAACAAATGTAAGTTATGTAATCGCTTCCGCATTTCTGTATCTCCGATGTTCTGTAATGTCTGTGTGACGGGTAGAACGCTCTTGGGAAAGGTGAGAAAAGCAGATACCGAACTTGTCAAGTGATTCAGGGGCATCTACAGGGTTGTCTGAGGTCCATTGGACAAGGACAACTGTAGGTGGGCCTAATGACTTGGGAGGTTCCGTCACATTCGGATTCCTCCCTGAATTCCCGTTGCTGTTGAGAGTGCTGGTGCCTTTCTGGCTGCTGGCTTCAGGAATAGGTCAATTGTAGTGGTGGTGGGGGTGAGAGTTGTGGCCAAGAAGCCTGTGAATGGCTAGCCGAAGCAACAGAAGCTGCAGGATGATTGCCCACATACTCTGGTATGTAGGGAGAATGGCACGAAGCAGTGTGCAAGACCTGCTTCGGCTGATTCTGCCGAGCTTCAGCTTCTGCTATCTCCTTTTGCTTCTGAATGGTGATTTGGCACATTCTTGTAGTATGGCCCTTGTCCTCACCATAGAATAAGTAGTAGATCTTTCTAGGTTGATCCCCAAATCTTCCCCCGAAGCCCCTAGCGCCTCTGCCCCTTGGAGCTGGTGGCCTGAAAGAGCTTTGCTGTTGCCCCAAAAATTGTGAGGTGTATTGCGACCTCTGAGGCTGACTCCCTTTGTGATGAGTACATCACTTCTATACATACAATGAATGGACCGATAACACGATCTCGTGCACGACAGCTAAATCTCCAGGTACGTTCTAACCTAGTCAATTGTGTTTCAGAGCTTACGCTTGGGGCCATAGATGTTTTGATGATTAGGTACCTTGGAGAGGACCAGCAAGGACTTGGGAAAGGCCAAGTTGTTGAGGAGGAGCAGCAGGGCGTCCACAACAGGAAGGAGATCAAGTCCGAGTCGGTTGCGACTCCATCTTAGGTTCCAGGACCAGTCTGCACTAAAATGGACGCCCAAGATGCATCCGGACTCCGATTGTGACGGACTGGATATGGTTAGAAAGATAACGAGATTATCTAACCAACCCAACTGGTTCCACCCTAAAATTCATCCGGAGTCAACAGGAATCGTCGAAACAAGTCAGCGTTCAGATTCTGTTTTGGTGCTGCGACACCGTCTGTTGGGCCGTTGGGCCGTGTATCGCGTTGGAGCCCATTAGGGGCGAGTCCAGGGGTCACGCACGCCCTAATACTCTATTTATTCATCAGCTGCCACCACATTTAGGTTGGATTTTGCTTAGATCAATTCTGTCATCGAACAGTGTCGCCGTCATCGGCTTGTGAGACCCCATCCCGTAATCAATACAATTTGGGTTGCGTTTCTTTTTTGTTCTTGCTTGTGTTCTTGATTGCGCTTGCAGGGATAAGCCTTCGTAGTGAGGTCATTTGTGTGTGACGGGTGATAACCAATGGGGCCATGGTGTAGTGATTGCGAGGAACCGTTCGCTCGGAGCCTTGGATCATCAACGTCGAGATCTCCACTCAATCAAGTTATCGTATCTCACGGAAGATCGGGCCACGTCTACTATCAATTGGTATCAGATTTCCAGGTTGCCCGTGAGGTATAATTCTACCTTTAGATTAGTTTTGTTTCATCCCATAGTCCACAAAAAGCCAAAAAAATTACGATCAGTTTATTCCGACCTAAAACCATCGCCTTAGCCTTTGCACAATTCAGTTTTAGAGTTCGCAGTTCTGAGTTCGTGTTCTAGTTGAGTTCGGTTGCTGGATTAGATTTGTTGTGGTTCAGTTTGATTCTGTCCATCCGCTTCCATCCTACAAAACCGACCCTATCTACAAAACAGATCTTACCTCTAAAACCGACCCTATCCACAAAACAGATCCTATCCACAAAATATATCCTATCTGTACAACCGACCCTATCCACAAAACAGATCCTATCTCTAAAACCGACCATATCCACAAAACAGATCCTGTATCTAAACCAACCATATCCACAAAACAAATCCTATCTCTAAAACCGACCCTGTGCTCCATAGCCGCCGCTTCGGTTCCTGCCGATTTGTGCCTTTGAGAACCATAACTTAAGGTACCTTCCATAAAACAGGCATAACTTTTCGCTCGGTGCTCCGTTTGAGCTCAATTTTTTACAGCAGATTCTTGACTCCATTCTAGGGTGACCCAAACAGTAGAAGTGTACGACAAGGCAAGAAGAATTGAGAATAGAAGTGTACAACAGCGTCAGTAGAAATGTCTAACACTTATTATATGTAACAAAATGTGCAGACACAGTTGATTCATCATGTAATGTCTAAGTTGTGGAACTACGATTGTGTGGCACCTAAAATGTGCAGATCTAGATGAAGTATGTAGCATAAGATCAAACCAGCATACCTTGTTAAGTCTGCTCTGGGCCAATCTGTATCGAGCGTGTGGACATGAACATGTATCATATATCCTTCCGAAAGCAGATGTACATAGCAGCTTGGATACAAAAGCAGTAGACAACGATCATCCAAAAGAGCGAACAGCTGCAACTGTGAGCCCAAAAGACCTGTGCCCCTCTGGGACTAAGCATCTTTGGTAGAGCTGAAAAGGGGACAGAGTTACAATTAGATAGTTTAGGACATATCAGTCTAGGCCAGGAATCAAAATCAAAATATTTTCTTGCCTAGGCGTTCATGGACAACCTAGAGGTACAAGGGAAAAGGTACCTAGGGGCAGCAGCGCAATCCGTGGCATCCTTGGAGCCAGTGATTCCTCCATCTACGTCGGTGAACAACCTCTTTGTAACTGTCTTTGCAGGCGAAGACCTTGTCCTAGAACGAAAAGCTTGGTTAGCAACAATTTCAAAAGCTAATGTTCACTTTTGTCTTCTATCCAAAGTACTAATCTGACAGATGAGGCTTTGTTTTAGAAACAGCAGCAACAGAATTGACGGCGACATTGATACACACCTTGCATATGCACAAAGTACGAACAAGCATTAAAGGTGCAGAAAACAGATTCGTGGACAGAAAACAAACTTGTTTAAAAAGTCATAAGTTTTACATCTAGTGGGGGGTAACTACTAAAATCGTTGGTCGCCTATCATCCAGCCTTTTGCCCTGCCCTATGCTATCATTTTTGTCTTAGTTCAGTTCAATACTCAAAAAAACTATTTTAACAGCCATCAAAAGACTGGTTCAAACGTATTTAGCATGAGTGGAAAGTCTTAGAGAAAGATTTGCCAGGTAGGTAGCTGTTGCTTACTTCCCTTCTCAGTATCCAAATGTACCACCGGTAATATCTTCTTGAGTTCAGCACTTTATATCAATTAATTATTTTCCTTGTTCCCTTAGTTTGCTTTAAGAATCATGGGATGATCGGTTGTTTCTATATAGATGGTGAATTACCGTGCTGGTGGTTTGCGGCTTAATCCAAACTTGTATGCTTGCGGGAAGGTGTGCCTTAGCCTCCTAAACACGTGGACTGGCAGTGGATGTGAGAAGTGGAACCCGGCCAATTCAACTATGCTGGAAGTCCTGGTCTCTATCCTCTGGCAAGTATGCATAAATTCTAAGAACATATCTCGCTAAAATCTGCACATGTTTCAGATAAGAGAAAATTTTGACCAAAAAGAAATTGATAGCATACAACACTACTTGCATAGTGTATTGAAGTATTCAAACTATAAATGGCAGCACCATGTCCAAATCAAATCAGGACATGGTTGGATGCACATGGCTAGTTGCTAGTTTGGCTAAAAATAATCTCAAATTAGGCATGGCTAGCTAACAGCTGGTTGGGGACTTGGCTCAAAACATTAGCACACCTATTAGCCCCAGCTAAAATTAGGTAGCTAATAATGAACCCAGCATGGCCTCGGATTATGTCCAGGATTTGTTTGTCCCCTCTCCCAACACACGGTTATACCAGGCCACCATAACTTCGGTCCCCAGCCGGTAAGCTGAAAAATGACCAAACTCTAACAACAAGTTTATAATCTCTATAATTTCGGTAACAAATCATAGCAGTAGCTAAATCATTCTAAAGGCAGAAGTTGATTCATCCTTGCGAATCGGATCTATGTGAAGCACATATTTCAGATACGAGCAAATTGAGTATATGCACACTAATCATTATTAGTTACATTTTTTGTTTGTACGAACCATGAAGGCCTGTAATAAAGATGTGTTGGGGTGCGATGAAGCGGAATTTACCTCTTCCTAGGCGTGGATGTCAGTTCCTTTGTTATAGCGAGAGTAGCACCTAGAACCACAGTGCTGCTGCCAATACCAAAAGTCTGCATATAAGGGGTCAGTAACAGACCCGTACTGTTTGCAACATAAATCTAGAAGTTAATGGGATGCACACCTTATCTTGCACACTGGTTGCAGAACTTTGTGGTGTGGGCGAGGTCAAAGGCATGACCAAGTTAGAGGCTTTGTTAGGAGTGTCTTCAACGCCACTGGGTGTGTCTTGCAACAACACAGGTTGTGACTGTTTTGGCCTTGATGAAGATGCTTGGATGGAGTCCTTTGCAGTACCTATCTCTGCCACGACTGCGTTGACCTGGAAACAAATATTTCCAGTATTGATTGTGTGGTCAGAGAAACTCACATTCCAAATATATGTCTTCTCGAGCAGATCTGTGATTGGATCAGGAATAAAGCCGGTCGGATTGTTGGCAATGAGCATATCGCACGGCTTCTTGATTATGCGTTGCGCCAACCGACCAAAGAGGATGAAGTCTGTGTCACCCGTCTCATCCCCTGTAGTGAGAAGCAGTTTGTACCTAAAACACATGGCGATACCAAGTCAGCACAGTGAAAATGGGTAGGCCGTGTGTATAGGAAATGGAAACGTTCACTCAGGGTGATGCATAGAAAAGTAGTTGCTGCATATTAGATGTGAGTGGGAGTCAAAACAGCGAGAGCTGTTGGGAGGCAAAGGTAGAATGGAGGCAATTGAAGTGAAGAGATGTCGACTAACTTTTGGTTGGGCGTGTCAATGTTAGCGCAAACTTGATCGCTGCACTTGTAGGAATCCCCATGAGCCATGGTTGTGCCGGTGCATTTTTTGCATGCATTGTACCACCACCTATCACCAATCTTTTTTACAGTGACTGTCACCAAGAATTCCCTATCCTGCACGAACATGTAAATATACGGTCATGCTATATTCCCAGATCCAACCAACTATGGCACGACTGCAGGAAAACAGTAACAGAAGACCATGGCAGTTGGTAAGGCAATAGCAGCTAAGTGAATGAAACATGGAACATACCTTATTCTCAAATGGGTGCAGATCTCTGATATAAGCAATTTTCTGTTCCACAGGAACATGAGACATAGGCTGATTCGAAGATAGAACCTCGTTCCACTTAATGGAACTATGCGCTTTCGTCGCACTGGTTTGTACATACAATGAGTCAAGTTGAAGTTAGAACAGAGCGAAGACAAACAACAGTCTTATACGTGCAGCAGGCATAGCAGAATATTACCTAGCCATGAGGGCACCTGCTTTAGGAACATCAGGATTAATGTACCACTTACAGGGTGAGCCTACAGACAAGCACAGTCCATCTAAAACAAAGGGCATTAGGTCTCAACTATCAAAAAGCACTTAACTCAAAAGTTCAAAGTTAGTATACCCGCGTATTTCTTGACAAGCGTGCCAACAAACATCAGGATCTGTGGAGAGGACTGACCATCGTTGTAGATCTGTTCTCCAGGGAATAAGCTAGCTTGCCCACCCCAGAGAACAACATTTACCGAACTGTTGTTGCTGTTTTTAGTTTAAGTATGTAGGAAGAGTCATACAATGAAGCATATGTAGATGATGGCAGAGGAAACAAATCCCTACGCGGCTAAAAAACTGTAACAGCTATGTATAACGAACCTGACACTGCACAGGGGAATACTTCTCTTAGAGCTGATTGTATGTTGCCCTCTGGATCGGTGCGGCACCACGGCTGAGATGGAAGTGACAATTCCAATGGCATCTGTATTGGATCCAATTAATGAATACAACAAAATTATAGTCTCTTAAACTTTGTAGTATATAAGTAAGAAAGTCTACCTGTGTAGTACTCCTTGTGGTCGACACACAAATGGAGCTGGTCTATCAGTGTGAGTGAGTAGGTAAGCACAGGAAATGCTGGCGGAACCTCAACAACCTCCTCCAATTTTGTCCAGTTTGTAAAGGTAATCATGTTCTCATTGAAAACAGGCTTGTACAAATTGTTCGAGGCTCTGACCCGGAAGTATGTGATGTTGTAGATGACTCCTTTTATCAGAGGCTTGAACTTTTGTATGACTAGTGGGAATATTGCAGCATGGATACCGTTTCCCTGAACAAAGCAGCGATGGAGGAAACAGCAACATAATAACAATTAATCTCATACCAATGCCACCTTCCCTTTACCAAATAGATAAGCGTGCAGATGTTGTACCTCTTCATCAAGCAGCACCATATCACAATGGAGCAACTTTGCTTCATCCTGAGGATCACAGAAATCCCATAAACGAGAAACACGAGCGCATATGGTCACAGAAGTGTTCCCACACTGGAGCTCCGGGATCAACACGTCTCCCATCTACAAGGTAAAACAGCAAGAAAAAACATAAGAGCATGGACATCGGAACCCATGCATGAAACATCATGTGCAAAGCATGACAAAAAAACATGGCTCTCATACCAACCTATACATAACACACATTAGCAGCTGCAAACGTAGAAACAAAAGTATAAGAAACAAATGCGTAGGTACTTGACGACGTTATTTATTTACAAACGCCACACGGAGCGCTACAATAACCAAGCAGAAAAAGGGCTAAGTGGCAGCCGCATCAGCGGCAGCAAGGACTTCCTTGTAAACAACATTCCGAGTCTGTGAGCCGCATGAGCCATCTTCATTCTCAATCAGGATTATAAGTCCATTTCTAGACGTTGAACGGGAGACAGCCACATAAAGCTAGCCATGTGTAAAGATAGGTCTCTTGAGGTAAATGCCAACTCTTGATAATGTTTGCCCTTGACTTTTATTTATCGTCATTGCATAACACAGACGTACTAGAAACTGGCATCGCTGAAGTGTGAAGGGCCACTTCACATCTGTAGTGTTGAGGGCAATCCTTGGTATTAAGACTTCTTCTCCAACATTTGATCCTATAAGCGCTACGCAGTGCAAGATGCCTTGATCGAGTTGAGTGACATGAAGTCGTGTGCCATTACAAAGACCTTTATTTTGATTCATGTTGCGCAACAACATCACAATGGCACCCTTTTTTAGCTCAAGTTTGTGGGTAGGGAAATTGTTTGCATCAATTGAGTTCAAGAATTCGGTAGGGTAGAGGACGTCGAAGTCTGGTATGTGTTCTAATGATTTTGCTATAACGTCACAACTTAGGTATTGGATGGTGTCTCCAGGGACAAGCGAGAGAACGTAGTTATTAACATCATCGACAGTGGCATTATTTGGGCAAACAATGGCACGCGAGGAAAGGTACGTGGGATCTCGGTAATTCAACAGAAAATCTAGGTATATGTAACACCCCGGGATCCACAAACACCCCAGAATGCTACTAAACTACACATCTAACATTCATATATAAAATTTTGACAGCATCCCCTTTGAAAATTGCATAAACGGGGAAGAAACAAAGTATAAATAGATATCATGATAAGAAAACATAATAGACATTAATAATCTACTAGCAATGGAAAGACAACCATAACGGCATGAACTAAATCAACCAGTGCGCACAACAAGTTAGAAACAACATCCTTTGACAAGAAGTTTCTAATTAAATCATGACTGTGCCTAAGCAGCGTTATTATGAGAGTGAAGGTGGATGTGATGCTACTTCCCACTTCCCTTGATGAGCAACAAGCACCTGCATTGAGTAATGCAAGAGTGAGATGAAACATCTCAGCAAGCAAATTGTTTTGACAAGATATTTAAACCACAAATTGAATTAATCAACATTTTAAAAGAATCACAATTAAGATCAGAAATACTTGTAGATATAGAACTCAATAGTCTCAATATAACCAATACCATCTCATTTCTTTGAACAACCACAATAGTTTGTATAACACTTCCCTGCGTCAACAATACCTGCAAATATCACTTTAATGTATGCATAGGAATGCAAAGTGTAGGTACTCTGTCTTCATACCTCTGAGGGTATAAAACCACATCATCTGCAAATATCACTTTAATGAATGCATATGAATGCAATGCATATGTCCTCTGCCTTCATACCTCTAAGGGTATGAAGCCGCATCGTACCCCTCCTCGGGCAACGTACGATGCTAAGTTGTACCGGTACGGTCGGACCATAGGCCACGACCCAACTTCAGATGCAAGTGAATCATGCAATGTATGTGGCATGCTGCATTTATCAATATACTTAACTTCCTTCACATGCAATACAAACCTCAAATAATACTTCATTTACCTTCAGATACAATACAAACCTCAAATAATACTTCATTTACCTTCACGGGTGTGAATTAATCTCATGAGTCGTACTCGAATCATAATCATCATCAATATATGATTGAGCATCAGGATAATGCAAGCAAGTAAAGCATCACCATGGAGTCCAATTATGAAAGAATCCAATAATTCTTAATACTAGAGTGTAGGCGATAGAAATAACAGGTCAGAACGGAAGCAACCACCCCTACATTCACTTGCCTTCATCGAAGAAGAAAAATGTACTAGGCATGATCTAGAGTGTATCCACCTTCTAGCGGGCATAAAACTTAGTACAAATATTTCACAAACATTTGCCAACAATCAACAAATCGCTCCTACACCTGAAACCAAGACCTGGTGGAAAACCTCCCACTCTAAACCACATGGCATACAGCAGCAACGCTGTTTGTTAATTTTGTATCTTTAAAATTATAACAGTGGTGTTATCAAACGAATACTCTAAGAGTATCTACACAAAATACTCTACAACTTTGGCATTTGATGGATAATTAAATTCTGTCATCTATAAGTTCTAAAACATCTGACAAGATAACTGACTGAATTTGTTTTAGACAGTAGCATAGTTAACTTTCAAAATTCGATATCTCACAAACTACTCAACCAAAAATCATGAAATTCATGGCAACAATCACGGCAGCGCTTACCGGCGATGATCAGATGGTTATAGTGAGTCACGGTGACGCGACTGACGTGTCTCAATATGTGGTGTAAGGCCATGAGACGACGGTCACCAGCGATCTCATCTAATTCCACCGCGGCGAGCTTGGTACAGCAGCTGGAATTGTTTACTGGCCAGGGCTTATCCATGGCGGCGTGCTCCGAGCGTTATCCAATCAACCTGAGCACAAATCAAGATGGCGACAGCATGAATCACGGCGGAGATCGTCGGCGGCGAGCTGAGCTGTAAATCTGATCTGTTTCAGGTTACTGTACCATCGCGAGTTCCTTTCAGTGCACCTGACAGTCAAAGTTTGGGCTCAAATCTCTCTCAAATTTCTATGGCAACCAGTGGATCGGCTAGTAACAAAGTTGTTGTCTGATGATCCAACAACAATCTTGCTATAGCAACCATGGCCAAATTCTCATTAGATCAGGGTTGATTTCCAGTTCAAAGTTGACTCAGTATCACTGTTAGTCTGAATTTCAGACTGCAAACAGCCTGACAGCCCGACTTTGAGCTGAATTATCTCCAAATTCTTCATAACAACAATGTTTAACCCCTTAAACAAAGTTGTTCACCTTTGATAGATCTACAAAATTGATGTGGTGACCTAGGGCAAAAACCTTAGGGTTTGAAAGTTACAAGGCTCCAAAGTTGAGCCCATATCACTGAATTTTAGACTTAGGGTGAGATCTCAGATAAGGTCTTTTTGCAAATAAGTCCAAAATTCAGGGTTTAGCTTGTAAATCTTCATGATTGTGAACCATATGACTTTATATGCTTTAACATCATAGTTTTTACACTTTAGTCCAAAAGTGCCCTAATTTTGCACTTAGCGCCCTAGGGTTTAGGTTTAGGGTTTTTCCAAGGTTCCAATTAGGGTTCTTAGTATTTCAGGGGTGTGAATGCAACTTAGATTCATTCTTAGTAGCATTTTGTAACTATTTCACTTAAGGTTTAGGGTTTTCTCTATTTGGGTTTTGTTTTACCCTTCTGAACCTCATTTAGGGTTAAGTACCCTATTCCAGGGTTTTATTTGCAAAATGCCAGATCAATACAACTTGTTTGAAGTCTTTACCTAGTGAATGCATTCTAGGTGTATCAAACATATGAAATGCTAATGCTAATGATGTTATGCTCAAGTTTTAGCGATAGTTACACCAGGGGTGTTACATCCTTCCCCTCATAAAAGAATCTCGTCCCGAGATTAAAAATCCTAGGGTAAGTAGTGGAAAAGGAAATGCTTCACATTTTTATTTCCTGATTTTTGGTACAAGGCAGGGGTGGTTTGAGGCTCACTCCTTTATTACAACAATTATATACATATCACAATTTACATGAGGCTAGAAAGCCTGGGAAATTCTTTTCTAAAAAGTCTTGAGTTTCCCATGTAGCCTCATCTTCGGAATGTTGGTTCCACTGTATCTTGTAAAACTTGAGAGATTTTCTCCGGGGAACCTTGTCCTTTTGATCCAAGACTCGAATAGGGTGTTTTGAATATGTCAAGTCTGGCTTTAGGACAACACCTGTTACTTCAATGGTTCGATCTGGAACCCGAAGACACTTCTTCAACTGAGACACGTGGAACACATTATGTACAACAGACAAGATTTCAGGTAGTTGAAGTCGATACGCCACTGGCCCATATCTTTCAAGAATGAGAAAAGGATCAATATATCGTGGTGCAAGCTTCCCTTTAACCCTTAAATGTGATACACCCTTCATCGGTGAAACTTTTAGGTAGACATAATCTCCCACGAGAAAGTACAAGGGTTGTCGTCGCTTGTCTGCATAACTCTTCTGACGAGCTGTAGCTTTCTTCAAATTATGAATTATTCTCTGAACCTTTTCTTCGGTCTCTTTCACTATATAAGGCCTGAAGAAGTACCTTTCACCTGGTCCAGACCAATTTAGCAGAGTACGACATCGTCGTCCATATAAAGCTTCGAAGGGTGCCATCTTAATGCTTTCTTGATAGCTATTATTATATGAGAACTCCGCTAACGGTACACATTCATCCCATTTCTGTGGGAACTCCAGAACACATGCCCGTAGCATATCTTCAAGTATTTGGTTTACCCTCTCAGTTTGACCACTAGTTTGAGGATGATAGGCCGAACTATGGAGCAATTTAGTACCCAAAGCCTTGTGAAGTTCTTCCCAAAATTTGGATACAAATTGAGGTCCACGATCCGACACTATGGTCTTTGGAACACCGTGCAAACTGAGAATACGAGCGATGTACAGTTCTGCATATGCAATTACTGGATATTTTACTTTGACTGGAAGGAAGTGGGCGATCTTTGTGAGTCGGTCGATGATAACCCAAATGGAGTCAAAGCCTTTTGCAGTTCTGGGTAATCCCACAATAAAGTCTATACTAATATCTTCCCATTTCCATGTTGGTATTGGTAAAGATTGTAATGGACCAGCAGCTTTCATGTGTATGGCCTTGATACGTTTACAAGTGTCACACCTAGCCACATTGCTTGCAATTTCAATCTTCATCTTCGTCCACTAATAATGCTGTTTCAGATCTTGATACATCTTAGTGCTTCCAGGATGAATAGAATAGCGACTAAGATGTGCTTCATCAAAGATTTGCTGGCGGACCTCTTCATTTTTAGGCACCACTATGCGGTTGTTAAACCATACAACACCTTGATCATCTCTTCAGAAGCAGGTGGCTTTTCCAGCCTCTATTTTCTCATGGATATGTTTCATACCTTCATCATTCTTTTGTGCGTCAATTATCCTTTGTAAGATGACTGACTCAAGCTTCAAGTGATTTGAAGTTCCATGCTGAATCATTCCTAGGTTCAGATTCTCCATCTCCTGGCATAATGTAATGTCAGAAGTCCTCATTGTTAAACAATGGCAGGAGGCCTTGCGACTGAGTGCATCTGCCACTATATTAGCTTTGCATGGGTGATAATGGATTTCCAGTTCATAATCCTTAATAAGCTCGAGCCATCTCCTTTGTCTCATATTGAGCTCGGACTGGGTAAAGATATACTTCAAACTTTTGTGGTCTATATAAATGTGACAGACATTCCCCAGTAGATAATGACGCCATATCTTCAGGGCATGAACCACTGCAGCTAGCTCCAGATCATGAGTTGGATAATGCTCCTCATGCCGACGCAACTGCCTTGAAGTATAAGCTATTACTCGGCCTTCTTGCATTAATACACAGCCGAGACCACTGCCTGATGCGTCACAATACACATCAAAGGGCTTATTAATATCTGATTGAGCCAATACCGGAGCAGTGGTTAATAATACCTTCAATTTTTCAAAGGCTTCATTACACTTTGAAGACCAATTAAATTTAGTATCATTCTTCAACAGACTTGTGATTGGCTTCACAAGCTTAGAAAAATCCGGAATGAATCGGCGGTAATAACCAGCCAGTCCAAGGAAACTTCGGACTTGATGTACAGTGGTTGGGGGTTTCCACTCCAAAATATCCTTGACCTTGTTGGGATCCACCGCAATCGCCTTGGCAGATAACACATGTCCTAGAAATTGGATTTCTTCTAGCCAGAATGCGCACTTACTGAACTTAGCATACAATTGGTGTTCCCTTAAGCGCGTCAATACAGTCCGCAAGTGCTGAGCATGCTCCTCTTCATTCTTGGAATATATTAAGATATCGTCGATGAATACCACCACAAACTTGTCTAACTCAGGCATAAATACTGAGTTCATCAAATAAGTGAAGTGGGCAGGAGCATTTGTCAGTTCGAAAGACATCACCAGGTATTCAAATAATCCATACCGCGTAGTGAATGCGGTCTTTGGTATATCCTCGGGTCGAATACGGATCTGATGATAGCCCGATCTGAGGTCAATCTTGGAGAATACCCTTGCCCCAGTCAGTTGATCAAACAGAATGTCAATCCGTGGAAGAGGGTACTTATTCTTGATAGTGACCTCATTAAGGGGTCGATAATCCACGCACATTCGTAATGTTTGATCCTTCTTCTTGACGAAGATGGCTGGACAACCCCATGGCGACGAGCTTGGCCGGATGAATCCCTTCTCAAGTAGATCTTGCAATTGGGTCTTGAGTTCTGCCAGCTCATTTGGAGGCATTCGGTACGATCTCCTAGAAATGGGAGCCGTACCGGGCTTCAACTCAATTACAAATTCTACATCTCTTTCGGGTGGCAATCCAGGCAAATCTTCTGGAAAGACATCTGGGAACTCAAATACTACCGGAATATCTTTGATCTCCAGTACCATGGCTTCATAGATTCTGCTAATTGGTTTAGCTGGAATAGCTATGGGGATAGACAAAAGAATTTCTTCTAGGCCATAACTCAACCTGATTGTTCTCAGATCAGTGTTGAGGACTGCCTTATGCTGGGCCAACCAATTCATGCCCAAGATTACATCTATGTCTTGGCCTTTCAGAACAATCATCTTAGTAGGAAAGTCCCGTCCAGCCAATGTTACAAGCACTTGGTAAGCCACTTCTTTGGTAAATATTTGTCCCCCAAGCGAATGTATTTTAAACCCTTCCCTTGATTCAATATATGGAATGCAGTGTTTCTCCACAAACTTTTTGCTTATGAAAGTATGTGAAGCACCAGAATCAAAGAGAATAAGTGTAGGGTGGTTGGCTATGAGGAACGTACCCATCATCACCGGTTCACCTTCTGGTGTTGTAGCCACTTGAGTGTAATAAACCCGTCCAGTTTTCCTTGTATTCTTGCCCGCGATATTGGTTGCCGCATTTCCCTTAGAACCTCTGGAGCTTTGCTAATTATTTGATTGATTCTGCCTCGGATATGGACAGTCCTTAATGAAATGCCCGAACTTTCCACAGTTGAAGCAGCCGGTTGATGAGCTTGGAAGAGCAGGGAAACGAGTGCCAGGGGCACCCGGCTAATTTGTAGTAGTGGGACAGGGGTAGGACGGATAAACACTGGTTGCTTGAATGGGAAGGAGGGTGGGAGCGATGAAGAACGATTCTGATTGATAGGTCGGATAACCAACCTTTGCCTTTTCTTGGGGCCCTGATTGGGCCTGTTGCCTCCATTCCCCTTGGTTTTTCCGAAACTTGCATATTTTGCCTCGACTGCTAGTGCTGTGCTGACAGCCCTTCCATAAGTAAGGTCGATGCAAGTGGCCATCTTTCTTTGCATCCGATCATTCAAGCCTCTCATGAAACAATTCCTTTTCTTCACATCTGTGTTGACTTGGTCGATTGCATATTGAGATAAGTGATTAAATTTATTGAGATACTGGGTGACAGTATCTCCTCCTTGCTTCAATTTCATGAACTCCTCTTGCTTCATGTGAAGAACTCCCTTAGGTATATAATGCTCTCTGAAGGCCAACTTGAATTCATCCCATGTGATCTGATGACCGGCCGGCTGAACGACCACAAAATTTCCCCACCACGTACTGGTAGGGCCTAGCAATTGTTGGGCTACAAACAGGGGCTTTTGAGTTTCTGAACACCGAAGAAACCTGAATTTTTGTTCAATGACGCGGATCCATTCATCCGCCTCTAAAGGATCTTCTGCTTTGACGAACAATGGAGGGCGCGTCTCAGAGAAGTCCAGATAAGATGTCTCCCGGGGGCCTTGCGGATATGCCCGCTCGCCTTGTTGTTGGAGTTGTTGACCTGCCATCTCCCGCAGAAAGCGGGTATTGTCTGCTGTAGCGTTTACCAAGGCAGCGATGGCCTCGGCAAGTGTCAGGGGTACTGGAGGTGGATTTGGGGTCGCTTCCTTCCCACGGGAGGTACCAGCCCCATCCTGAGCGCGAGTCCTAGAAGGCATCTGAGGCAAAGAACATTTGGAGCAATATGATATGCCATACAAACCATCCATTTCACATTACTTAAAAAGGTAATGTTATAGACTTGTACTTACAATAGGATTACGCCACCTATTACACAATAGTACTACTTCTATACTATACTATTCCTACTTTTGGTCACTTTGGGTAGCCTCGCTGTCAGGCGTCGGAGACCATTCGTCGACCAGCTTCATAGAGGGAGGGGGCCTAAAAAGGTCCACCTCACCTCCAAGTGCTTCTCCCGCTATTCTAGAAGGTCTGGCTTCCATCCTGACAGGATCCGCAGGGACGTTCGGGTGCAATTGCGAGTACAGTACATGAACCTCTTCATGTAGTGTGTTGCAATAAACCTGCAAGCTATCCACAGTTGAGCTAAGCTCTTCCACTCGGGCTCGAGCTCTAGCTTCCTTTGCCCAAGCTAGTGAACGAGAGTTCACAGCCCAGTCAAGCGCTAGATCCCGATCCGCTAGCTGGTCTTGCAGTTGGCGGATGTCTCTTCTTAATTCATTGATTCTTTCGCCATCCACGACCTATATTTCGTTCCTGTGTTGGAGTTCTGTTCGAAGCTGATTAACTTGAGCTTCTAAGTCCTCGATTGGATCGTTACTACCGCTACTGCTGTCGTCATGTCTCGGGGCAAGTTGGTGACGAGGTACACCGATTGGCCCAGTTGACTTGCGTGCAGTCTTTCTTGTACGTGGCGGCATTTTTCTAAGGGGGAAATCTTATTAGCATAATTTTTTTAGCATGATGCATGTGTAATTACAGAATCAACCTTAGTTGATTCAACCTTCTATACATTGCACTCTTCCTATATGGTCTTTAAAATAAACTCTTCAGAGATACTTAGGTAAGAAGGGAATTAATTTTCTAGATGAGTCTTAGAAAATTCTTTTTGAAGATGCCTCATAATATCTGCAGAGATGGGCTTCGCTCCGATACCAGCTGTGACGGAACCTCCCAAGTCATTAGGCCCACCTACAGTTGTCTTTATCCAACGGACCTCAGACAACCCTGCAGATGTTCCTGGATCACTTGACAAGTTTGGTATCTGCTTTACCTTTCCCAAGAGCGTTGTACCCGTCACGCAGACATTACAAATCATCGGAGATACGAAAATGCGGAAGCGGTTACATAAACTTACCTTTATTTAAAAGTAGGACAGAGTTATATTATTACAGACCAGGATATAACATACAAGTGCAGAGTAATATTATTACAAGCCAAGGGAGGCAAAAACCCCTCCTGATAAGTATCAAACAAAAAGCTTTTATGGAGGAACCCTTCCTCCCGCAGCTTTACTCTTGGTTTTCTTCTTTTGAGACCACCTTGGAACAGAAACAACAAAAGTTTGTCGCTTCTTCACCTAAAAACAATAGGGAATAAAACCCTGAGTATGGAATTACTCAGCAAGACTTACCCGACTAAAGAAAAGACTCTCAAGGGTATGCTGGCTTGAGGGAGTCAAGGTAAGGCTTAATAATAATCAAAGACTCTGTTTGCAAAAATGTTTACTAAAAGTGGATCCTTAAAAATCAAATTTTACTAGTCAGGTTAAGTTAGATTACCTATAGCTAGAGTTCTTTCTACCCTAGTGCAAACACTTATCCTGCACTAGCTAATTTCTTAATAACCCTTAATCTTTACTGGAGTTCTACGTATAGGGCAGTGACCAAGTCTTCATAACCGTGAAGGTACGGCGATCCGAATCGATTATACTCAGCTGAGGATCTCCAATCACACGACATATGTAGCACTTAACCCTTGCATATGTCAACCCGCCACCGGGGTTCTTAAGACTAGATCAGGTTCACGCCAACCGAGAGCACAGATACACCACCGTCCAGCCTCTTGCCACGGAGGGTACACGCTACTCTCGCCATCTCTCCACTCCCATTGTGTGGTATCTTATTCTGGCCTTAGTCTGCCCGAGGCAAAGGTTACCCATGACGAGGCATGTGACCAGTTAAAGGATCCTCGGTCATCAAGCCTACATCGAGATGGTCCTTAATCGACTCAGACGGAGACACTACACTGAGATTCTCTCTTCTCGTGCAAGTCACTCGTTCGGTCTCAGCTTAATCATTTCAAGCCCAAAGTTTGGTACCTGACAGAGGTACATCTTTTCCGATGTTGAACCCATCATGGCCATGATGGATCCACCATCAAGTTTTATTTTCAAAAACATCCCTCCCACTTTGCCACATCATCTTTTATAAAAACAAAACCTTTTGTTTTGCTAGAGCAAGGCTAAGCATAGTAAAAACCTTTTGTAAAACAGGGATTCAAAGGAAGGTAATCAAATTCAAGGAAGGTAATGCAGGAACTGTTTTAGCATTCAACTCCTATTACCTAATGCATCAAGCAAGTGAGAAAGATTTTAAAAGAATTAAGGAGGTGGCAAATGCACCGGGGCTTGCCTTGGTTTACAGGTGATTGAGGCTCAGTTCCACAGATGTCAAAATAAAAACAGATGTCTGCCTGATGTTCCTGAGGTGCCGGTGAAGTCTTCTTTCCTTCTACTTCAACTTCTTCCTCGTTTTCTAAATATAACCATACATAATAATGAATGCCCATGTAATGCTCATGAGAGTGCAAAGATAATAAGAGTTTATTATCTAAGGTCTTGAAAACAATTTTCCTCACGGTTCTCTGAGAAACTAGGGTTTCTAGAGTCAATATAGGAGTTCAAAGGGCAGGGGGTAGGGTTTTGGGTTCTAATTATCAAACAAGGTCCAATTCATACCAAACTCTACCCAAAGCCTCTAAATAATGTTTAGAGTTCATATAAAAAGTTTGGGGATTTTTGGAATTATTATTGATTTTCTAAAAATCCAGAAACTAAGTTTTAGGCTATTTTAAATGCTCCAAAATTCCTTGTTTGACCTAAAAAATCATAAAACTATTTTTATTAAATACTACGGAAAATTAGGAATCTAGGAAAATTGGTTTGACATTTTTACCATTTTTCTACAATTTCTTACAGATTTCCAAAGTTTCACTGAAAAAGAAAAAGGGAAAAGCTTGAACAGTGCTGGGCAGGAAGCAACCCAAACGGTACAGCCTGCATAGGAAAATGCGCGCCCATGCCCGTGCCTAAGAGTTTTGCGAATGAGCCCCTGTGGTTTTGAATAACCCGAACTGAGTGCCCTGCACTATTTCAATGAGTCACTGACGATTTCCATAGAACCCCCCCCCCCCCCACGTTCTAATCCTTCACAGACCAAGGTCCCCGACGGCGAGCGGCACGGCGGAGCTCCAGCAAGCTTGCGTACCGACCGATTCACACAAGGACTGGTGCCCTACTTCGGCCGAAACCGAATTCACGTCCTAACCATTGTTTCCCCCTGGTTAATTTCAAGAAGGGCGACCTAATTTGCTCTGGCCACGGTGACCGCGTGAATGATCAAAGGAACAACGTGTTCCCGATGATCCATGGCGGTCAAGCTCAATTAGAGGGGTCGAGGAGTTTGAGGAGGACCTAAGAATGCTAGAACAGGCAATCAAGGCGTTGGGACTGACCTGGAATAGGCTGGCCATGGTGAGGCGTTCTTGCTGCGTGTTCGAACCGATTTGGGGGAAGTTAGAAATTGGAGCTCACTGGTGATCAACTGAGGACAATACTTGGTGGCTGGGTGCGTGATGATCCTATGGAGCTCTGGGAGGCTTCAATTTATAGAGCGCAACAGCGGTGGCGCTCAATTTGACCGAGAAGTGCTGGCAGCCAGAGAGGGGGAGGATTACTGGCGCAGTGGATTCGTGGCAACAATTGCGACAGCGCTCACCGGCGATGATCAGATGGTTATAGTGAGTCACGACGACCCGACGGACGTGTCCCGATACGTGGCGTAAGGCCGCGAGACGACGGTCACCGGCGATCTCATCTAATTCCAACGTGGCGAGCTTGGTACGGCGACCGGAATTGTTTACTGGCTGGGGCTTATCCATGGCGGCATGCTCCGAGCATTATCCGATCAACCTGAGCACAAATCAAGACGGTGACAGCACGAATCACGGCGGAGATCGTCAGCGGCAAGCTGAGCTGTAAATCTGATCTGTTTCAGGTTACTGTACCATCGCGAGTTCCTTTCAGTGCACCTGACAGTCAAAGTTTGGGCTCAAATCTCTCTCAAATTTCTATGGCAACTAGTGGATCGGCTAGTAACAAAGTTGTTGTCTGATGATCCAACAACAATCTTGCTATAGCAACCATGGCCAAATTCTCATTAGATCAGGGTTGATTTCCAGTTCAAAGTTGACTCAGTATCAATGTTAGTCTGAATTTCAGACTGCAAACAGCCTGACTTTGAGCTTAATTATCTCCAAATTCTTCATAACAACAATGTTCACCTTTGATAGATCTACAAAATTGATGTGGTGACCTAGGGCAAAAACCTTAGAATTTGAAAGTTACAAGGCTCTAAAGTTGAGCCCATATCACTGAATTTCAGACTTAGGGTGAGATCTCAAATAAGGTCTTTTTGCAAATAAATCCAAAATTCAGGGTTTAGCTTGTAAATCTTCATGATTGTGAACCATATGACTTTATATGCTTTAACATCATAGTTTTTACACTTTAGTCCAAAAGTGCCCTAATTTTGCACTTAGCCCCTAGGGTTTAGGTTTAGGGTTTTTCCAGGGTTCCAATTAGGGTTCTTAGTATTTCAGGGGTGTGAATGCAACTTAGATTCATTATTAGTAACATTTTGTAACTATTTCACTTAAGCTTTAGGGTTTTCTCTATTTGGGTTTTGGTTTAACCTTCTGAACCTCATTTAGGGTTAAGTACCCTATTCCAGGGTTTTATTTGCAAAATGCCAGATCAATACAACTTGTTTGAAGTCTTTACCTAGTGAATGCATTCTAGGTGTATCAAACAAATGAAATGCTAATGCTGATGATGTTATGCTCAAGTTTTAGCGATAGTAACACCAGGGGTGTTACATCCTTCCCCCCATAAAAGAATCTCGTCCCGAGATTAAAAATCCTAGGGTAAGTAGTGGAAAAGGAAATGCTTCACATTTTTATTTCCTAATTTTTGGTACAAGGCAGGGGTGGTTTGGGGCTCACTCCTTTATTACAACAATTATATACATATCACAATTTACTCGAGGCTAGAAAGCCTGGGAAATTCTTTTCTAAAAAGTCTTGAGTTTCCCATGTAGCCTCATCTTCGGAATGTTGGTTCCATTGTATCTTGTAAAACTTGAGAGTTTTTCTCCGGGTAACCCTGTCCTTTTGATCCAAGACTCGAATAGGGTGTTCTGAATATGTCAAGTCTGGCTCTTGGACAACACCTGTTACTTCAATGGTTCGATCTGGAACCCGAAGACACTTCTTCAACTGAGACACGTGGAACACATTATGTACAACAGACAAGGTTTCAGGTAGTTGAAGTCGATACGCCACTGGCCCATATCTTTCAAGAATGAGAAAAGGACCAATATATCGTGGTGCAAGCTTCCCTTTAACCCCGAAATGTGATACACCCTTCATCGGTGAAACTTTCAGGTAGACATAATCTCCCACGAGAAAGTACAAGGGTTGTCATCACTTGTCTGCATAACTCTTCTGACGAGCTTGAGCTTTCTTCAAATTATGAATTATTCTCTGAACCTTTTCTTCGGTCTCTTTCACTATATCAGGCCTGAAGAAGTACCTTTCACCAGGTTCAGACCAATTCAGCAGAGTATGACATCGTCGTCCATATAAAGCTTCGAAGGGTGCCATCTTAATGCTTTCTTAATAGCTATTATTATATGAGAACTCCGCTAACGGTACACATTCATCCCATATCTGTGGGAACTCTAGGACACATGCCCGCAGCATATCTTCAAGTATTTGGTTTACCCTCTCAGTTTGACCACTGGTTTGAGGATGATAGGCCGAACTATGGAGCAATTTAGTACCCAAAGCCTTGTGAAGTTCTTCCCAGAATTTGGATACAAATTGAGGTCCACGATCCGACACTATGGTCTTTGGAACACCGTGCAAACTAAGAATACGAGCGATGTACAGTTCTGCATATCCAATTACTGGATATTTTACTTTGACTGGAAGGAAGTGGGCGATCTTTGTGAGTCGGTCAATGATAACCCAAATGGAGTCAAAGCCATTTGCAGTTCTGGGTAATCCCACAATAAAGTCCATACTAATATCTTCCCATTTCCATGTTGGTATTAGTAAAGATTGTAATGGACCAGCAGCTTTCATGTGTATGGCCTTGATACATTTACAAGTGTCACACCTAGCCACATTTGGCAAACATGTCGAGCTCGTTTCGTGCATCTACTTGCAAAGAGGGATCAAAAAGGCGCATGTTGGTGCATAGCCTAAGGAGGACGACATGGCGCCATAGATTAGAGTTTGTAATAGAGGCGTTAACTATGGAAGAGCGAGATCCTTTTCTAACAACAGGTAGTATTTGCCAGAAATCGCCACCAAGAACTATAGGCTTGCCACCAAACGTGAGGAGCGCATTTGAAGGAGTATGTTCTGAAAGAATATCACGCATTGTCTTATCTAAAGGCTCAAAGCACCAACGATGGGTCATTGGCGCCTCGTCCCATATAATGAGGGAGGACACCTGTATAAGTTTAGCAAGCGTGGTACCCCTATTGACATTGCACGTGCTAGCATCGTTTACATCAAATGGTATTTTAAATCTTGAATGTGCAATGTGCCCTTTGGGTAAAAGTAGGGATGCGACACCAGAGGAGGCCACTGCAAGCACTATTTTCTTTTCGGAACGTAACCTTGCGATTATAGTGTTCCATAGGAAGGTTTTGCCTGTGCCACCATGGCCACAGACAAAGAAAAACCCCGGTGAGTTACTGTAAACACGCCCAACTATGGCATCGTAAACGGTTCGCTGGTCCGCATTCAATTGTGTAACCAAGGAATCATCGTGCATCGACAACATTAATGGCTCATTGTCAATTTCATCATTAATTAATCTGTCCTCATCCACAAAAGCGCATTGGACATCTATCTTTGGCAAACCATAGTCATTTATGTTCCCACCACTATTAGCAAAGGCATCTGAGAGTTTGCATATCAGGAGGGACATGAGTTGTTCCTGTGGTATGTTGTAGTTAGGATTTCCCAATGTAACTCTAAGTTGTCGACCAATGTCATCTGTAAAAGATAGCCAGTATGTATCAAATAATGCACGCACATTACCAACATGGCAGAACATAACTATGGTCACAAAAAGCTGTCTAAGCTGGTACGACGACGCAGATATGATCGCCTCGTCAAACAACAGCTTCCACTCATTATCGCTCTCAAGCAACCCACGTGCCTCGCACGCATCACGAAATGTGTCATACACTTGACCATTGAACGTCCTGATATCAACATAGCTTGTAGAACCCTTAACTATCATCAATAGCATGCGTAAGTAGTATAGTTCGCCAGCAGTAGGATGTACATAATAAATACGTCCAATTTTTGTGCAGGGAGACCTCAATTTCCAACATCGGGTGAGGCATCCCATGTCCATTTCTTTAGGAAGTCGCAATACGTTAAGCATCTGTCGGGGACCATAATTAGGGGGTACCCTCAAGGCTCCTAATTCTCAGCTGGTAACCCCCATCAGCATAAAGCTGCAAAGGCCTGATGGGCGCGATCAAGTCAGGGATCAGTACATTCGAGGGGCTCGATCACGCCTCGCCCGAGCCTAGCCTCGGACAAGGGCAGCCGACCCCGGAGGATCTCCGCCTCGCCCGAGGCCCCCCTCCAGCGGCGAACACGTTCCCGGCTCGCCCAGGGCCCTGTCTTCGCCAAGAAGCAACCCCGACCAAATCGCAGGAGAATTTAATGCAAAGGTGACCTGACACCTTTATCCTGACGCGCGCCCCTCAGCTGACAGAGCCGAAGTGACCGCCGTCACTTCGCCGCTCCACTGACCGGTCTGACAGAAAGACAGCGCCGCCTGCGCCGCTCCGACTACGGTGCCACTTGACAGAGTGAGGCTGACAGGCAGTCAGGCCCGGCCGCACACCATAGGAAACTCTGTCCCGCCCGACCCAGGGCTCGGACTCAGGCTAAGCATCGGAAGACGGCGAACTCCGCTCCGCCTGACCCAGGGCTCGGACTCGGGCTAAGCCCCGGAAGACGGCGAACTCCGCTCCGCCCGACCCAGGGCTCGGACTCGGGCTAAGCCCCAGAAGACGGCGAACTCCGCTCCGCCCGACCCAGGGCTCGGACTCGGGCTAAGCCCCGGAAGACGGCGAACTCCGCTCCGCCCGACCTAGGGCTCGGACTCGGGCTAAGCCCCGGAAGATGGCGAACTCCGCTCCGCCCGACCCAGGGCTCGGACTTGGGCTCAGCCCTAGAAGACGACGAACTCCGCTTCGCCCGACCCCAGGACTCCAATTCCGCCCTGGCCTCAGCCAACGGCCTCCGCCTCGCCCGACCTAGGGGCTCGGACTCGGCCTCGGCCACGGAAGACGAACTCGACCTCGACCTCGGAGGAGCCTCCACATCGCCCAACCTAGGGCGCGGACCAGCCACGTCAATAGGAGGCGCCATCATTACCCTACTCCAAGCTGACTCAGGCTACGGGGAACAAGACCGGCGTCCCATCTGGCCCGCTCTGCCAGATAGGCGATGATGGCGCCCCGCACGCTCCCTGATGATGGCGGCTCTCGGCCCCCTTACGGAAGCAAGATGACATCAGCAAGGACTCGACGGCCCCAACAGCTATCCCTCCGCCAGGCTCCAGCACTCCTTCGACGGCCACGACATCACACAAACCAGGCGCCAAAATCTCTCCGGCCGCCACGATGGCGTGTACTTAGGGTGCTAGCTCCCCTCCGCTAGACACGTAGCACTCTGCTACACCCCCCATTGTACACCTGGATCCTCTCCTTACGCCTATAAAAGGAAGGACCAGGGCCCTCTTAGAGAGGGTTGGCCGCACGGGGACGAGGACGAGACGGGCGCTCGCGTGAGGCCGCTTGCTCCTTCCCCTGTGTGGACGCTTGTAACCCCCTACTACAAGCGCACCCGACCTGGGCGCGGGACGAACACGAAGGCCGCGGGATTTCCACCTCTCTCTCGCCCATCTCCGGCCACCTCACTTTCCCCCCTTCGCGTTCGGCCTCGCGTCGACCCATCTGGGCTGGGGCACGCGGCGACACTTCACTCGTCGGCTCAGGGACCCCCCGGTCTCGAAACGCCGACAATTGGCGCGCCAGGTAGGGGCCTGCTGCGTGTTGACGAACAGCTTCCCGTCAAGCTCCAGATGGGTAGTCTCCAGCAACCTCTCCGGCCCGGGACGGTGCTCCGTTTCGGGAGCCTTGAGTTCATGTCCCTCGACGGCAGCTACGACATGATACTCTTTCCACCGCCGGGTGACAGCGACGATGGCAGCCGACAGTCCGCCCGCTGGCGGCGGGATCGACGACATCTTCCCCGCGTGGTGGAAGAACAACCTTCAAGCTCGCCCCGTCTTCTTCCCCGTCGACGGAGGAGGCGGAGGCGAGCAACCAAGGCCAAGCAGGAGGCAGCGCCTCGTCGGCCGTCGAGCGAGTCGACAACGCCAGCACTCCAACTGGGGGCGCGCCGGGCATCGGCCTCGCGCTTGAGACGAAGACGAGCGTTGTCTCCCCGCGACATGTCAATCCCGAGCAAACGGACGACGCCAGCACGCTCGCGAAAGGCTTGCTGGGTGTCGCCCTCGTACCTGAGACGACGGTGCAGTCAGCCCCCGACGTGACCTCATCACCGCCCGTCGACCAAGAGGTACCGACCGATTCCCCTCCCACGCCTCTCGGATTTAGCCTCGACCCGCCTAGCGGCTCCGCTTTGGCAGACGCTCTCGTAGAGGCGAATCCGAACCCTCTGGGGTTTTGTATGCGGTCACCTTGGGACCGGCTAACGGGCGTCTCGACCTACGGGCCCTCTGGGTCCGAGGAAGACGACGAGCCCAGCTTCTGTTGGGATTTCTCCGGACTTGGCAACCCCGGTGCCGTGCGGGACCTCATGACCGCATGCGACTACTGCCTTTCTGACTGTTCCGACGGTAGTCGTAGCCTCGGCGACGAGGACTGCGGCCCGAGCCGTGAATGTTTCCACGTCGATCTAGGGGGTCCCCCCGAAGGCAACCATCTCGGCATGCCGGAGGATGGTGATCTCCCTAGGCCGGTGCCTCGCGTTGACATCCCGCGGGAGCTAGTTGTGGTCACTGTTTCGGCGGGGGGTCACGACCCACAACTCGAGCAAATCCGCGGGGTGCAGGCCAGGCTCGACGAGGGAGCAGGAGCGCTTGAGCCAATCCGCCGGGACGTCGGGCAGGCATGGGCGAGCCAACCTCCGGCCGGAGAAATGCGTCATCTACCCCAGGGCTTCCAGCACCGCATCGCTGACGATGTCAGGGTCAGGCCACCACCCGCATCCAGTGGGGTCGGCCAGAACCTGGCTGTAGCAGCAATGCTCCTCCGCGCGATGCTGGAGCCTTCAACCACCGAGGGGCGGCGAATCCAGGGAGAGCTCAAGGATCTCCTGGAGGGCACCGCAGTCCGGCGGGCCGAGAGCTCCGCCTCCCGAAGGCAGGGGTACCCCTTGGAACATCATGCCGCGACTTCCCGATTCATGCGGGAAGCCTCGGTCTACACCGGGCGCACGCGCAACATAGCGCATGCGGCCCCGGGTCGCTTCGGCAACGAGCACCATCACCGCGATCGTCGGGCCCACCTCGATGAGAGGGTGCGCCGAGGCTACCACCCCAGGCGTGGGGGACGCTACGACAGCGGGGAGGATCGGAGTCCCTCGCCCGAACCACCCGGTCCGCAGGCCTTTAGCCGGGCCATACGACGGGCGCCGTTCCTGATCCGGTTCCGACCCTCGACTACTATCACAAAGTACTCGGGGGAGACGAGACCGGAACTGTGGCTCGTGGACTACTGTCTGGCCTGCCAACTGGGTGGAACGGACGATGACAACCTCATCATCCGCAACCTCCCCCTGTTCCTCTCCGACACCGCTCGCGCCTGGTTGGAGCACCTGCCTTCGGGGCAGATCTCCAACTGGGACGACCTAGTCCAAGCTTTCGCCGGCAATTTCCAGGGCACGTACGTGCGCCCCGGGAATTCCTGGGACCTTCGAAGCTGCCGACAGCAGCCGGGAGAGTCTCTCCGGGACTACATCCGGCGATTCTCGAAGCAGCGCACCGAGCTACCCAACATCACTGACTCGGACGTCATCGGCGCGTTCCTCGCCGGCACCACCTGCCGCGACCTGGTGAGCAAGCTGGGTCGCAAGACCCCCACCAGGGCGAGCGAGCTGATGGACATCGCCACCAAGTTCGCCTCCGGCCAGGAGGCGGTCGAGGCTATCTTCCGGAAGGACAAGTAGCCCCAGGGCCGCCCATCGGAAGATGCTCCCGAGGCGTCAACTCAGCGCGACACCAAGAAGAAGGGCAAGAAGAAGTCGCAAGCGAAACGTGACGCCGCCGATGCGGACCTTGTCGCCGCCGCCGAGCACAAGAACCCTCGGAAACCCCCCGGAGGTCCCAACCTTTTCGACAAAATACTCAAGGAGCCGTGCCCCTATCACCAGGGGCCCGTCAAGCACACCCTTGAGGAGTGCGTCATGCTTCGGCGCCACTTCCACAGGGCCGGGCCACCCGCGGAGGGTGGCAGGGCCCGCGACGATGATAAGAAGGAAGATCACCAGGCAGGAGAGTTCCCCAAGGTTCGCGACTGCTTCATGATCTACGGCGAGCAAGAGGCGAACGCCTCGGCTCGGCACCGCAAGCAAGAGCGCCGGGAGGTCTGTTCGGTGAAGGCGGCGGCGCCAGTCTACCTAGACTGGTCCGACAAGCCCATCACCTTCGACCAAGCCGACCACCCCGACCATGTGCCGAGCCCCGGGAAATACCCGCTCGTCGTCGACCCCGTCATCGGCGACGTCAGGCTCACCAAGGTCCTCATGGACGGAGGCAGCAGCCTCAACATCATCTACGCTGAGACCCTCGGGCTTCTGCGTATCGATCTGTCCTCGGTCCGGGCGGGCGCTGCGCCTTTCCATGGGATCATCCCTGGGAAGCGCGTCCAGCCCCTCGGACAACTCGATCTTCCCGTCTGCTTCGGAACACCCTCCAACTTCCGAAGGGAGACCCTGACGTTCGAGGTGGTCGGGTTCCGAGGAACCTACCACGCGGTATTTGGGAGGCCCTACTACGCGAAGTTCATGGCCGTCCCCAACTACACCTACCTCAAGCTCAAGATGTCGGGCCCCAACGGGGTCATCACCGTCGGCCCCACGTACAAACACGCGTTCAAATGCAACGTGGAGTGCGTGGAGTACGCCGAGGCCCTCGCTGAGTCCGAGGCCCTCATCGCCGACCTGGAGAACCTCTCTAAGGAGGTGCCAGACGTGAAGCGTCATGCCGGCAAGTTCGAGCCGGCGGAGACGGTTAAGTCCGTCCCCCTCGACCCCAGCAGCGACGCCTCCAAGCAAGTCGGGATCGGCTCCGGGCTCGATCCTAAATAGGAAGCAGTGCTCGTCGACTTTCTCCGCGCGAACGCCGACGTCTTCGCGTGGAGTCCCTCGGACATGCCCGGCATACCGAGGGATGTCGCTGAGCACTCGCTGGACATCCGAGCAGGAGCCCGACCCGTCAAGCAGCCTCTGCGCCGATTCGACGAGGAGAAGCGCAGAGCCATAGCCGAGGAGATCCACAAGCTAATGGTGGCAGGGTTCATCAAAGAGGTATTCCATCCCGAATGGCTTGCCAACCCTGTGCTTGTGAGAAAGAAAGGGGGAAATGGCGGATGTGTGTAGACTACACTGGTCTGAACAAAGCATGTCCGAAGGTTCCCTACCCTCTGCCTCGCATCGATCAGATCGTGGATTCCACTGTTGGGTGCGAAACCCTGTCTTTCCTCGATGCCTACTCAGGGTATCACCAAATCAGGATGAAAGAGTCCGACCAGCTCGCGACTTCTTTCATCACACCCTTCGGCATGTACTGCTATGTCACCATGCCGTTCGGCTTGAGGAATGCGGGCGCGACGTACCAGCGGTGCATGAACCATGTGTTCGGCGAACACATTGGTCGCACGGTCGAGGCCTACGTCGATGACATCGTAGTCAAGACGAGGAAAGCCTCTGACCTCCTTTCTGACCTTAAAGTGACATTTCGATGTCTCAAGGTGAAAGGCATCAAGCTCAATCCCGAAAAGTGTGTCTTCGGGGTGCCCCGAGGCATGCTCTTGGGGTTCATCGTCTCCGAGCGGGGCATCGAAGCCAACCCAGAGAAGATCACAGCCATCACCAGCATGGGGCCCATCCAGGACTTGAAAGGCATATAGAGGGTCATGGGATGTCTCGCGGCTCTGAGCCGCTTCATCTCACGCCTCGGCGAAAGAGGTCTACCCCTGTACCGCCTCTTAAGGAAGGCCGAGCGCTTCACTTGGACCCCTGAGGCCGAGGAAGCCCTCGGGAACCTGAAGACGCTCCTCACGAAGGCGCCTATCTTGGTGCCCCCAGCTGCCGGAGAAGCCCTCTTGGTCTACGTCGCCGCGACCACTCAGGTGGTTAGCGCCGCGATTGTGGTCGAGAGGCAAGAAGAGGGGCATGCATTGCCCGTTCAGAGGCCAGTCTACTTCGTCAGCGAGGTACTGTCTGAAACCAAAATCCGCTACCCACAAGTTCAGAAGCTGCTGTACGCGGTGATCCTGACACGACGGAAGTTGCGACACTACTTCGAGTCTCATCCGGTAACTGTGGTGTCATCCTTCCCCTGGGGGAGATCATCCATTGCCGAGAGGCCTCGGGTAGGATTGCAAAGTGGGCGGTGGAAATCACGGGCGAAACAATCTCGTTCGCCCCTCGGAAGGCCATCAAGTCCCAGGTCCTAGCGGACTTCGTGGCTGAATGGGCCGACACCCAGCTCCCGACGGCTCCGATCCAATCGGAGCTTTGGACCATGTTTTTCGACGGGTCGCTGATGAAGATAGGGGCTGGCGCAGGCCTCCTCTTCGTCTCGCCCCTCGGGAAGCACCTACGCTACGTGCTACGCCTCCACTTCCCGGCGTCCAACAATGTGGCGGAGTACGAGGCTCTGGTAAACGGGTTGCGAATCGCCATCGAGCTAGGGGTCCGACGCCTCGACGCTCGCGGTGACTCGCAGCTCGTCATCGACCAAGTCATGAAGAACTCCCACTGCCGCGACCCGAAGATGGAGGCCTACTGCGATGAGGTTCGGCGCCTGGAAGACAAGTTCTACGGGCTCGAGCTCAACCACATCGCCCGACGCTACAACGAGACTGCGGACGAGCTGGCTAAAATAGCCTCGGGACGAACAATAGTTCCCCCGGACGTGTTCTCCCGAGACCTACATCAACCCTCCGTCAAGCTCGAGGACACGCCCGAGCCCGAGGCACCTTCGGCTCCGCCCGAGGCACCCTCGGCTCAGTCCGAGGTACCCTCGGCCCAGCCCGAGGTACCCTCGGCACGGTTTGAGGTACCCTCGGCTCAGCCCGAGGTACCCTCGGCCCCCGAGGGCGAAACGCTGCGCGTCGAGGGGGAGCAAAGCGGGGTCACGCCTGATGAAAACTGGCAGACCCCGTACCTGCAATATCTCCACCAAGGAGAGCTACCCCTTGACCAAGCCGAAGCTCGGCGGTTGGCGCGGCACGCCAAGTCTTTCGTCTTGCTGGGGGATGGGAAGGAGCTGTACCACCGCAGCCCCTCAGGCATCCTCCAGCGGTGTATTTCTATCGCCGAAGGCCAGCGGCTCTTGCAAGAGATACACTCGGGGGCTTGCGACCATCACGCAGCACCTCGAACCCTCGTTGGAAACGCCTTCCGACAAGGATTCTACTGGCCGACGGCGGTGGCCGACGCTACTAGAATTGTCCGCACCTGCGAAGGGTGTCAGTTCTACGCGAGGCAGACCCACCTGCCCGCTCAAGCTCTGCAGACAGTACCCATCACCTGGTCGTTTGCTGTGTGGGGTCTGGACCTTGTTGGCCCCTTGCAGAAGGCACCCGGGGGCTACACGCACCTGTTGGTCGCCATCGATAAATTCTCCAAGTGGATCGAGGTCCGACCCCTGAACAGCATCAGGTCCGAGCAGGCGGTGGCGTTCTTCACCAACATCATCCACCGCTTTGGGGTCCCGAACTCCATCATCATCGACAACGGTACCCAGTTCACCGGCAGAAAGTTCCTGGACTTCTGCGAGGATCACCACATCCGAGTGGACTGGGCCACCGTGGCTCATCACATGATGAATGGGCAAGTGGAGCGGGCCAACGGCATGATCCTGCAAGGACTCAAGCCTAGGATTTACAACGACCTCAACAAGTTCGGCAAGCGGTGGATGAAGGAACTCCCCTCGGTGGTCTGGAGCCTGAGAACGACACTGAGCCGAGCCACGGGCTTCACGCCGTTCTTTCTAGTCTATGGGGCCGAGGCCATCTTGCCCACAGACCTGGAATACGGTTCCCCGAGGACGAGGGCCTATGCCGACCAAAGCAACCAAGCCAACCGAGAAGACTCACTGGACCAGCTGGAGGAGGCTCGGGACATGGCCTTACTACACTCGGCGCGGTACCAGCAGTCCCTGCGACGATACCACGCCCGAGGGGTTAGGTCCAGAGACCTCCAGGTGGGCGACCTGGTGCTTCGGCTGCGACAAGACGCCCGAGGGTGGCACAAGCTCACGCCTCCCTGGGAAGGGCCATTCGTCATCACCAAGGTTTTGAAGCCCGGAACATACAAGCTGGCCAACAGCCAAGGCAAGGTCTACAGCAACGCTTGGAACATCCAACAGCTACGTCGCTTCTACCCTTAAGATGTTTTCAAGTTGCTCATATACTTCGTTCACACACCAAGTCTGGTCGTCAAGGAAGGGTCAGCCTTGCCTCAGCAAAGCCCGACCCTCCCTCGGGGGCTAGAAGGGGGCAACCCCCTCTGCGTCAAAATTTTCCTCGAAAAAAGAAAAAAAATCTTTTCTGCCAGAATGCTTTTCGTGCTCTTCGACTACTTCAAAAGTGGATCCTGAAAACGGCAGAGTACACGTAAGCAGCCATGGCTGACCGAGCCGAGGGACTCCTACGCCTCCGGGATACGGATACCTCACTCATCACCTTCCGTGAGAAGCAACTCTTGCTCGCACAAACAGTTCTGTTACTGATAAAAAAGTCCAGATACTCGAAACAAGAGGAAAGGAGACGCGGCTTTACAATACGACGAGGGTGTGTTTCGGCCTCGGCGACCGCAGAAAACACACGCTACAAGATAATCCGATCCTGCAGGCTCGGATCTTGACGGCTAAAGGGAGCAGCAGCACCCTCGGCATCGACAACACCTCTGGCGAGGTCCGACCTAGCCTCGGACGGCGACGCGGTCCAAGGGCCTCCGCTCTGAAGGACGACGTCATCACCAAGCCTGGGCCATCGCCGCCAGGGTCTTCTCCAAGAATCCGGCCCGAGCAGGCGGCTCGGCCGGTCACCCCGGGGCCTCGGCTAGCTGTCCCCCAAGGACATCAGCCCGGCCCGAGGCCTCGGCAGGTCAATTCCGGCGTCGGTCCCGCTAACGGACGACCCGGCCAGGCTCCGGCCGACCTGGTTTTCTTTTCGAGCCAACTCTGCCTCTATTCGCACCGGCACCGCTACCCCTGGCCTCGGCTCATCGAAGAGCGGCCGAGGGTTTCCTCTAACTAAGCAAGGGAAGCCTCGGACAACAAGGCTGACCGAGCCGAGGGACTCCTATGCCTCCGGGATACGGATACCTCACTCGTCACCTTTACACGGGGCGACTCACGCTTGGTGAAGCGGTTCAGACAACCAACAGGCGAGTCTTAGTGCTCGAAAATGGGAAAAAAACACGGCTCCGTGCCGAATTTACATACATGTTCAGGCCTCGACAGCCACAGTGAACAAAAACACTGGCATTCGAAGTGCCATTACAAACGGAACTCCGGTTCCACCTCCGCAGGTACAAGCAACCCCACGCGATTGGGGGGCCTGCGGAGCAACAGAAGGCCGACGGGTGGCTCGCCGTCGCCCGTTCCGGCAGCAGCAACGATGACCTCCGCCCCGGGCGGTGAAGTAGCTTCAGCAGCGGCTTCCGGGCGGGCGCTACGGCATGGGGGCTCTCGTTCACCGAGGACGAGAACCAGCCATTCAGGCCGGAAGACGGAGGCCCAGGGGTGCGGGCGGAGTTGGCAATCTCATTGACAGAGAAGCCTTCTCCGGCTGCCACCACCTCAGCACCGCGCCAGCGGGCGCCAGACGCCTCAAAGCGCACCGGCAGGTCCTCACCCTCGCCAGAGCCGCCTAGAACATGAGCGCCGCCCTCGCGGTGCACGACGTGCTGGGCGACCCACTGATGCGGCTGTCGGCGCGAGGAAGGCCTGGACATGGCCGGCCCGCACGTGGCGCAGCCGTCGTCCGGATGGAGGACGGAATGCTGCACCCTGGCTGAGCAGCGGCGGTCCGCCTACCCCGGCATGCCCGGGGGAAGCCTCCGCGGTGCTGGGAGATGCCTTTCTCCCCCAGACGCCGGGGGAAGAAAAGGGTTACCGACCCACGCGGAGGCGGCCTCCCGACTCGCCTCACCCTCTGTCCCAGCAAGGGTGATGAAGATCCTTGAAGCTGAGGGCGGGGCGGAGGCAGCAGCCCGGCTTGCCTCTCCCCATCCAGGGGCTGGAGGTCACCGTCTTGGGTGACCGCCGGCGGAGGGGTGCAGCCGGGCTGCATGATGAAAATCCTTGAAGCCGAACGACGGCTGAAAGGTACCAACTCCCACAGAGTTGCGTTCCTCCAACGACGAAGCGGAAAGATGGCGGATCTCCCCCATCCGGGGGCTTGGAAGATGGAAAGACACGATGCATAAGGGAGCGCGAAGACACGGTCACCCTCCAAGAGGGTCACCCTCCTTTTAAAGGTGACTCTCCCTACTTGCATCCCCAGCCGTCGTGGGCTGAGTCTTCTCCAACACACTCCAAGGTCCTCCCCCTATGGCGCGGGGGCTAGGTCCCACACGTCTTTCAAGCCGGCCCAGAGCAGAAGAAGCCAAACCGCCGCGCGTGGTGCGTGCAACCGCCGAGCGGTTACAAGCGGCTCTCCACTTTTGCCCAGACCAGCGGGCGAAAGGGCGGGCAGCCATGCAGGCGGCATGCAACCGCGCCAAGTGGGCGCGCTTCTCCGACTCCCAACACGCCCAGCATGGAGGCCCAGACCCACACGTCATGCAACCGGCGCGCCGAATGCTTCGTGCATGCAACTGCACCGCCACCTGCGCCACCACCGCGCCTCCTCGACTGCGGAACCAATACCGCGACTCGAGGCGACCCAGCGCACGACCCAGCGGCTCCAGCCTGGCACGACGGTCAATGCGGCCGAAAACGGGCCGGCAGTAATGACGGTGGCAGGCGGGCAGGAGCAGCGGTCACGTCGTCAACCAAGCTTACGTCCCATCCGGGGGCAGCGAGAGAACACTCTCTCACGGCGTGAAGACAACGCGCCCGTGTTCCGTTCCTCGAACGGCTCGCGCACGCGCAACGGCTGCCCTGCGAACCACTCGCCCCGTCGCATTAACTCCGCGGCGGGACAGGCGGCGCCTCTGGCAGGAGAAGCGAGCGACGCTTCACCTTCGCCATAACGACCGCGTCAAAAAAGGTACGCCGCGTCATTCGATTTTGTATCCTTTTCCTTTTTTCCTCTTTCTCTCTCTTGCAACAGGGACCGGGAAAGGGGGATACCCTGGAAGGGATCCTTCCCTGTGAAGGAACCAGGCTTCGAGCCTCCCTACTGATCAGAGGTTCGAAGGCTGGCCCCTCGGAAGGGTTCAACAGCCGCCTCAGAGCACGTGGGCTCCACACCCACTACTGGTCAGAGGTTCGAAGGCCGGCCCCTCGGAAGGGTTCAACGGCCGCCTCAGGCTACTCGGGCTCCGCGCCCACTACTGATCAGGGGTTCGAAGGCTGGCCCCCAAAGGGTTCACAGCCGCCTCAGACACAGAGCGAGGGATGACCATGGGTACATTCGATACATAACCAAGGCTCGGGCTGCGCTCCCGAGGTACCCTAGGACATTTCCGAGACCAGCGGGAACGATCTTGTAATGGAATCCCATCGGAGGGAGGCATCGAGCCCTCGGACCCCGTCACCAGGGGACCGGGTCCGGCAGATCACCCGCAGGTACTTTCGGGCGCGCCTCTGGGCCCCTAGCCGACCCCTAACGAATGGGGCACGGACGTCCGCTCGGATCACCCGCCTGCAGCTCACCGGAGACACCATGTTCGGCGCCCACCGAGGGCAACATGGCGCTCTCCCCCCTCCTCCTTGCGGAAAGGCGATGCAGGGGCGTATGTAAAAAAGTCGAGTATGTCCCTGATCGCCCTCTCGCCCTGTGCAGAGGCTCGGGGGCTGCTCTCGCAAACCCGGCTCTGGCCAAACCGTTGATAGCGTCAACATACCAGCCCGAGAACTTGGGACCCGACCGTACACCCGGGCTACGGCCGGCTCGCATGAGGGAACGACCAGACCAGCCGAAGCATTGCGCGAGGCGTTAAGACCTCGGAGGAGTCAAACCACTCCTCCGAGGCCTCGGGGGCTACACCCGGCGGGTGCGCTCGCGCGCACCCACTGGAACAAAACGCAACCGAGAAAGGCTGGTCCCCTTGCAAAAAAGTGCGACAAAAGCCTCCAAGCGAGTGCTAACACTCCCTTCGAGGCTCGGGGGCTACTGTCGGGGACCATAATTAGGGGTACCCTCAAGGCTCCTAATTCTCAGCTGGTAACCCCCATCAGCATAAAGCTGCAAAGGCCTGATGGGTGCGATCAAGTCAGGGATCAGTCCATTCGAGGGGCTCGATCACGCCTCGCCTGAGCCTAGCCTCGAACAAGGGCAGCCGACCCCGGAGGATCTCCGCCTCGCCCGAGGCCCCCCTCCAGCGGCGAACACGTTCCTGGCTCGCCTAGGGCCCTGTCTTTGCCAAGAAGCAACCCCGACCAAATCGCAAGAGCATTTAATGCAAAGGTGGCCTGACACCTTTATCCTGACGCGTGCCCCTTAGCTGACAGAGCCGAAGTGACCGCCGTCACTTCGCCGCTCCACTGACCGGTCTGACAGAAAGACAGCGCCGCCTGCGCCGCTCCGACTGTGGTGCCACTTGACAGAGTGAGGCTGACAGGCAGTCAGGCCCGGCCGCACACCATAGGAAACTCTGTCCCGCCCGACCCAGGGCTCGGACTCGGGCTAAGCCCCAGAAGACGGCGAACTCCGCTCCGCCCGACCCAAGGCTCGGACTCGGGCTAAGCCCCGGAAGACGGCGAACTCCGCTCCGCCCGACCCAGGGCTCGGACTCGGGCTAAGCCCCGGAAGACGGCGAACTCCGCTCCGCCCGACCCAGGGCTCGGACTCGGGCTAAGCCCCAGAAGACGGCGAACTCCGCTCCGCTCGACCCAGGGCTCGGACTTGGGCTCAGCCCCAGAAGACGACGAACTCCGCTTCGCCCGACCCCAGGACTCCAATTCTGCCCTGGCCTCAGCCAACGGCCTCCACCTCGCCCGACCTAGGGGCTCGGACTCGGCCTCGGCCACGGAAGACGAACTTGACCTCGACCTCGGAGGAGCCTCCACATCGCCCAACCTAGGGCGCGGACCAGCCACGTCAACAGGAGGCGCCATCATTACCCTACTCCAAGCTGACTCAGGCTACGGGGAACAAGACCGGCGTCCCATCTGGCCCGCTCCGCCAGATAGGCGATGATGGCGCCCCGCACGCTCCCTGACGATGGTGGCTCTCGGCCCCCTTACGGAAGCAAGAGGACATCAGCAAGGACTCGACGGCCCCGACAGCTATCCCTCTGCCAGGCTCCAGCACTCCTTCGACGGCCACGACATCACACAAACCAGGCGCCAAAATCTCTCCGGCCGCCACGATGGCGTGTACTTAGGGCGCTAGCTCCCCTCCGCTAGACACGTAGCACTCTGCTACACCCCCCATTGTACACCTGGATCCTCTCCTTACACCTATAAAAGGAAGGACCAGGGCCCTCTTAGAGAGGGTTGGCCGCACGGGGACGAGGACGAGACGGGCGCTCGCGTGAGGCCGCTTGCTCCTTCCCCTGTGTGGACGCTTGTAACCCCCTACTGCAAGCCACCCGACCTGGGTGCGGGACGAACACGAAGGCCGCGGGATTTCCACCTCTCTCTCGCCCATCTCCGACCACCTCACTTTCCCCCCTTCGCGTTCGGCCTCGCGTCGACCCATCTGGGCTGGGGCACGCGGCGACACTTCACTCGTCGGCTCAGGGACCCCCCGGTCTCGAAACGCCGACAGCATATATCTTGTTCATGCCTCAAATTAGTCTCAAACCATCTAGATAGCATTGTGTTTTTGGCCACAGAGCTAGCAAGCAATGCATGTAGGTCTGCGCCAGGTTCGTAGCGCACGTGGTTTAACCTAGGAAGATGTACAACAAGTCGCTCAATAGAAGGCACTCTAAAGTGAATGTCATATTCAAATGCGCGCCACAATGCTTCACATGTAGACAAATACCTAGCATCGATGTACTCCTGGATTTTATTCGGTGGTGCTACCTGTGCACCAGGCGACACGTTAGATGTGTTTGCGGTGATTTCAAAGTACACCTTTGCTCTATCAATTCCCTTCGTAACATACTTGAATAGATATTTAATCATGTTTGACTTGTTGCACCATTCAACGTTAATGTGCGCATTATACTTTTTCAGGAGGTGCATATTATATGGAACAACGTTTCTATTATCAAGTCTCACACCATTCTTGAGAACATGTCTACCATCAGGCCTTCGCCTATAGATAGTAAAGCCAAAGCCGTCTAAGATGGTCTCATGTTGGAAGGGCTTTGGGAAATTTTTGCTGCATTTGTTGTTTTTCATACATGGGCACCTTCTGTTGTCAGCACCACAGGGACCATGCATCATGAATTCGTCGACTAAAGCAAACCCTAAAGGGTCAGTGGCGATATCAGGAATCTCAGCACAAATGAATCTGTCAACAATAGAAGCACTAAACTCTTTGTTCCCATCGGCTAGCCACACAAGGCAGTGTATATGCGGCAAGCCACGCTTTTGGAATTCAACAGTGTATAGGACTGCAGGTATCGAACCGAATGTCTTCCCCTCTCTAATATCTGCTACGAATTTGTTTACTTTCACATGGAACACACGCACCACCAGGTCAGAACGGTCGCATGGTTGTTGGCCAGGTTCAAAGCGTAAGGCATCTGCTATTTCTCTCCACTTGGTATTACAAGTAAAAGTCACAAAAAGATCCGATGGTCCGTATACCCTACATATAGCCATCGCGTCCTAGTAATTCATGACATGGTACCTTCTACCACCAGTGAAGCTAGCAGGGACAACTACCCAACCGCCAATCGAATCAGCATTAACGAAGCCCTTATCAATGGCGTCAGCTATGCCCTACACAGTTTTTGACTGTAGATCGCTTTGGTGGCTTGCTATGAACTGTAGCCTGTTTCCCTCGATAGTTGAATACGCATCGACATCTATTTGATCACTTAATCTACCGTAACATGTATATGGGTTTGGCTTGTCCAATCTGTAGTGCATGTGTCTCCTTACAAACTCAAGCATCGTGACGTGTTTTTGTTTTGATGAACCAACATCGTCATCACAAAAGTACCTAATACCAAGATGGAAGCCATGTTCACCGTAAGGAAACAACAATGGGTATTGCAAAGGCATGTATGCTGGATGCAAGCATGAAACACATTTGAGGCTGCACTCTCTATCATGCACAAGAACATCATATGTGTATTCCCCAGTCGTGTAGTCGCCAACAATTATGGCAGAAATCTCACCATTTGAGGGTAGGCTGTATTGTACATCATGGCGTGTGTTACAGCCTAGCAATCTGAGTGTTATCTTTTGATCACCCTCGCGCTCAAGGCGTTCTCTCGCGCATCAGAACGCTTTGACAAGCGAGTTGTTTTCATTTAACATATCGAGCAGCGACGACACCATTTCAGGGTCTGGCTGGCCACCAGCACCGTCATCGGTCTCAAAAATGCCTAGCCTATTCTGGGTCTCATGTTACGTGTCATATGTGTACAGTTGGGCAAATTTTGGCTGTCCCACGCTGTGGAAGTAGGGTGCCAATCCTATGGTGCACCACCCCATTAATTTTGAAAACATAAGGTGTAGTGCCGTTATTTATGGTTTTGTCGATAGCTGCACCGAAAGAGGTGAATGCAAACAATGAATTGTAGGACCTGATAAGCCTCAAGAAACACCTCGAGCGAGTACCTCCATCAAATTTCAAAAGATCAGCAAGCAAAGCCGGCGGACGTTCAAATGGTTTTAGGTTCACCTTCCCTCCTTTGCAGCAAAGGTTGTACACAAATTTCCTTTGGGTGGAGAAGGAATCCTTTTTGACACGCTCTTGGAACCAGAAAATAGCGTGGTAGTATGGGCATATGTGTTCATAGGAAGAAGAGAAAGGGTAGCACATCAACAAAGTAGGAAGAATGTTACCTAAAATGTTGGGCATGATACATACCTTTTAGAGCATCTACGTATGACTTGTCCAAAGGAAGTGTGGTTGACAATGGCTCGTTAGTTACCATGCGACATACTCTATTGCGTTGGTGTAGCCTATTGGATGTGGCAAGCGCTGAAGGGAATGACATTATAGATCTACTACCTATGATGACATAAGTATCACTAACACCATTTTTTGTTGCGGTAATGGCTGCACAAACATGGTTGTACGCACATGTTCCTTGTAGCGTAGGTATCGGCTGGTTAGAGGGTCCTGGAAGGTTAGACGGGGCTATTTCATCTTCACCATCCATAATGCGATGGCCATCAGCTGTCTCAAAGACCGGGCAATCTAAAGAGGTTGCATATTTTTTGGCCCGCAAGAGAAGCATCAAAAATTAGGATGGGTATCGGCCGTTGCGCGCATAAACAAAGAAGCGATACAATGAGCACTAACCCTGCGCAATTGCACCGTGCCTCAGGCGCTTCGCTTCGTGGCATCTCGCAACACGCATGCATGGAGAATCAGGCATAGCACTATATATCGCATAGCATGGAAGAACATCACGTAACACTGGTGAAAAATTGGTTTGTAACAAACAACACATAAAAAACAGGAAAGGCGCATAGGCACACAAACTAACCGACGATTGGAAACGCAAAACGGCGAGCGGTCTCCTCGAAGCTGTGATAAAATTCCCCCAAGCAGCAAGCACGCAAGCATCCAAATCACTGGAAAAAAAAGACATAAGAATTAGCGAACCATAAGAATAAGCAGAGGCTACTACCTTTTTTGAAGCTGGTATGCATGGAATGAAGCAGAGAAAAACATTTACGCATCTCCTAGAAGACAACCTTGTAAAAACAAGAAAATTAACATGATGCGAACATCCAAATAATACCACTATGACTATTCAGATTGATACATATCAGACAGATTTTTGGTAGAACTATTCTCCTTAATCCAAACTTCAGCAATACCACACAACACAAAAGTGCTCTTGAACAATAGTAGAAATGGCTAGGTGCTTTCGACGCAACCATCAAACAACTCCAAGCTTGGCTAGGTGATTTTGACGCAATCTGTTGGCTAACTTTTTCCTATTGGTTCGCCATAAGAAAATATAGTGTAGCTAAAAGGAGAATGACGTGCATAGATGCACAGACTAACCGCTGATCGGAAAGGCAAACCGGTGAGTGGTCTCATCCACGCTGCGCCAAAAGTCACCCAGGCAGCAAGCACCGAGAGCACTGAAAAAAACAGCCGAAAAAGAATTAACTAACCAGTTCATGTGTAACTTGGGCATTATTTAAATAATAATGGCTGTATCCAGACCGAATCAGGTTTGATCTGGGATCTGTTCAAGAATTTGTGGAATCTCTTCCTAAATCTAGGGCCTGTTAACACTACCAGTTCATGTGTAACAGGACCGGAGTCAACTTTTCATTGACAATTGCAAGTCACATGCACAGATGGTACTGTGGATCTGTTAAACATGGCTTTAGCAGTGATAAACACCAGAGATTATTAGAAAGGGAAAAACAAATCTCAATGGGTATTTTAGTGATTTTCAAACAAAAATGTGTCGCGTGTCCTAAGGACCTAAACAATCAACTAACTTCACATCTACTGCTAATGCTCATTTACGGACTGTTTTCCCCTCCTCCAAACTTTAGAGCCCTAAAAGCTTTAGAGCACTTTAGCACACTTTTGACCTCTAATATGAGGTGGGTCTAGAGTTTAGAGAGGTAACTTCAGACCACTTGTTTAAAGCTTTATCTGTAAAGTTTAGAGCTATAAAGCTTAGAGGAGAAAATCCAAACAGGCCCTTAGATATTGAGAGGTTAATTCTGCCCATGGGCATTCTCAAAACCAACAATTAATGTCCAGTTTCATTTACAAAATATCAAGGCAGGAGCACATATAATTTATACAAGGATTCAGCTGCTGACCATGGTTGAGGTTTGGTTTTGCAAGGCATCCTGTAGAGTCCTCATTATAGGTTACACAATCACAATGAAACGTGTGAACAAAATCACAATCTGCTACCAGCTAGTGCCCTTTTTGTCATTAGCGAATCATTCAGAAGCGCTAGCGAATGCACTGTTCAGCACAAAAATACACCCTTGCATTGTATTCTCAAGTGAGATGCTGGCTATAATATAGCAACAGAAACTTAAATAGCACAATGATCTTGATGTCAGTAGAGTAAAACGTGTTGGCATACAAAACTGTATTTCTATGAAGGTTGTTATTAGATTTTTCTTTTCAACACTTTGTCATTGGACTATGTGTGCTGAACTGCTGATAGAGCATGAATAGGAAAAATATTTAATACAAACTCAAAAAATGGCAGAGATAGTCCATACAAAGAAGAAAAAATCTCAAACATTTTGTTATCAGATACAGTGTGCTGATATAGCATGAACAGAAGGAATATTTAACCCAAACTCCAGAAAAAGGCAAAGATTCCATTCGAAGAAAAAAGTTATTGCTCAATACATTAGTCCTCAATAGCATACCATAATCTTCTTGGAAGCTAAGACCAAGGGTTTGGTTATTATTACATTTTCTAGGTCTGTACAACCCTGAGACATGTGAGTATGTGACATTGGATGACTGAATTGCTACTAAGAGAATTTGGAATGTAGAGATGAATTTCAAGTCAGGGCCACTCTTATCAGCAGGTTTCACTGTCCTTTTACAGCGAAGAAAGTTCTAATCGCTGGGTTCATTAGGTGATTAGGTCCAATGAATTTGGAGTTGGAGAAGATGCTCACTATTTTCAACAAAGTGAGATTTATTTCCTTTTTGGTCAGCATGCAGTTCATGAATCCATATGGGCCAACAGATTTGGAAACCATCGAGTATTGATGCCTATTTCATTCCATATTGTGCATGACCACAAAAATGAACCTGGCAATGAATTTGAATACCTTTTACTCATCATTATTTCTTTTTGACAACAGTAATGGAATGTTTCTCCATCGCACTGGAATGGCGAACCAAGTATAACTAAAAGGTATTCAAAATAAGTTGGTTGTTTAGACACCTGGGAGATGTAATGGTTTAGTGCTGCCTAAGATCCATATATGTGTCTATATACCAGACTACGGGGAGTCTGCAACAGGTAAGTGATGGTACTGGAAGAGCGGCGGGATACAGTATGAACCCTAATCATATATACCAGACTGTCTGAAGTATATAAAGAAGACGTTATTATGAACACTCAAGAAAATCATCATGATACAAGTATCATCATATAGAGCGGCAAGCTTTTTGTCCAGCCTTCAGTTGAGAGGACTAAGTTGAACCAAATGTTAGTTTAAGAGGTTATCTGTGGACAAATAGTATTAAACATGGATGGAGCGATTTGGACTCTTTTTTCTTCTTCTATATATTAGTTTTAAAGTGTCGTATTTATGTAACGATTCAATGTATTATTAATCACAAGGACCCAAAAAAGAATAAACTAGGTCCTGCAAAAATAAAAAGAAACAACAAAAAGTTCGGAGGGGAGGAAGTAAACACAGCCACATGCACAGAAGGGGGAAAAGGCGATAACTACAAGGAGTCTGCAACAGGTAAGTGATGGCACTGCAGATCTGCACAAAAAGTATAGAAATGGTAACCTAGGTTTACGAAGCCGCTGACAATGCGCAGGTCGTTGCGGGCAATAGCAGCACATCAAATGCTCCCATGGCGACGGTGGGTGGCAAAACCGAAGTGATGAGCAGCGAGGAAGACGAAGTCCATAAACTCTCAGTCCAGGGCTAAATAAGACAGCCAGGAGCCAGGGAGAGGCGGAGTAAATATTAAAGTGATGAAAGTACTCACCGTCGTACCGCATAGAGTGTGGCCCTGTTTTGGCCATGCCTGGAACTGCTGACGCATAGGAACGATGGAGACAAATGACAGCGTGTGGACGACGGCTACGCGCCCATCCGCTCCTCTCCCTGCAGCGGCTGCACGTGGACCCGCACGGCGGCAGGGACCACCCAGTAGTGTCATCCAACCCATGACGCGACGACGACTACGCACAGGGACGACACCAGGCCAACACCGGTGTCAATCGACGGTAGCAAGAACCGAACGGCACCGCGGACGTGGCTGGCGTGACAGCGGAGGTGAGGCCCATTCGATGTAGGGAGTCCGCCGCGTTCACCAGAGAATAGGAGCAGCGCCACGAGGCAGACGCGCCATCAGATCCACGAGCACTGATTTGGTTTGGTTCCTAGGGTCGCTCACCTCTCGGCTGCGCGGTCAGATCCACGAAGCCGCCATCAGATCCATGAAGACGTTGCCCTTTGAGTTTGGTTTGGTTCCTCGGGTCGCTCACCTCTCGGCTGCGCGGTCAGATCCACGAAGCCGCCATCAGATCCACGAAGTCGTATCCCTTTGAGCGTCTAGTCTCGCGATCGGTGATGACGACGACCTCGAGTATGTCGCCGTAGGCCTTGAAGTGGTGGCGCAGCCCCTCGAACGGCGTCTCCCACGCCAGCCCACCCACGAACACCTTGGTCAGCGTCGTGTCGCCGAACCGCGACCGGTGGTGGTGGTACGGCCCGTCGGGGCCAGAGGACGACGACGAAGTCGCCATCCGCCGCACGCAAGCACTGTACCGTATGTGCTCTCTCTATTCTCCGGGGCCACGAGGAAGACGTCGGGGCTGCGAGCGAAACAGGAAGCACATGGTGTACGCTGGGACTCACGGAACACGACGCGAGCGGAACATGAACCATTTGGTGTACGCGTCGTGCAGTGGATCAACGCGAACCCGCCGAATGCGGGGAGGCGCCCAAAAGGCTTCATGTTTTAATAACTTAGATTTTTTTTCTTTTTCTTTTCTATTTTTCTAATTTCTGTTGTATATTTTACCTTCTTTTAAATCTCAAATTCAATCCAACAAAGTTTAATTTTCAAACTTAGTTCTAAATGTAGAAACATAAACTCCACCATGAATACACAAATTTAATTTTTTTATTTAGTTATTTATTCCAAAGGAAATGTCTCAATAATAAAACACATACTAAAATAAACTCTAAAAACTACCTAAACTTCTAAAAACATTTTTAGGGTTTAAAAATCCTACCCCTTAAAGAGAATCTCGTCCTTGAGATTAGGACAGAGATATGGGAACTCTAATATTGTTTGTTTTCTTCTTCCCAGATTTCTTCATTTTCTTCAGGCACGACTTCTAGGTCTTCCGGATATTCAGGAGCAGCCTCAACTTCCACATGGTTGATTTGGTTGCTTGAGAAGTTTTGTTGTCCTCGATTCACCGATAAGGCCTGGCTTTTATCTCCTGAGGCTTGACCCTGGATCATTAGAGCTGGAGTAGTGTAGGCGGCCTTGTTAGGGCAGTTGTTGGCATAATGTCCAACCTGCCCACATTTAAAGCATGCCTTATTTGTTGAAGGTTAGGAGCAACTGGTCCCACCAGAATGTTTGCTTGGTGAGGACCCTACTTCTGGGATTCTGAAGGTTGGACCTATTGAGTTGGGTTTTGAGATGACTGTTTCCTAGGACTGCCACGAATTAGGGTGCCTTGAGGTGCAGCATAACGTGGATGGGTGCTACCACCAGCCTATCCTTGATTAGTAGCCTTCCGCTTCATCTTGCCTAGCTCAACACGCTTGTGTTTCAGAGCTATAGCCTTGTCCAGAAGTCTCTAGAAAGATGGAAAGAAGTGAGACATGAGTTGATACTGTAGTGGCCCAATAAGTCCCTCCAGAAATAAATCCCGCATCTTCTGAACATCCGCGACTTCATCATGAGCATATCTAGAAATCTAGATGAACTTATCTCTATACTCGCTCATAGACATTCCTCCCTGCTTGAGGGAAAGGAACTCCTGTATCTTCATCAAACCAGCAAGAATGTGGTAAATTCTAAAGCTTGCTGAGAATTCGCCCAAACTAATGGTGTCAACGGTAGCATGGGCTACGCGGTAGGCTTTCCACCAATCAGCAGTGGGACCAGTGAGGCGACCCGTTGCATAAAGGACTTTCTCCCAATCAGTGCACTTTGTGATATTAAGCATCTTTTCCATAGATTTAAGCCAGTCACTAGCTTGAAGTGGATCTAGGGAGCTGGACAATGTGGGAGTGTCACACCCGGGTTTTAGGGACCCAAGCGCGAACGTAATCACCAGGTGTGCTGGGACCAAGTCTCACACATATGATGACTCATGGTATAGAAACGAATGTTACAACTTTACTAAATAATAGGAGTTTTGTACAAAATAAATAAATAATTACATCATATGAAGACAACGATCCAGCAACCCAAAGTTGACTGGGAGACGACGGCCTAGACCTCTCACAAACACATCGCAGCATCCTCCACGCGCCTCATCCTGTGATACCTATTCTTGACCTGTGGGGGGTGTGAGACAGCAAGGGTGAGCTCACATATGTTCATCATCAACAAGTTGTGGGGAAATATTGTGCATGAACTCACCAAAGGTGGGAACTCATGTGAAGTGTAAGGCTTACCAAAGAGAATGGTTAAAGCTGATCATTGCTTTTAAAGTTGGTCAAAATTTTATTAGCAATTACTAGATGTAAGTAAATACCAAACCATAATAATAATAGAACAAAATTGATAATAAATCCCATGCAATGTAAATGACAAATTGAATTTAGTTCCATAATTTGATCATGCGAGAGTCCTGAGCTGCTCATAACCGCGAGCACGGCTAGTATACCAGTTTTACACTCTGTAGAGGTTGTACCCTGTACCCACAAGTCGTGTATCCCATGTCGCCATGGTTTGCAAGGCCCTTAGACACTTCCAAGGTGAATGGCTAGGGATCCACTACGAGGCCTTTACAAAGTTTCACTAGCTTCCGAAAACCCGCTACAGTTTCTAGGAAGAGCAATGTAGAAATCCCTCATCTGACCGCCATCGCAGCAAAATCAACCCGAGAACCTCCCTACACGCCTACTCCCCTACTTCTCTTGCCCCTTTCGGGTAAGGTAGTCTTCCACTAGCTTTTCTAATTAGTCAGCCAAGGGCGTCCCATTCCACCCTTGTGGTGGCACGTGTTTCTCAAGTTAAGCTCCATGTTCCAATTAAAAATAATGATCTTGACATGAACATAAATAAAATGACAGAATAATTAGAACATGGACATAATGTAATATTAATCCCAAAACCATATAGAGTAATAGCAAAACTACCCAAATGATTCAGGGGTGAAAAGGTAAAAAGATAACCAAACTAGGGTGACCTATTGGGTCCCATCAAAATTAAACCTATGCAGGAATAAATGATTATAAAGAACATTATTGGGTAAATGAAAGTGGTCAAGGGCACAACTTGCCTAGGACTTGAGATTTCAGGTACCAGGATGATCTTCAGGTGACCCGTGACCTCACTGCTAAACGTAGCCATACAAACAAACATGATATAGACAAAATTAACATCACATAAAACATAAGAACAAACTATATAATAATAATCTACGCATTGCTACGAGATCGTGGGATCGAGAACTACTAAGATCGGAGTCATGGTTAAGGAGTTATGATTTTATAGAAGATCTATGTGATTAAAATATTAAACTATATTATAAATTGGTTAATATAAATCATATGAAAGGTTATTCTATAAATAATTATCTCAACTTTTAATCTAAGTTATTACTTGATTAAAGATCATCTAGTCAAATTATAACCATAAGATCAGAGTACTATATTAATATTAAAGATGTTAATCCAATAGACATATATTAATCCAATTAACATAGGATAAACAAATTAATTATTTACAACATGTCTCATGATAAACTAAGGTTACCAAAGTGTAGATAACTTTATTACAAAGCTAACGCAACTAGAACGGGTCAATTCGAAATTAAAATGGGGACGTTATGAATTTCTGAAGGTTTTATGTATTTGATACAAGATTAATTAAGAGATTAATTTTAATACAGTTTTCATGTCAAACCAGAGACACTATGTGATGAACAATATTATTACAAAATTACAGGAACTGGAATGGATCAATTTGGACTAAGTATGAATTTTATATGAATTAAACAAGTTCTAGGAATTGTTTTTATATTAAAAATTCATTTCTATAATTAATTAACTAATTTCCTCGGATCTCTGGACTGCGCACCAAAATTAGGGAAGTGCAGGGGCTAACTTATAAAATTTCTCCAGACATAGAGACCCCACGTGGTGGACTGCGGATTGATTAGCTATTTCTCGGAGGGCTCTTTAGCAAAATGGTCGCCGCAAAGGCGTATCGGATTATTTCAGCCATCCGATCCAGAATCGAGGGCTCTGATTAGATCTAGGCTTTGACTGAATTGGTACGCAATGCCCTCTGCTAGATCGGAGATCAACAACCATGATTTAATGAAACAGGGAGCTAATCCTATCCATCCATTGTCGATCCAAGGGCCACAAGCGAAGCGGTAAGCCACTTCTAATCTCGCCCGCCCGAACTGGGAACAACAGCCATGCGCACGCCAACCCTTTTCCTCGGTCGGACGCGGCGGCACTGCCCCTCTCGCGGCGAAGCCATTGCCACCGACAGCGACCCAGCGCCACAGTTTCCCAAACCCCAATTGGATAGTGCTACGCATAAAGGAGATGGTGGCGAACGCGGGCAACAGAGACTCACTGGTGTGGACCCGACGCTGATCCCCGGCCCCGGTGCAGGCGGCCCAACAGCGGTGCCCACAAAATTAGCGATGAATTCCCCCACCCCGGCATCAAACTCCATGCGGTGAAGCTGCGAACCCATCAACGTGTCGAGGCGAGTCACCCAGGACCTCAATTCGGTACCGACCGACGGCGAGGATGGGATCCCGCATCGGTGGCGCTCTCTTCCCTTTCTTCTCTCACTTCCATTCCGTAAGCGGTGATTCATTTGCGCAAGCGCTCAGCGCAGCCATGGTCACGGGTGGCGGGAGGTCTTATGGCTAAGGGAACCCGGAAACCTCGGGGTTGGTTACAGCGGCTAGCACCAGGGAGACTGCAAGGAAGACGAGGATTCTGTTTTGCCTGCGCGCGCGGATAGGAAGGAGCCAACCCGGACGCGATGGCCCCACCAGTTAGTGTGACAACGCTCACCACATGATTAGCAATGTGTGGTAGCGCGACTGGTCGATGGGCCCGGCTTGCCAGTGACGGCAAGCACGTGGGAGTGGAGCTGAGCTGAGGTGGGAGAAGGGAGTGGAAGAGGAAATGGGCCGCGGAGAGGAGTTTCAGCCCAAGTGCAGGGATTTGTTTTCTTCTTTTCTTTTCTTTTCCTATTTTTCATTTTGATTTACAAATTTCAAATCCCAATCTGAGTTAAGGTTTCAAAATTCAAATTTAATGCACAATCAAAATCTCCATCATGAATGCGAGATTTAAGTTTATTTATTTATTTCTTATCTAAATGAATGCCTTTGGATATGCATTTAGTAAAGGAGATATTTACCCCATAACAAATCTTTATCAAGAGTTACTAAAAATAAATGGTACTTGAAGGGAAATAATCCATTCTAACAAATTAAAACTTTTTTTATCTATTTCTTAAAACTTACAAACTGAATTTATGTTTCTATTTTATTTTACTCGACATTGTTTTAAAAATCCATAGTATAATTATTCATTAGGTCACTTTCTTTTGATTTCTTTCACTAAACCAAAAAAATCCAAATTTTGGGTGTTACAGGGAGGTTTGTGTCTCATAAACTCTCTGTGTTTATCTCTGGGATGTGGCTGGTGTGGGTGATGCTGATTATTATTGAGTTGAGCTTGCATATTGGCCATTGCATTGACCATCTGCTGCAGTAACTATGTTTGGGTAGCAAAGAATGCTTCTGACCCAGCAGGAGGAGGATTTGGGGATTCATCTGCGATTTCGGATTAATCCTTGACCGTCTTTGTCGTATGCGTGTAGATTGATCAACACCTCCTCCTGTCCTGGTATTCACCATCTAGGGTTATAGCACATTGTTAAGATAGATTTGTAGGTAACATAGCTTTAGTAGGTAGAACAGATGGTTTAACAGGAGGCTATAAGTTAAATGAGATTAGGTAGAATCTGGTTTGGTTGTTATGCTTCTAGATTGGTTAGATAGGTTACGTAACCTATTATGTATGTCAAGTTGTTGTTCATGGCCAAGTTACTCTAGGGCACCAATTTTAGAGTGGAGCAAATTAAGTTAGAAGAGAATCTTTTAGGAGTGGAGCAAATTATGTCAAGTTGTTGTTTATGGCCAAGTTAGTCGGCTTAAGGAAGGGGATAACCCTGGCAAGCGGGGCCCACAAGGCATTGATGAAAGAGGAACGAGTGGACGGGTCCTATCGTTGGCACGCAGGAGGATGAGGCTGACTGGAGGGCCCCTCCTGTCGGTGCAGGATGAACTGCGTGGAGACAAAATGAGTGGCTTGTTGGAACTTGCTCTCCTAGGCAAGTTGATCCAATGGGGGAGTGAAAAGAGTGCAAGCAAGGTTTAACTCGAGATGGCAATTGCTCTGTTAATCTGGCCTCTCAAGGGCACTGTATGGGGGTATTTATAGGTGCACGAGTGCCCAACGTCCCATTGTAAGGACGTTTATGCCCTCGGGCACCTGGACTATCCCCAGAATATTCCCATAAGCGAGGGTTACAGATTGTCATTACAGAAAAGCTTTTACAAATCAGGCCTGTAACACGCCTCTCCATGCGGGGCCTGTTACAGTGGGCCGAATCCCGCGTGGGCCTCCAGATCGGGTGAGGACGCAGGATAGAGAGTCTTCGTTGTAGGCCTTCGTCTTGCAGTGAGGAGGACAAAGGGTGGACTGCGCTGGTCATCTTGCCTCCATTAGTGCAGCGAGGTGACGAAGGCCTAGAGCGAAGGGTAGCGTCTTCACCTTCGCCCCAACATTTGCCCTCCGAGGGACCAGTTCGACTGAGTCATCTGGTGCCGAAGACGTCGCTAGATGGTGGAGACGCTGCCCTCGCTCTAAGTGGTTCCGCGGGGGTTTTTGATGTCACCGTTGATGGACGTGGTACTATTGGACTGTGGGCTTCCCGAAGCGTCGCGCCCTGTGTATAAAAAGGGGGCAGCGCGGCTCGGGCTGTCTTACCTTTATGTGCGCTGCAAAACCCTAACATTTTGAAATCGTTCGCCCGCTCGCCTGCCCTCCTTGTTCCTCTTCATCGGAGATCTGGCCCGCGTCAAGCAAACCGCACGCTGCCGCCAATGGTACGTAGCAATGTCGTCTTCTTCTTCATCCGCTGCAAACACGCCGTTGGGCGAATCGTCGACCGAGGATACCTGGAGCGACTTGGCGGCGGTGGAGCTACACCCGGGCCACACGGTAGAGTTCAGCGTTTCGAGGATCTCCTCAGTTCGCATGCAAGACATGCAACAGTTGGGGTATTTTGGGAATGGAGTTGGCCGAGTTCCAGGGGCGGAAGAGATCCCTGAGCCGGAGGGTGAGAAAGTTGTGTTCGAGGCATTCTTTATCGCCGGCCTTTGCCTACCTGCACATCTTTTGTGGCGGAGGTCTTGCAGAGGTATGACATGCAGATCCACCAATTGACATCTAATGCCATGGTGACCCTGGCGAAGTATGTCTGGGCAGTGACTTCGTATGGTGGTCAGCCCTCCGTAGAGGTCTTCGCCAAGAATTATTGTCTGCACTGGCAGAAGAGAAAAATTGGAAGCAAGATTGCACAGTTTGGATCATGCACCTTTATGCCGAGGACTGGGAAGACTTCGGCGGAAGTTGTGGAACTAGTTCCCTGTGCCCACAACAAGTGGGGCAACTGGTATGATTATTGGTTTTATGTGTCGGGAGGCGAAGTCAAAGACCTCCCAGGACTCCCGGCGGCCGTGATGTGCTCCCACTGTTATGTGGTGTTCCCGCCGTTTGAGGTTGCGGAGGATGATAGGGACGAAGGGGCCCTTCGGTGTGCTGCCTGCATGAGTAGCGGGCGCGATTTGGTTGAGGAATTCATTGGCTATGGGGTGTGGCCCTTGGCGCATGGTTGGGCGCTGGGCGAAGTATGCCCTCACCAGATGCCCTCCCTGGGCGGGCAGCAAGTGTGAAGTCCGGGCTTCACGTTGGATCTACGCGGTCGGGACCTAGCCGCGTTCGTTCATGAAGTGGAGGACGGAGCAGTGAGGATAGTGGGGCGGTATGTGCCGCGGACGGAGGCCCTGCGGAGTTGGGATATTCGTGGATCCAACGTTCGCTTGAATAGGGTCTTCGAGTTGAATCGTTTGCCACAAGACGGCTATCCCGGGGATGACGTTGCCGTGGCCATCGATCGCCGCGGGAAGAAACCGGTGGTTGTGGCTGGGAAAGGTTCTTCGTGGGAGGCTGCGCCGGCCATGAAGAAGAGAAAATTAGATACTGCAGCTGAAGGGTTGGGGGTCTCCGACCATTTTGCAGTGGAGTTAATGGGTACTTGTGAGGCCCTCAGGGAAAGGATGACTTCGCCCGAGCTCTAGGAGTCTTCAGCGCGAATGCTGAGGGTTACCGGGGGTCGATGGCCTAGGAACGTTCTGATCCCCCGCTTGGCCGGCGAAGACATGTTTACGTCTCGTATGGCTCGTGAGTTGAAGATTTTTCCTTATGGGCGGAATATTGCTGCTGTTGTATCGGCAGTGATGGAGAAGGATCATCAGGATGCGGCACGGAAGCGCCAGGCGGTCACTAGGGTCGGGGACCCTTTCCGCGAAGCGAAGAAGGCGCGGGGAGGCACGAAGTCTACGGCCCCTGGCAGCAGCAAACCACCGCCGGCCGCGAAGCCGACCGCCCCCGGGCCTAGCAAGTCTTCGGCGGGTACGAGGGCTGCTGCTTCTAGCGTGGGCAAGCTACCCTCGGCCGAGGCCACGAAGGAGCGAAGGCCACCGTCGCCGGCGCGCACTGACGTAGCGACAACACGTGTTGCCGACTTCGACACGGACATCTGCGTGGGGGATTACCTTGTTGGTATGTTTTTTTACGAAGACTAGGTCTAAAATAAGATCATGGTGCAGGGTCAGATGCGGGGCAGCTGGCTGCTGTCCCGACTACGGTGGTGGCCACCTCGCCAACGGCGGTGGGTGGGGCGAAGGGTGCTTCACAGGACCCGTGGCCCAACTTCTGCGTGAGCGGCGAGATTTCGTCAGCCGCCGCCGCTAAAGATGTGGCGGGCTCTGTGTCCCAGCAGCTGAGGCTTGCGTCAGAGTAGCTGAAGCATGTAAGTCGTGTTGGGCTTCGAGAGTTTATTGTTTTTATGTGGTTGTGAATCTCATTGGTTTTCTGTGGCAGGCGGCTGCCTTCGCCGACCATGTTGCATCTGGCACCTTGACTTCGGAGTTTGCTACCGAAGTCGAGCGTCTCCGGGCGCAGCATACGGATGCTGTTCGGGAGAAGTTAGCTGCGGAAAACAAAAGCCGCAGGCTGACGGAGAGGTTGGCCGTTGTGGAGGCCGAGAAGGGGGAACTCCGGCGTTAGTTGACGGAGGAGAGGAGGGACGCGAACAAGGCCATTGCCGACGTGCAGGCTGCTCAATCCGATGCTAAACTTGCGCGGGCAGAGGCCAGTCTCGCCCGCCAACGTGTCGAGGAGCTAGAAGCACGGCTCGGTGGCCTACGCAACCGCGTGGACAAAGCCGAGGCCTCGATGCCCGCAGAGGTTGAGCGGACACATGCGCAGCTCGTGGATGCGTACCAGGAGCTAGGTGCGCGGACCACCGCCTTCGAAGCGCCCAGCCAAGAGGTTGGCCTCCGCTTCCTTGAGTGGCTGCAGGAGGAGCTGGGGGTGCTACCAACAATCATGACAGACCACATGTCCTTTGCCTCCCTCGTCACCTGCGAGGGGGCCATGAATGCTTTGTCCCACGAGGGGTGCGGGCATTTTGAGGTCTTCGACCAGTCGAACGAAGGCTTTGAATGTGAAATCTTCCAGGTTGAGGACCCGATGCTTAAGCGGTCGGCGGGGGCGCTCTTCGACAGGATGTGGGGTCCTCACGACCAAGAGACGGTCCGGGAGAGGTCTGACCAGGCAATGGATCAGGTAAAGGCTCATTTTGTGTGGTTATATGTGTGGGTGTGTTTGGGTATGTGTGGTTTTGCTGAATGAATGTGCGATTGCTGCAGATGGCGCATGACGAAGAGGTCGAGGACCTTGGCGATCTAGACAGCACGCTGCCCGAGGGCACACTACCCAAGGCCTTGGGGGTGGAGCTGGCTCCACCGTCCAATGCGGGCAAGGGCACCTCTGTGATCCCCGCGCCGACTGGAGATGGCAAAGACCCCGCGCTAGCCCCTGCGCCGACGGGTTAGGACGCGTCGAAGGCGGTGGTCGAACCAGCTGCCGAAGACCCCGTGGTGGCGGTCGGGCCTTCACAGGTGGCGGAATAGGGGTTAGGGATTTTAAGTGTAAACTTTTGTCTGTGTGATACTAAACCTCGGTTGCTGCGCAGGTTCCGACGTTTGGGCCTACGCAAGCAACCGCTACTGACAAAACTAATTTTGTGGCGGCCTCAACCGTAGTGCCTACCGATGATAGTTTGTTTGGTTCTGTGTCTGTGTGTTTTGAGTCTGATGGTAAATCTGGGAGCTCGTTTCCTTGGACGGAGGAGTCCTCGGATGAAGGCTTGCATTATTTTGTTGCGTTGGATGTGGCTGCGGCAGAGACTTTGCCGCGTGTGGAGGGTGCTGGGGATCTTCCTAGTGCGAGTACTGGGTGTAGGTGGCGAAGGGTGGTGGGAAAACATAGTGTAGGTGAATTTTCGTGAAGTGGCAGGCACCGTCGTATGGGGATGGAGCGTGGCCGTCTCCGAGTAGACCGGGTTGGTAAACGAGAATTGTTGACCTCGCCGATTGGGGCGAGCATAGGCGAGGGGGATCTTCGAAAGCTTTTTGAGGGTGAGGAATTGAGGATAATGTTGTTTAATTACAGGGAGATGGGTATCATCCCGAAGGTTGAGCCGATGTAATATGTGATGCCCTCGCAGTGTGTATGTAATTGTAATTTGTATGGTGATGTGGCCTGTTGGCCGTATTCGTACGCCTGTGTTGGTTCGGCTGCGCCCGTGGGCGACTCTGTGCGGAGTGTCTTTTTAATGAGAGACTTTGATGAAAGCTATTCCGACTGCACCCTTAGGCGACTTTTGCGCGGTGTCTTTTAAATAAAAGACATCGATTTAACGCACTTGGGGTGCTACCCCCACCCTGGGACAGCCGCCCTATGGATTAGGGATAGTAGGGGCTATAGATGGAAGGCACCAAATGGCTAGCCTCTCATTGAAACATTTATGTCCTTCTAACGAGCATGGTCATGCTAATATCTCTCCTCTTTTGTCTACTCGACTAATGCAGGGGCTCAAGAAAGTCAAAGGGAACGAAAACTGACTAGGCCACCCTTCGAAGCACCCCTGCCCAAGAAACCAAGCGAACGCTGAGGGCTCCCTTCCCGGTAAGATCCTGAACCTATTTTCTTTTGGCACGGACCAAAACTCATGATGAGTCAGTCGTGAATTCTGGAGTTTGAAGGGTGGTCTGTGGGGGCTCGTGGCCGCTCCAGTAAAAAGCAGGCGAGGGGCAGCCGGTGACGGGCACCCTAGCAGCTAGGACCCTGACATGCAAAGCATCGAGAGCGTCACTAGCTCTTGTTCAAGTCCTAGGAAGATCTGACTCATGGTTTCACGGAGAGAGGCGGCGAATCATCGATTTCGGTCTAACAAAATCGGCAACTATATGAGTGAGGGTGCCCGGGAGTATGAGGGTAGTCCCCAGCGGATCCCACGCTTGGATCCTATGAAAGGAACCAGGGTCTCACTCGGATTACCCATTTGTAACTCAACAAGCGCCATTACTAGCCCATCGAGGAAAGTGTGGTACAGCTCATCTCCCATCATTCTCGTGAAGGGGATGCGCAAGGGAGAGTAAAACTTAAAAGACAAGACTACCCCCCTAGATGGATCTCTACATCATGTAGAGGCTCGAGGGCTCGCCCCTCACGAGTATGGCGGACGGGTGAAAGCCGCACAAAAAGCGCCCCATGACCAAGAAAAATCTTGAGACAAGCCACGATCTAGGGGACCCAAAACCCATGCATGTCGCAATACCAAAACAGTCAGGTCATAAGCAGAGCTACATAAGGTTATGAATGATTCCCTCCACGGACACTACCCCGAGTACAACGTTCATGGTGGCATCAAAATCGCTCGTTAACAGGTCTTGATCTGCCACCATCGAACCCTCAGGCAAGCCAATGGCACTATGGAGGTTACCACTGAAGTGTAGCTGCACAATGGTAATAGCCACTACCATGCCCTGGTGAACCCTGAACTCCACGGCCTCGTGAACGTGGTCCGGGTGTCAAGGAGGCGTAGATTGTGATTCCTGCCACGAGCGCGAACGGACCTTGTGACCTGATCTACACACAAGACTCAAAGCTTCGAGTTCCAACTCTGCAAGGAATCCGTAGATATTTAGTAACCCAAGAAGTCATGAGCCTAGGAACTAGACCATAGAGACTTACCTGCCCCTGAGTCGTTAAGAGCCGTCAGGCACGCCAAAAGGCGCTAGACTTCAGTGTTAGCCACCTCCAAGGCCACATGAGCTGCGCCTAGGTCCCTTTAGAGGTCTTCCACCAACCATTCTATGGAGGTCGGTGGAATGGGCAGCCCAAGCACAGAACCATGACACTCTCGCACCCCGGGAGGGCGAACCGCCACCCTAAGAGAAACTGAGGATGACTGAGGAAGGTAAGAGGGGCGGCAAAGACCTTGTGAGAAGGACAGATAAGTCGTACCATCTCCCTGAGTGACCTCTCCTAGAAAGTCCACACCAATTCATGAACAGAGGGTGGTCAATGGAAGGCATGGGCTAATAAGGAAGCCACAAGGTGTGAAGAGCTAAGGCGATTACCACACTAGAGGATCGTCCTCCTTCTGTAAAAGGGGGCAGCATCCGATTAAATCTATAAAGAAAAAACATTAGGACCCCACAACATGACCACAAAAAATTGAAGAACAAAAAACAAGAACTATTTTTATATTCCCCTCGGGAAGCAGCGTCAAGGCACGTTACACTATGAAGTTAGGGAAGCGCTGCGCACAACATCATCCACAAACAACCTACGAACAATACAACTGGCTGCCTCTTCATAGCCCTCCAGCACGTCCTCTAGCCCTTCGTCCGAAAGGGACGAAGGAGGACCAACGATGTCCTGAAGGACGCAGCCAAACTGAAGCTCCCCAACAGAAGCTCCTCGATGAATTCCAAAGTCGATAATATCATGATTACGACACATGATGTTTTCCGGATGCTCCACAAAGAGGAACCACAAGCCTCGACATAATCCGAGATCTGTCCCAAGCGACAGCGTAATTTCTTTTTCTCGGCTTCCAAAGCTGTCAGGAGAAACAAGAAGGATTAGAGGGGGTCGAGGCAACTAGTAAGGACTGAGGAGCAAGCACCTTACCAACTATGTGACCACAAGACTCAATGAGTTGAGCCCGAAGCAGCTCGGCCTCAGCCTCGGTGGCCACTTGCCCCACATGAAAGATGCCATGGCTCTCTTGAGATTCCCAGGGGAGAGGGAGGGGGACAAAAGGTCCGGCCATGACAATCCAAGGGAGCATGATGTCTCCTGATCGGAGGTAGCAGGGGCCGCACTGCGTCGAGAAAGAAGAGCATCAGACTCACCAGTGGAGAAGGAAAGGAGACACTCAAATAAGGAGGTTCCTTAACCCAGCCCCGACCCATCACGATGTGGCATCCTCCCGACATGACATCCATTAACTGACCCACCGACAAAATCCATTCGAGGTGAAAGATAAAGAATAAATGGCTCGGGGGTAACTACAAGTAGACGCTCAACTAAATTTATAAGGTAAACAAAAGTGCACATTCCCACCCCCGAGTGGGAACTGGCTGCGCCAAAGATGGTCCGACTCATGAGAGAACAAAATATTGTAGCCCATTAAAGGATGTAAGTCACCTAGAGGGGGTAAATAGGCGTAATCTGAAATTTACAACTTAAAACACAAACTACAAGCCAGGGTTAGCGTTAGAACTTAAATCGAGTCCGGGAGAGAGGGGGAAACAAATCAATAGTGAATCAAATGGATGAACACGATGATCTGTTTTACCGAGGTTCGGTTCTAAAGAACCTAGTCCCCGTTGAGGTGATCACAAAGGTCGGGTCTCTTTCAACCCTTTCCCTCTCTCAAATGATCACTTAGACCGAGTGAGCCTTCTTCCTTAATCTCATGGGTCACTTAGACCCCGCAAGGACCACCACACAATTGGTGTCTCTTGCCTTGCTTACAAAGCACTTGAGAGTAATAATTGAAAAGAAAACGAAGGCCAAGCCAAGCAAACAAGAGCAACAAAGGAACACAAGAGATCCTCTCACAAGTCCTAATGCACTAGAGTTGATTTGGGGACTTTGAGTGGATCGATCGCTTTGATTATGTCTTGGAGTGGAGTCTATTGCTCTTGTATTGAATGCAATGTTCAGAATGCTTCGATGCTTGGAGTTGTGGTGGTTGGGGGTATTTATAGCCCTCAACCACCAAATGGTCGTTGGGGTGGCTGCTGTCGATGGGCACATCGGACAGTCCGGTGCGCCGCCATGTCACCCAACTGTTAGGGTTCTGACTCGGTCGACTGTTGGAGAGCTTGTCCTCATGTGGCACCGGACAGTCCGGTGCGCCACCTGACAGGTCTTGTTCACTGTTCGGTGCGCCTCTGACTCTACGGCTCTGACTCTGCGCGCACTGTTCATCTGTCATCCGCTTTTGCAGTCGACCGTTGGAGCGAGTAGTCGTTGCTCCGCTGGCACACCGGACAGTCCGATGATTTATAGCGGAGCGCGGCTCAGTTTTCCCGAGAGTAGTTGGTTCGTCTTTGTACGGACATGGTGCACCGGACATTGTCCGGTGGCACACCGGACAGTCCGGTGCGCCAGTCCACAGCACACTCAAGTTTCTTTTGCTCTTTGTATTTGATCCCTAACTTGAATATTTATTGGTTTGAGTTGAACCTTTGTGCACCTGTAGAACATGTATTCTAGAGCAAACTAGTTAGTCCATATATTTGTCTTGGGCATTGAACCACCAAAATTAATTGTGGGAAGAGGTTAACCCTAATTCCCTTTCAATCTCCCCCTTTTTGGTGATTGATGCCAACACAAACCAAAGAAAATATATAAAGTGCATAAATGAACTAGTTTGCATAAGGTAAGTGCAAAGGTTACTTGGAATTAAACCAATTTGATAATTTCACTAGATATGAATGGATTGCTTTCTTTTATTTAACATTTTGGACCACATTTACACCACTTGTTTTGTTTTTACAAATCCTTTTAGAAAATCTTTTCAAAGTCTTTTGCAAATAGTCAAAGGTATATGAATAAGATTGCAAGAAGCATTTTCAAGATTTGAAATTTCTCCCCCTGTTTCAAATGTTTTTCCTTTGACTAAACAAAACTCCCCCTGAATGAAATTCTCCTCTTAGTTTTCAAGAGGGTTTTTGAGTTAGACTTTGAAAATACCAATTGAAAGGTCAATTAGATACCAATCTGAAATATATCAATTTAAAATATTTGAAACACTTAAAATTAGGTGGTGGTGCGGTCCTTTTGCTTTGGGCTTAATACTTTCTCCCCCTTTGGCATTAATCGCCAAAAACGGAGACTTTGAGAGCCCTTTTTATGTTTTCTCCCCCATTGATAAAAGAAATGTGAGTGAAAGAGTATACCAATCGGAGAGATGGCGGAATACTGGCAAAGGGTAGATAATACCAATGGAGTTGAGTGGAAGCGATGTCTTTGCCGAATACTTCATTTCCCTTTCAATCTAAGACTTAATACAAAAGATACTCATTGAATCATATTAGTCTTAGCTTAGGCATAAGAAGAATAAGAAATATGTATATGTGCCAAATGAAAGAGACAGGATCAAAGGTATACAAAATAGCTATGTGTGCAATGTTTCAATCAAAATTCCGAGAATCAAGAATATTTAGCTCATTCCTAAGTTTGCTAAAGGTTTTCTCATCTAAAGGCTTGGTAAAGATATCGGCTAATATATTCTTGGTGTTTACATAAGCTATCTCGATATCCCCCCTTTGTTGGTGATCTCTCAAAAAGTGATACCGAATGTCTATGTGCTTAGTGCGGCTGTGTTCAACGGGATTATCCACCATGTGGATTGCACTCTCATTATCACATAGGAGAGGGACTTTGCTCAATTTGTAGCCATAGTCCCTGAGGGTTTGCCTCATCCAAAGTAATTGCGCACAACAATGGCCTGCGGCAATGTACTCGGCTTCAGCGGTGGAAAGAGCTACGGAGTTTTGTTTCTTTGAAGCCCAAGACACCAGGGATCTCCCTAGAAACTGACAAGTCCCTGATGTGCTCTTCCTATCAATTTTACACCCTGCCTAATCGGCATCGGAATATCCTATTAAATCAAAAGTGGACCCTTGGGGTACCATAGTCCAAACTTAGGAGTGTAAACTAAATATCTCATGATTATTTTCACGACCCTAAGGTGAACTTCCTTAGGATCGGCTTGGAACCTTGCACACATGCATACGGAAAGCATAATATCCGGTCGAGATGCACATAAATAGAGTAAAGATCCTATCATCGACCGGTATACCTTTTGATCTACGGACTTACCTCCCGTGTCAAGGTTGAGATGCCCATTGGTTCCCATGGGTGTCTTGATGGGTTTGCCATCCTTCATCCCAAACTTCTTAAGTATGTCTTGAATGTACTTTGGCTGATGAAGGTGCCCTCTTGGAGTTGCTTGATTTGAAATCCTAGGAAATACTTCAACTCCCCCATAATTGACATCTCAAATTTCTGTATCATGATCCTACTAAACTCTTCACAAGTTTATTTGTTAGTAGACCCAAATATGATATCATCAACATAAATTTGGCATACAAACAAATCTTTTGCAACAGTTTTTGTAAAGAGTGTAGTATCGGTTTACCGACTTTGAAGCCATTAGTGATTAGAAAATCTCGCAGGCATTCATACCATGCTCTTGGGGCTTGCTTGAGCCCATAAAGCGCATTTGAGAGTTTATAAACATGGTTATGATACTCACTATCTTCAAAGCTAGGGGGTTGCTCAACATAGACCTCTTCCTTGATTGGTCCATTGAGGAAGGCACTTTTCACGTCCATTTGATAAAGCTTAAAGTCATGGTAAGTAGCATAGGCAAGTAATATGCTAATTGACTCAAGCCTAGCTACGGGTGCATAAGTTTCACCGAAGTCCAAACCTTTGACTTGTGAATAACCTTTGGCCATGAGTCGGGCTTTGTTCCTTATGACCACACCATGCTCATATTGTTTGTTGCGGAATACCCATTTGGTACCTACAACATTTTGGTTAGGACATGGAACTAAATGTCATACAACGTTCCTTGTGAAGTTGTTGAGTTCCTCTTGCATTGCCAGCACCCAATCCGGATCTCTTAGTGCATTCTCAATCCTGTATGGCTCAATAGAGGACACAAAAGAGTAATGTTCACAAAAATGTGCAACTCGAGATGTAGTGGTTACCCCCCTATGAATGTCACCGAGGATGGAGTTGACGGGGTGATCTCGTTGAATTGCTTGGTGGACTCTTGGGTGTGGCGGTCTTTGACCCTAAATTTCTTGATCATCTTCCTTGTCCTTATCATTATCATTTCCCCCTTGATCATTGTCCTCCTCTTGAGGTGGCTCATCCTCTTGATCTTCATTATCATCATCTTGAGCCTGATCCTCATCTTGAGTGGGAGGAGATGCTTGGTTGGAAGAAGACGGTCGATCTTGTGCTTGTGGAGGCTCTTCGGATTCCTTAGGACATACATCCCCAATGGACATGTTCCTTAGCGCGACGCACCAAGCCTCTTCATCATCTAGTTCATCAAGATTAACTTGCTCCACTTGGGAGCCATTAGTCTCATCAAACAAAATGTCACAAGAAACTTCAACTAATCCAGTAGATTTGTTGAAGATTCTATATGCACTTAGGTTTGAGTCATAACCTAGTAAAAAGCTTTCTACAGCCTTAGGAGCAAATTTAGACTTTCTACCTCTTTTAACAAGAATACAACATTTGCTTCCAAAGACACTAAAATATGAAACATTGGGATTTTTACCGGTGAGGAGTTCGTATGATGTCTTCTTAAGGATTCGATGAAGATATAACTGGTTGATGGAGTAGCATGCAGTGTTGATTACTTCCGCCCAAAACTGGTCCGGTGTCTTGTACTCATCAAGCATGGTCCTTGCCATGTCCAGTAGAGTTCTATTTTTCCTATATACTACACCATTTTGTTGAGGTGTGTAGGGAGAAGAGAACTCATGCTTGATGCCCTCATCCTCAAGAAATCCTTCTATTTGAGAATTCTAGAACTCCGTCCCATTATCGCTTCTTATTTTCTTGATCCTTAGTCCGATCTCATTTTGAGCCCGTCTCAAGAATCCCTTTAAGGTCTCTTGGGTCTATGATTTTTCCTGCAAAAAGAACACCCAAGTGAAGCGAGAATAATCATCCACAATAACAAGACAGTACTTACTCCCGTCGATGCTTATGTAAGCTATCGGGCCAAATAGATCCATGTGGAGTAGCTCGAGCGGCCTATCAGTCGTCATAATGTTCTTGTGTGGATGGTGAGCGCCAACTTGCTTTCCTGCTTGACATGCGCTACAAACCCTATCTTTCTCAAAATGAACATTGGTTAGTCCTAAAATGTGTTCCCCCTTTAGAAGTTTGTGAAGATTCTTCATCCCAACGTGGACTAGTCGGTGATGTCAGAGCCAACCCATATTAGTCTTAGCAATTAAACAAGTGTTGAGTTCAGCTGTGTTTTCATTAAAATCAACTAACTATAGTTGACCCTCTAACACTCCCTTAAATGCTATTGAATCGTTACTTCTTCTAAAGACAGTAACACTACATCTGTAAAAAGACAATTGTAGCCCATTTTGCATAATTGAGAAATAGAAAGCAAATTGTAATCTAAAGAATCTACAAGAAAAACATTGGAAATAGAATGGTCGGGTGATATAGCAATTTTACCAAGTCCTTTGACCAAACCTTTATTTCCATCCCTGAATGTAATAGCTCGTTGGGGTTCTTCATTTTTCTCGTAGGAGGAGAACATTTTCTTCTCCCCTGTCATGTGGTTTGTACATCCGCTATCAATTATCCAACTTGAACCCCCGGATGCATAAACCTGCAAAACAATTTAGGCCTTGTTCTTAGGTACCCAAACAGTCTTGGGTCCTTTCACGTTAGAAACAAGCACCTTGGGTACCCAAACGCAAGTCTTTGAACTCTTGTGTTTGCCCCCAACATATTTGGCAACTACTTCACCTGATTTGTTAGTAAGCACATATGATGCATCAAAAGTTTTAAATGAAACATTATGCTCATTTGATCCAACAGGAGTTTTTATTTTTAGGCATTTTAACATGTGTAGAATGCCTAGAGCTAGAAGCCTTATTTTTATACATAAATGCATGGTGAGAAACATTATGAGGTTTCCTAGCATGAATTCTCCTAATCTTATGTTCGGGATAATTTGTAGGATATAAAATGTAACCTTCATTATCCTAAACCATGGGAGCTTTGCCCTTTACAAAGTTAGACAATTTCTTAGGGCATTAAGCTTGACATTGCTTCCCTGTTGAAAACCAATGCCATCCTTAATGCCAGGGCATCTCCCACTATAGAGCATGCTCCTAGCAAATTAAAATTTTTCATTTTCAATTTCATTCTCATTAATTTTAGCAGTTAATTGAGCTATATGATCATTTTGTTGTTTAATAAGAGCAAGGTGATCATTGATAGCTTCAACATTAATATCTCTACATCTAGTACAAATAGAAACATGATCAACAGTAGATGTAGAGGGTTTGCAAACATTTAATTCATTTATCTTAGCATGTAATATGGCATTCTCATTTCTAAGACAGGAAATAGAATCATTGCAAACATTTAACTCTCTAGCCTTAGAAATTAAACTAGCATTTTTAGTCCTAAGGCTAAAAATTGATTCATTCAATTTATCAATCTTAGTATTTAAACTAGCATTTTCATTTCTAAGACTGGTAATTGAATCATGGCAAATGCTAAGCTCTTTAGTCAGGTTTTCACATTTCTCTACTTCCTGAGCATAAGCATTTTTTACTTTAACATGTTTTTTATTTTCTTTAATGAGGAATTCCTATTGGTTGTCCAAAAGTTCATCCTTCTCATGAATGGCTCCTATCAATTCATTCAATTTTTCTTTTTGTTCCATGTTGAGGTTAGCAAAAAAAGTAAGTAAATCATCTTCGTCTTCACTAGAACTACCCTCATCACTAGATGTTGTATACTTGGGGTGGTTCTAGATTCTACCTTCTTCTTTTTGCCGTCCTTGGCCATGAAACATTTGTGGCCGACGTTGGGGAAGAGGAGGCCCTTGTTGATGGCAATGTTGGCGGCATCCTCGTCGGAGGAGTCGGTGGAGCTCTCGTCGGAGTCCCATTCCCGACATGTGTGGGCATCGTCGCCCTTCTTCTTGTAGTACCTCTTCTTTTCCTTCTTCTTCCCCTTCTTGTCCTCGCCCCTGTCACTATCACTTGAAATTGGACATTTAGCAATAAAATGACCAGGCTTACCACATTTGTAGCACACCCTTTTGGAGCGGGGTTTGTAGTCCTTCCCCCTCCTATGCTTGAGGATTTGACGGAAGCTCTTGATGATGAGTGTCATCTCCTCGTTGTCGAGCTTGGAGGTGTTGATTGGAAGCCTACTTGGTGTAGACTCCCTCTTTTCTTCTTCCGTCGCTTTGAATGTGACGGGTTGCACCTCGGGTGTGGTGGTGGCGCCTTGCTCCAAGTTGACGATGTGTTTGGAGTCTTTGATCATTAGCTCAAAGCTCACAAACTTCCCAATCACTTCCTTGGGAGACATTAGTTTATATCTAGGATCCCCACGTATTAATTGAACTTGAGTAGAATTGTGAAATACGAGGGATCTAAGAATAACCTTGACCATCTCATGGTCATCCCATTTGGTGCTCCCAAGGTTGCGCACTTGGTTCACCATGGTCTTTAGCTGGTTGTACATTGCTTGCAGCTCTTCTCTTTTGTTGAGGACGAATCGACCAAGTTCCCCCTCGATTGTCTCGCGCTTGGTGATCTTGGTCACCTCATCTCCTTCATGCGCGGTCTTGAGAACGTCCTAAATTTCTTTGGCACTTTTTAACCCTTGCACCTTATTATACTCCTCTCAACACAAGGAGGCGAGGAGTATAGTTGTGGCTTGGGTGTTAAAGTGCCTAATTTGGGCGACCTCATCCGAGTCGTAGCCTTCGTCCCCCACATTAGGTACATGTGCTCCAAACTCAACAATGTCCTAAATGCTTACGTGGAGTGAGGTTAGGTGATGCCTCATTTTATCACTCCACATACAATAATCCTCACCATCAAAGTATGGTGGTTTGCCTAAGGGAACGAAAAGTAAAGGAGCGTGCTTTGAAATACGGGGATAACGAAGTGACATCTTACTATACTTCTTGCGCTCATGGCGCTTAGAAGCGACGGATGAGTTGGAGCTTGATGACGTGGAGGGTGATGAAGAGTAGGTCTCGTAGTAGACCACTTTCTTCATCTTCTTCTTCTTGTCACCCTTCCGATGCATCTTGTTGGAGGAAGAGGATTCCTCCTTATGCTTGTGGCCGGACTCCCTTGAGAGGGTTCTCCCCGAGTTTGTGGGCTTATCGCCGGTCACGATCTCCCTCTTAGCGTGTTCTCCCGACATCACTTTGAGTTGTTAGACTCTAATGAAGCACCGGGCTCTGATACCAATTGTAAGTCGCCTAGAGGGGTGAATAGGCGTAATCTAAAATTTACAACTTAAAACACAAACTACAAGCCGGGGTTAGCGTTAGAACTTAAATCAAGTCCGGGAGAGAGGGTGGAAACAAATCAAGAGTGAATCAAACGGATGAACACGATGATTTGTTTTACCGAGGTTTGGTTCTAAAGAACCTAGTCCCCGTTGAGGTGGTCACAAAGACCGGTTCTCTTTCAACCCTTTCCCTCTCTCAAACGGTCACTTAGACCGAGTGAGCCTTCTTCCATAATCTCACAGGTCTCTTAGACCCCGCAAGGACCACCACACAATTGGTGTCTCTTGCCTTGCTTACAGAGCACTTGAGAGTAAGAATTGAAAAGAAAAAGAAGGCCAAGCCAAGCAAACAAGAGCAACAAAGGAACACAAGAGATCCTTTCACAAGTCCTAATGCACTAGAGTTGATTTGGAGACTTTGAGTGGATCGATCGCTTTGATTGTGTCTTGGAGTGGAGTCTATTGCTCTTGTATTAAATGCAATGTTCATAATGCTTGGATGCTTGGAGTTGTGGTGGTTGGGGGGTATTTATAGCCCTAAACCACCAAATGGCTGTTGGGGATGGCTGCTGTCGATGGGCACACCGGACAGTCCGGTGCGCCGCCACATCACCCAACTGTTAGGGTTCTGACTCAGTCGACCGTTGGAGAGCTTGTCCTCATGCAGCACCGGACAGTCCGGTGCGCCATTGAGCAGGTCCTCTTCACTGTCAGGTGCGCCTCTGACTCTGCGGCTCTGACTCTGCGTGCACTGTTCATCTGTCATCCGCTTTTGCAGTCGACCATTGGAGCGAGTAGCTGTTGCTCCACTGGCACACCGGACAGTTCGATGGCACACCGGATAGTCCGGTGATTTATAGCGGAGCACGGCTCAGTTTTTCCGAGAGTGGCTGATTCGTCTTTGTACGGACATGGTGCACCGGACACGGTCCGGTGGCACAGAGGACAATCCGGTGCGCCAGTCCACAGCACACTCAAGTTTCTTTTGCTCCTTTGTATTTGATCCCTTACTTGAATATTTATTGGTTTGAGTTGAACCTTTGTGCACCTGTAGAACATGTATTCTAGAGCAAACTAGTTAGTCCATATATTTGTGTGGGCATTCAACCACCAAAACTAATTGTTGGAAGAGGTTAACCCTAATTCCCTTTCAAAGGACAATAGAGCGAACTCCACCCGACTTGGGGGAAACCACAAAGGGGAGAACCCTCCCCTCAGGGGTTTAGGGGCTATTGTCGGAGAAAATATCCCCAAACCCCTGAGCCCCACTAGTCAGAGAGAGTATCGAGGAAAAGGTCTCTGGACTACTAGGGCCCACTGATCAGCAGAGGGTAAGACAATCGTCTACCCTGGAAACACCCACCCTCAAAAAAAACTCGAGGCATTGAGCCTAGGGTCTAGCGAGGCGGATCCAGAGAGAGGGGTCAGACGAGCCAAGAGGAATCCACTCGAATAGAGTCCTCACTTGGTCCAAGACTGACCCGCCATAAAGGACCAGACATATTAACTACGCCTAGCATCGAGCCACAGCAGCAGAGCTGATCCTCCTCCCACTCATGACTTGCAAGCCCCTCGGCCTATGGCGCCCTCATAATTTATGAGCCCCTCGGCCTACGGTGCAATCATAACCTATTGAACCTAGGTCTGTGTACGCTGGCCATCTACAGGACACGCAATACGACAAGACATGCCGAGACCCAGGCTACAGAGGCCAACGGTCGACGTGGCATAAAGGTAGTAATGATGGCGCTAGGGCTCCACGCTGCCCATACCTCTTGACATAAAGAATGTAGCTAGGGAAGCCTAGACGATCAAGACACAAGGCGACAAGAACGATTTACTTGGGTAGAACATCTCGCTTTACCACGGCTCGATAACTCCTTCTAAGACAAGGAGTCGATAACTGACCCCTACCTTGGTCTACAAAAGGGGAGGGTTAGAGGCAGACATGAAGGAGGACACATGAGAGACATAAACGGACCAGAAGACCCGGAGGACCATGGAGGCCAGAGCTGAGGAGTGAACCACCACGACATCCAAGGCTTAGCAGAGAGCTCTAGTCCCGTAGTCCGTAGGTCTAACCATGCATAAGAGACTTTGGAGCCCTTCTTCCCTCTCTACCTCGCTTGTAGCCACTACTATGAGCATTGAGCAACAACGGTGTTGGTAGTGCAAGCCACCAAAGACTAGATGCAGGGACATTCTACCCAAACTAGTATAAACCTTGCGCCCACTAGGCACACCATCTACAACCCAGAATGCTCACAAATAAACTTACTTGTCGGAGCAAGGTTCGAAACACCGACATATAATATAGTTTCCCTAAAGAGTTTGGAAGTACCAAGTGCTTTTGGTTCGCTAAGCTCCACCAAAAGATAGGGGGCATGAAAAAGTGCGTTGGCGCCTTTTTGGGCCAAACACTAATGATCCCTAGATCTCGCTCGCCGAGAATGATACTTGGGGAACCTCTATCTGAGGCATTGGACCATTCGTGGAAGGTCACAAGATGGCCCCGGTTGGTCACAAGACCGTACAAATAACACCTGATCAGTCTTGAACTCCACCTCTATGTTGGCGCCTTCTTAGGGCCAAATAGCAATGAACCCTAGGGACTTCTCATAATGAGCAAAACCTTGAGTTTGGCTCTGTGAGGTGTCGGACGATTCACGATAGGTCACCGAACCGTTTGTGGTAGGGCATTGAACCGTTTGCAGTAGGTGGCAAAACGTCGGCATGGCGTAGAGAGCTCTCATATGAACCTGGTCTTGCCCTTGAAGGGATCTTGGGTCAACCTATTCATGGTAAGATCCTAGGATTGTCTTAGAATTAGCAGGCCACCCAAGACGACCATAGATAATTTTATATCAAGATAGCGGTTGAAAGGGACATAGGCCTAAAAACCATTTCCACTCTTGTTTTGGTAATTGACGACTATGATAACCAATTGAGCTAACTAGTTTACTAAGTTGCAATTTCAAGAACTCAAAAAATATTTCAAGAAAGATCAACCCTCAAAACAATGCATCGCGGACCGTCCGAGCCTCTAAAGCAGATTGTCTGAAATAACGTAGATTATTTCGAGCATGAGCTCTTTTGGAAATATCACATGTGCATGGACCGTCCGGGTCGTTCCGGCGAACTATCCATGACACCCCGATGCACTTCGGACAGAAACTATGTCAAATGCACATTTCTACTATGGACCGCCCGAAGGAGAGACAAGTATCGTCTAGCGCCATGTGTAGACCGTCCGACCTTAGGCGCGGACCATCTTACCGTTGAAAGACAGAATTACCCAAAGGTGCTGGGTTCAGTAAATTGAATTATAGCCACACACGGACCATCTAGAGGCACGACTGTATCGTCTGCATCAGACTTTATCTGACATCAGACGACACATTTAATGCGATTATAGCCATTGATGTAGTCGTTGCAACTTACCGTTGCAAATCCATCCATTGATGTGCAGGGGCAGACCGTCCACACGTGGTAGAACAAGGGCAATGGCTACGAGGTGGTTGGTGGCTATAAATACAACTGCAACCACCCCCTTCAATGGCACCCAAGCAATCCAAACTCCACATTCAATGCAAAAGCTAGACTACACTTCAAAGCCTCACACAAGCACCAAAGATCCTCCAAGTGCGACCATTGTGATTGTATTCATTAGTGATTAAGCACCTTGCGAGAGATTCTAGAGAGTGTGAGATTGTGTTTTATTTGGCGCTCTTTGTTGCTTGGTTTTCTTGATCACGCTTTCTTTCTCTCCTTCTAAATTCTCATTGACTTGTAAAGCTAGCAAGAGACACCTAAGTGTGTGGTGATCCTTGCGGGGTCTAAGTGACCCTCAAGATTAGGAAGAAGCACTCAACCAGTCTAAGTGATCGTTTGAGAGAGGGAACGAGTTGAAAGAGACCTGTCCTATGTAGACTCCTCAACGGGGAGTAGGTTCTTTGGAATCGAACCTCACGAAAAAAATCACTCGTGTCTTTATGTTAATCTTGCTTTGTGATTTGATTCTTCCACTCCCCTCTCTAGTTCTCTTGCTTGCGATCGTTTTGAGTTGGTCCCAAAGTTATCTGCATTGATTGAGCAACTTGTATCAAGAACTTTTTTGCACTCTGATTCTATCTATTCTCGTTATAACGCTAACCTCGGGCGAAGATTGCGTTCAAAGGTTATAATTTTCAGGTTTCGTCTATTCAACCCCCTCTAGACGACTTTCAGCGGTTAGCTCCTCCAGGAACTAGATATTGTCACCGGGAGGACCCCGTGAGGGAGAAAGAATCTAGGGCTGTCTTGTAATCGACAGGTCGTTCAAGACGTCTCGAGACAACATGGAGTCGAAACGAGGTGAAGATTGAGATTGGAAAACTAAAACTATGGTTACACTACACCTAGTCCTGAATCATTAATTTTAAATAAGGTAAATAGATTGGTTCAATTGGAATGTGTTCGAAGATTATCAATCAGTCGTACCTCTTTATATTTGTAGAGGAACATTTAGACCGGTTCTTAGACGAGATTCAACATATTACCACGGATAGATAAGAATAATTATACGTGAGATAAGTACTCTCGCTCAAATTAATCTAATTGCAGATAGTCCGAGTTAACCTGCGGACTTTCCGAGACACACCGTCTGAGCCACGTGGCCGTCGGACCGTATCGTAATGTGAAACTAGTCGGTTACCCATGCGTTGCGATGGCTCACAACAATACCCATGTAAATTATCCACCAAGAAGATCTCAAGATTTTTTATTGATTGTCTCCACTCTTCGTATAATATTTTTTATGAACGCATGGGTACCATAGGCACCAAATCAGAGACCTCATCTGTGGCAGAACCGCATGAATTATTCCAGCTTAAGTGCCTAAGTCACGCCTCAGGGGTAGCAACACACTTAAATCAGAATAACCCATCAGTCCCTCAGATCTAGTCTGATAAAGCCACTTAACCAGGATCAAATACCACATACTCACTCGAAGGTGAGTCACAGAAGAAATACAATAAAACAGGAAAAACCTCAAATTAAAGTACTGGAGTTATTACATAAATCGGAGTTTTCCAAGTAGTTGGTAAAAGTTCACAAAATAAAATGCAGCGGATAATCGATATCGTCGGTAGCGAGGAATTGGGCAAGGCCTAGCCCACTACTCCTCCTGCTCCTCTCCTGCCGGAGCGGCATCCCACTCGACCGTCCAACCCGGTGGCAGGGTTGTAGGCCAAGTCACACCATCAACCATATCCTGAAGCGTACCTGCAAAAATTATGCCACAAGCAAGGCTGAGTATACTAATACTCAGCTAGACTTACCCGATGTGAGGAAACTACTCCTCTACCTCTAGACCATGCAGCTGTTTGGCTGAGGGGTTTGGTTTGCCAAAAGCACTAGCTGAGTCTAAAATCAAATTTTAGCTTTTCAATTTCTAGCATCATTTTCTTAGCTAAGTTGCTCCTTCTAAGCATACATGGTAACAAGCATTTAGTACAATCAACAAGTTATCTCAAGTAAACCTCATTTCACTTCTTACTCAATGTAGTACAAGGGGTCAAGCAGTCTCATTAGCTGCGAGAAGCAGACGATTCGAATTGAGTTTTTAAACCTTGCAAGGTAAACCTAAACACACGACATGTAAGGGCACTCCGTCCCCACATATGTCAATCGTCCCCATCGATTCCCCGTTCGCGGCCAGGGCTCACCGCCTTGGAATACAATGCTCCACTGACCCCGGCTACCGCCGTGCAGTGACCGCACTTGTGTAACACCCAGGTGTTACCCTGGCTAAGAGCCACTTTGGCACTAGAAGCTGTGATCACATAAGATAAAGGCTTAGGGCAGCACATAAGAACCCTGGGGCTCATGTTATAATTGAGTTGCCCATGACATGAGAAACATTACCCTAAGACCTTGCACACTTACTATCTTGGACAATAGGGGGAGAAGAACCCTAGCTCTCTCCAAAGCCCTACCTCCCTAAACCCTAAGTAAGGGGGGGGAGAGAATGATCAAACAGGTAAAGCATGTGTAACTTTTACCCAAACCTTAAGCAACATTATAACCATCATTTTGGAGAGGAAAATTTTGCAAAAAGGCCCCTGGAGAAACCCCATTTCAAATCTCCAAGTGGAGAGAGAGCTAGAGCTCTCTAATTTTCTCTAAGTCACATTTTAGCCCTAAATCAAAGACCAGCCGTGTTCACTTTGAAAATGGCGCCAAAACCACTTGGGTTCTATACCAAAAATGTGCTATACCACTTAAGGCACCCCCTGGAAAAATTTGAAACCGAGACTTGGACATTTGACAAGCTTTGACATCGGTTTTGTCGCAGAGTGTGCAGTGAGACAAACCAAACTTGGCGCCGGTCTATCTCCTAACCTAGGGCGTATCCTCCCTTGGAACTCACATGAAATAGGTAGCTCTAGGTGCAGGGAAGAGATCTTTCACAGTCGACATGGCGAGATTCGTACGCTTGGCCGCTCAGCAGAGCGAAGAACACGGGCAGAAGCAAAGCGCCACGTGTTCGACGCGCTCTGAGCACGCCAGAGCACGCCCGCGCGCGCCCCTCGCGCCCGCGTCGTGCCAAACGGGCAAGCCAACGCCCTGGTGCGCGCCCGCGCCTATAAAACCCTCCCGAGCGTCGACCATACCCGTCCGCACCCCCCCCCCCCGACCCTCGCCGGAGCTTGTTTCGCCGTCGTTGGCCCGTGCGCCGCCGTCCGCGGCCACCCAGTCCCCCTGCCATCGTAGACCGGCCCGCTCCGCCATTTCCAGCCCCGTCCCGCCCTCGGAGAAGCTTGTGCACCCCTCTGCGAGCCTCCCCGAGCGAGGAATTGGAGTTTCCTTCGCCGGAGGAGCCAGTCCACCCACGCCGGAGCACTTAACCTTGCCGGAGTTCGTGGACCGGGTAATCCACTCAGCCATTCTTCGATTCCTTGTGCACACAGTCGCTGCGTGACCCCGTGAAGCTCACCGTGCCGTCGGATTGAACCAGCTCGCCGTGGTTTGGCCGGTATACTCGCCGCCGACGAGGACACCCGCCTGCGCTCGTGGACCAGGCGATTCCGGCCACCTCCGACGACGAGCCGTACCTCGACGTGACCGCCAGAGCCTCCCCGAGCCGACCCCACCCTTCGCCGGACCTCCCTCGCCGCCGGTAAGCCGCGCCGTCCTTTCTTTCCTACGGCTACTGTTCGGTTTAGAAGAAGGACCGCGGGTGTAAGGAAGAAAACCCTGGGGGGTTAAGTGTAAAGCCCAAGACTCATTTGAATAGTGACCTGAGGGTAGATCTGCGAGAGTTGAATCAGTTTAACCCTTGTTGCACCAAAGTTTAGAAATTTACCACAAATTAACCATCTTGTAGCTCTCTGTCATTTTTGGTACAAGAGCTTTTCATCACTACTAGAGGCCAGCAAAAATAACCATTAGGTCAGAAACCACTTTAATAAAGGACCTGTAGTGTAAAGTGGCCCATTTTGCCTAACCATTGTTATTTTTGTTTAAAGATTAGCTTTTATACTTTAAGCCTCAAATTTTCAAAACAAGCTAGTATAGCCAGTGACAACCCACTGTAATTTTTACAGAATTTTTGGAAAGTTTTAAACTACTATCATAGTTCAAAACCCCTACTAGAAACCCTAGGTGGAAATTAAGAAAGGAAAATGGATGATGGAACTTAATGTCCCCCTAAGGCCTTTATAATTGTCCACTGAAATTTATAAAGGCCATACAAATCCAATAAGTTATTTTAGAAAGAAAACCTAAAACTAAAAGGTAATAAGTCTATGAATACCACTAGAAGACCCTCGTAACCAAGAAGCCCTAAGTTAATTCTCAACTTGAATTCTGTAGCTTAATGTTCTTAAATTTTGCATAATCATGACATACATGTTCATTGCATTTCGATAGACTGTAATCTTGCTGACGGAGAGTACGTCCTCGTGCCGGAGCAAGGAGCTGCCCAGGAGGTTGCCCCCGACCCAGCACCAGAGCCTGCACCAGAGGACCTGCCTGCCACTGCTTTGGAAGGCAAGCCCCGGTTTTATGCATAACCCGTTATTTATGCTATTTTACTTCACTTAATGATTGTAGGATTGATTGTGCACTTAGGTGTAGGAATTGTTTGAAACCCTAGTTGCATGATCTCAGGAATCTTTTTGGGATGAATACTAGTATGACAGGTCGAGTAGCTGCTTTATTTAATTAGGGTCTCGGTAGAAGACGAGTGATTTTTCTAGCACTCGCGCGAGATCAGGAAGTTGATTGTACCCACTTTCGTACTGTCAGGATACTAGTTAGTGGACCACAATCCATGGGGATTGGTTGTCCACGAGATGGAAAATGGAATAAGGATTAACGTGCGGATACCTGTGTCAAGCGTTTGAACGTACTAAACACATACCGAGAAATATGGTAAATCGGTAAACCTAGTACCTGATTGAACCTGCCAGTGGACATACCTCCTCACGCGACCTGAGACGTGGTCTCCCATTCCGGTTATGGTGGGTACAAGTGCGGCCACTGCACGACGGCCAGTCGGGGTCAGTGGGGCATTGTACGCCAAGGCGGTGAGACCTGATCTGCTGCCAGGGAATCGATGGGGACGGTTGATGTGTGTGGGGACGGAGTGCCCCTACATGTCGTGTGTTTAGGTTTACCTTGCAAGGATAAAACTCGATTCGAATCGTCTGCTTCTCGCAGCTAATGAGACTGCTTGATCCATTGTACTGCATTGAGTAAGAAGTGGAACTGTGATGAGATGATACAAAATGATGATTGCTAAAAATGCTTGCTACTATGTATGAGTAGATAGTACACTTTTAGCCTTAAGAGAGTCACACTTAATTTTGACAAAGTTAAAATCTTGGTTTAGAAACTCAGCTAGTGCTTTTGGCAACCAAACCCCACAGCCAAACAGCTGCATGTCTAGAGGTAGAGGAGTATAGACTCCTCACACCGGGTAAGTCTAGCTGAGTATTAGTATACTCAGCCTTGCTTGTGGCATAATTTTACAGGTTCTCTGGAGGACATGGTTGCTGGAGTGACTTGGCCATCCACCCTGCCACCGGGTTGGACTGTCGAGTGGGACCCTGCCTCGGCTGAGGAGGAGCATGAGGAGTGATGGGACAGGCTTCCCCATCCCTCCATTTATTTACCGTTAGTTTATTTTCCGCTGCACTCCAAAAACAATGATGGTTACTTTTGCGAAAACTCCGATGATGAAAATGGTGATGTAATAACTTAATACTCTTCCATGCATGGTTTTATGCTTTATTGTATTTGCTCTGTGACTCACCATCGAGTGAGACTGTGGTACTTGATCCTGTCAGTGGCCGTGTCGGACTAGATCCGAGGGATTGACGGGTTATTCCCATTTAAGTGTGGTCTAGCCTCTAAGGTCGGACTTAGGCACTTAAGTCGGAATAATTCGGGCAGTTCCGCCACAGCTGGTATCGGAGCTTGTACCACCACAGAGGAATCAATAAATCCTAAACACCATCCCTTTTCTAAAAGTAAAACTGGATAGAAACAATGTTGGATGGATAGTAGGGCGAGCAGGATAGACCTAGGACGTGAAGCCTTAGGATAATAGAAGGGTAGCTAGGTGGCTAAGTGACTAGGCCCTACAGGCCACTTTTACAGGATGGGAGTTCTTCCCTATTCCTCTTATTTTCTTGTGAGGTCGTTCAGGACGTGCATGCATGCATTCTTAATTAAGTAAATAATTGACTAAATAAAAAGACTTAAAAGTGAAATAGCAGCCAACTAGGTCCTCACTACCTTTTTCTTTTAACCAGAGGCAGGTTGAGTTTTGTTTTCCCTGTTCTTTTTACTTCTTTTTCTTTACTTACGCTTAACCGTGCACAGATGACTTCCCACGGATCCTCTGAGGATGGAGATGCACTGACCCACACTGACGGACTTGCACGAGAGGGTTTTCCCCGCATCTTGTGGGAGGTGCTTCAGGGGGCAGGATATTTGACTCCCCCTCAGTACGCGGTGCAGCTATTCGAGAAGCACCGGGTGCCCCGCTGCCGGGTGAGGATGACTTTGGAGCCTCATCCCCTGCAGCCAGGCTGGCGTTCACTGGACTCTGAGTCCTATGGATACCGGGCTGAGGACACTATTGAGGCTATCGCTCTGCATGGACTGACCACCTTCTGTGGATTTCACCCCTTGGAGTTGGCTACTCACCCCATTGGGTTGTTCCCTGCGGAGAAGGAGGACGACCCGATGTGGAAGGACCGGGTGGAGCATGCCAAGGACATCTGGGCTCTCTACCCAGGCCACACGGCACACTTGTCGGTACGGTGCATGAACGCTCTGTATCGCCTGCAAGTGATGCGTGGGGAGGCCATGTCCCACCTGATGGCGTTGCTAGAGGACACCAAGATCACCCTGGATAACAGGGAGGAGCTCGTGGTGGATTTATCCCAGGAGCTGGTGGAGAAGGATTTGCAGGTGGAGCAGCTGACAGACGAGGCTCATGAGTTGGAAGAGCTGGTGGGTACCAGGGAGAATACCATAGAGGTCCTCGAGGATCAGCTCCTCAACACTCAGCAGCAGTTAGCAGAGGCTAATGCGCATCTGGACATGCATCACCAAGAGATCCATGATGCGGAGGCTGACGAGGACGTCGACATCGAGGGAGGAGATGAGTCTGCCTCCAGTGTAGACACCGCTGGCTCAGGGAGACCCCCTTCCCCCGAGTCTAGCGTCGCCTCGTTCGCTCAGTAGAGGCCAGACTAATGTTAGAAATTGGTGATAGTTGGACTCCTCGCCGCTAGCTTAGCTTTTGCACCCTTAGGGTACTAGGCTAGGTAGAGTTGAGTCTTTTGATTCCTTGATGTAACCAGTGGTAAAACTCTTTTGGATGTTTAGGGATGACTGATGGTAATTTAAATTCGGATGGAAGGATCATGTTTTCATTTGTTTTATTTGGAATCTATCAATTACTTTGACTCCCCTCCCATGTTCGAACCTTAAGCTTGGAGATGTGTTATTAAGCAACCATGTGGCTTTTTCAGATGGCTGGGAGAGCGCGCCGTGGACAGAATGAGCACGTTCCTCCACCACCACCGCCTCCCACTCTGCAGGAGCTCATGGCCCAGCAGAATGAGATTCTGAGGCAGCTAGCTCAGCGGCAGCCACCACCTCAGCAGTATGGTGGAGACCATCAGCGTCACCCCGTCGCTGCTACTTACCAGGAGTTTCTCAGCACCCAGCCGCCATTGTTTACCAGGTCAGAGGACCCACTGGATGCAGATGTGTGGTTGAGGGTGGTAGAATCCAAATTCCCATTGCTCCATGGGGCTTGCTCGGAGGTCACCAAGGTCAGGTTCGCCACACAGCAGCTTCGCGGACCCGCAAGGACTTGGTGGGACCATTTTCTGGCTATGCAGCCGGATGGTAGAGAGGTGGAATGGAGGGAATTCAAGGCCGCTTTCAGAGGGCATCATATTCCCGCTGGCATCATGGACCGGAAGCTCAATGAGTTTCTGGCACTTACTCAGGGCAGCAGGACCGTGTTACAATATGCCCAGGCCTTCAACGATCTGTGTCAGTATGCCGGATACCATGCAGATACGGATGAGAAGAAACGAGACAGGTTCAGGAGAGGGCTCAGCACCAAGCTCCGTGACCGTCTCAACACCGTCCGGGCCCATAGTTACAATGAGTTGGTCAACATGGCCATCTCCCAGGAAGACTGCATCTTGGCTCGGCAGGCGGAGAAGAAGAGGAAGACCCCTGTGGCCGGATCCTCGTCACAGCCCCAGCGCTTCAGGATTGTGTCTGATTCCCAGAGCAGGGGACCCTAGCAGCAGCAGGGAAGGTGGGTGATCAGGCCACCACAGCAGCAGCAGCAGCAACAGCAGCAGGCACCCAACCGTGCCCAATTCCCAGTTCAGAGGAACAACCAGCAGCAGCAGTACCGCCAGGCTAATGATAACCGGTGTTTCACTTGTGGCAGTACTGGGCACTATGCCAAGAATTGTCCCAAGAATCAGCAGAGGCAGGGGCAAAATGTCAACCAGAACCAGGGGAAGAGGCAGAAAGTGCAAGTGAGGCAGGGCAAGCTGAACTTCACTACAATGGCTGACATTCCAGAGGGAGCACCCGTCATGACTGGTATCTTTACAGTTTTAAATTTTCCTGCTACTATTCTTTTTGATTCTGGTGCATCGCATAGTTTTGTCAGTGCCAAATTTAGTGTCAAGTGCCAGTTGCCTTTTTGCCACACCCACGGGGCTATTACCATTTCCACCCCAGGAGGCAGGATTGCCACTAACCAAATCAGCATGAAGGTACCTCTAAAGTTTGGTAGTTTGATAGTTAAAACTGACCTTCTTATCTTGGGACTGGATAGTGTGGATATCATCTTGGGAACTGATTGGTTGGCCAAACATCAGGCAATATTGGATATTGCAGCCAGAGCCATTGAAATTCATTCTCCTGCTTATGGCGAGACTGTTTTGTATTTACCCAACCAGGGTGATGCCCAGTCTTGTGCCTTTGTTATGGCAGAGTCTCCCGTAAGGCAGATCCCAGTGGTCTGCGACTACCCCGACGTTTTCCCGGATGAATTGCCAGGGATGCCACCTGACCGAGACATTGAGTTTGCCATTGAATTGCAACCCGGGACTGCTCCTATCTCCAAGAGACCTTATAGGATGCCTCCCGCGGAGTTGGCAGAACTGAAGAAACAATTGCAAGAATTGTTGGACAAGGGGTTTATTCGTCCAAGCACTTCACCATGGGGATGTCCCGCATTATTTGTGAAGAAAAAGGATGAGAGTTTGAGGATGTGTGTTGACTACCGCCCTCTCAATGCGGTGACTATCAAGAACAAGTACCCGTTACCCCGCATTGATGTTCTGTTTGATCAATTGGTGGGAGCCAAGGTATTCTCCAAGATAGACCTTCGCTCGGGCTACCATCAGATCAAGATTCGAACCAGTGATATTCCCAAGACGGCTTTCTCTACCAGATATGGGCTCTATGAGTTTTTGGTGATGTCCTTTGGGCTAACCAATGCCCCGGCTTATTTCATGTACCTAATGAACTCAGTGTTCATGCCAGAGCTGGACAAGTTTGTGGTTGTTTTCATTGATGACATTCTGGTTTATTCCAAGAATGAGGCTGAGCACACTAAACATTTGCATATCGTGCTTCAGAGACTTCGCGACCATCAGTTGTATGCTAAGTTGTCCAAGTGTGAGTTCTGGCTGAAAGAAATAAAATTCTTGGGTCACACAATTTCTCAGGATGGGATATCAGTTGATCCTGAGAAGGTGCAAGAAGTGATGGGCTGGAAACCCCCGACTACAGTGAAGCAGATTAGGAGTTTTCTGGGATTGGCAGGATATTACCGACGATTCATTCCGGATTTCTCTAGAATTGCCAAGCCAATGACTGAACTGTTGAAGAAGGGAGCCAAATTTGAGTGGAGCCAAAAGTGTGAAGATGCTTTTCATACCCTGAGGCAACATTTGACAACAGCTCCAGTGCTAGCTCAACCCGACAACACCAAGCCATTTGAGGTTTATTGTGATGCTTCTGGTACGGGATTGGGTTGTGTGTTGATGCAAGAGAACAGAGTGATTGCTTATGCTTCCCGAGCCCTCAGACCTCATGAGCAGAATTACCCGACACATGACTTGGAGTTGGCAGCAGTAGTTCATGCTCTCAAGATATGGAGACACTACTTGATGGGAGCCCACTGTAACATTTACACTGATCACAAGAGCCTCAAGTACATTTTCACTCAGGCAGATCTGAATATGAGGCAGAGGAGATGGTTGGAATTAATCAAGGACTATGATTTGGAGGTACATTACCATCCTGGCAAGGCAAATGTTGTGGCAGATGCTTTGAGCCGAAAGGCCCAATGTAATTGCATGAACATGGATGCAAGAATCACCACCTTGTGTGATGAGTTGTGCAAACTGAACCTGGAAGTTGTTCCTTCCGGTGAATTGGGATATATTGCGGTGGAGCCTACACTGCAAGAACAAATAGCTCAGGCACAGTTTGGGGATAAGGGTGTTCAGATCATCAAGGATATGATCAAGCAAAAGGCCGAGAAATATAAGTGTTTCCGTCAGGACAGCAAGGGAATTTTATGGTTTGAAGATCGATTGGTTGTTCCCAAGAATCTAGAGCTCAGAAGGAAGATATTGGATGAAGCTCACCTTTCTAAGTTCTCCATGCACCCTGGTAGCAGTAAGATGTACCATGATCTCAGACCCCTTTATTGGTGGACCAGGATGAAGAGAGAAATTGCCAAGTACGTTTCAGAATGTGACACTTGTCAGAGAGTAAAAGCTAGTCATCTGAAAGCAGCAGGCCCTTTGCAACCCCTTCCCATACCATCTTGGAAATGGGAGGACATCTGCATGGACTTCATAGTGGGATTACCCAATACCTCCCGGCACCATGATTCCATATGGGTTATTGTGGATAGATTGACCAAGACTGCTCATTTCTTGCCAGTGCACACCACCCACAAGACAGAGAAGTACGCAGAGATTTATGTTGATCAGATAGTAAGGTTGCATGGTATGCCAAAAACCATTGTATCTGACAGAGGAGCACTGTTTGTGGCACGCTTTTGGGAGAAACTGCAAGAATCACTTGGAACCCAAGTAATCCGAAGCTCAGCCTATCACCCTCAGACTGATGGCCAGACAGAAAGGGTGAATCAGATTTTGGAAGACATGTTGCGGGCATGTGCACTACATTATGGGAAGGATTGGGACAAGTGCCTCTCTTTGGCAGAATTCTCTTATAATAACAGTTATCAGTCCAGTCTGAAGATGGCACCTTTTGAGGCATTATATGGGAGAAGATGCAGAACCCCGCTAAATTGGTCTCAAGCAGGGGAAAGGGAGATTTTTGGGCCAGATTTGGTGCTTGAAGCAGAGGCAAAGGTTAGAATTATCAAAAAGAACCTGGAAGCTGCGCAGGCCAGACAAAAGAGTTATCATGACAAGAGGCAGAAGCCTCTACAGTTTGCGGTGGGAGATCATGTCTATCTTAAGGTATCACCAACCAAGGGTATCCAAAGATTTGGGATCAAGGGCAAGTTGGCCCCTCGCTACATTGGACCTTATAAGGTCAAGAAAAGTTGTGGACCCGTAGCCTACCAATTGGAATTACCATCCCATATGTCCGCAGTTCACAATGTGTTCCATGTGTCTCAGCTGCGGAAATGTGTTCGTCTACCCACTGAAGTGCTACCAGAACCAGACATTGAGATAGAATCAGACTTGTCCTACCAGGAGTACCCCGTCAAGGTATTGGATCAGAAGGAAAGATCAACTCGGGCAAGGTCGATCAGAATGTATAAGGTTCAGTGGAGTCATCATTCAGCAGAAGAAGCTACATGGGAGACGGAGGATTTTCTACGCTCTCGCTTCCCCGACTTTCTACCCAAAGAAGCCGGTACGTAACCCCAAAACCCCACCCCCACCTGCCCTTTGAATACAATTATAAGAAAAACTTAGATAACAAGGATAGTCTAAGTTATGGATACAACTTAAGAAGGGCTTCCTTCTGAAGTTGCAAAGAGGATGACATTCGAAGAGCAGTTAACAAGAGAAACTTGGGTAAAGGAGAGACACCACCATCACCCCCTCAAGCACCCCTCCAAGGAACTCTACCTAAATCTCGGGACGAGATTCCTTTAAGGGGGGAGGGTTGTAACACCCAGGTGTTACCCTGGCTAAGAGCCACTTTGGCACTAGAAGCTGTGATCACATAAGATAAAGGCTTAGGGCAGCACATAAGAACCCTGGGGCTCATGTTATAATTGAGTTGCCCATGACATGAGAAACATTACCCTAAGACCTTGCACACTTACTATCTTGGACAATAGGGGGAGAAGAACCCTAGCTCTCTCCAAAGCCCTACCTCCCTAAACCCTAAGTAAGGGGGGGGAGAGAATGATCAAACAGGTAAAGCATGTGTAACTTTTACCCAAACCTTAAGCAACATTATAACCATCATTTTGGAGAGGAAAATTTTGCAAAAAGGCCCCTGGAGAAACCCCATTTCAAATCTCCAAGTGGAGAGAGAGCTAGAGCTCTCTAATTTTCTCTAAGTCACATTTTAGCCCTAAATCAAAGACCAGCCGTGTTCACTTTGAAAATGGCGCCAAAACCACTTGGGTTCTATACCAAAAATGTGCTATACCACTTAAGGCACCCCCTGGAAAAATTTGAAACCGAGACTTGGACATTTGACAAGCTTTGACATCGGTTTTGTCGCAGAGTGTGCAGTGAGACAAACCAAACTTGGCGCCGGTCTATCTCCTAACCTAGGGCGTATCCTCCCTTGGAACTCACATGAAATAGGTAGCTCTAGGTGCAGGGAAGAGATCTTTCACAGTCGACATGGCGAGATTCGTACGCTTGGCCGCTCAGCAGAGCGAAGAACACGGGCAGAAGCAAAGCGCCACGTGTTCGACGCGCTCTGAGCACGCCAGAGCACGCCCGCGCGCGCCCCTCGCGCCCGCGTCGTGCCAAACGGGCAAGCCAACGCCCTGGTGCGCGCCCGCGCCTATAAAACCCTCCCGAGCGTCGACCATACCCGTCCGCACCCCCCCCGACCCTCGCTGGAGCTTGTTTCGCCGTCGTTGGCCCGTGCGCCGCCGTCCGCGGCCACCCAGTCCCCCTGCCATCGTAGACCGGCCCGCTCCGCCATTTCCAGCCCCGTCCCGCCCTCGGAGAAGCTTGTGCACCCCTCTGCGAGCCTCCCCGAGCGAGGAATTGGAGTTTCCTTCGCCGGAGGAGCCAGTCCACCCACGCCGGAGCACTTAACCTCGCCGGAGTTCGTGGACCGGGTAATCCACTCAGCCATTCTTCGATTCCTTGTGCACACAGTCGCTGCGTGACCCCGTGAAGCTCACCGTGCCGTCGGATTGAACCAGCTCGCCGTGGTTTGGCCGGTATACTCGCCGCCGACGAGGACACCCGCCTGCGCTCGTGGACCAGGCGATTCCGGCCACCTCCGACGACGAGCCGTACCTCGACGTGACCGCCAGAGCCTCCCCGAGCCGACCCCACCCTTCGCCGGACCTCCCTCGCCGCCGGTAAGCCGCGCCGTCCTTTCTTTCCTACGGCTACTGTTCGGTTTAGAAGAAGGACCGCGGGTGTAAGGAAGAAAACCCTGGGGGGTTAAGTGTAAAGCCCAAGACTCATTTGAATAGTGACCTGAGGGTAGATCTGCGAGAGTTGAATCAGTTTAACCCTAGGGGTCTCGGTGCAAACTGGTTTTTCCAGAAAACCTTAAGTAAATCTGTTTTTAAATTGGACATCAACTTTAAAAATGCATAACTTTTGTTTAAATCATCCAAATTTGGTCAAACCAATTTTGCCAAACTCTAAATACTGTAACCTGTCTAAGAAAAATATAAAACCACATATGAACTAGAGAAAAATATAAGGTTCTGATTTATTTTCAGTTTTGGCCAAAAGCTTAATAATAGCAAGAAAAATAGTTGCACTATTTAACTAGGGTTAGAAAAATTTGGAGAAGTTTGTATTCACTCACTAACTTAGTTAAAAATGTTAAACCTCTCTGTCTATTACATTAAGATAATTTTAACCCCTTATTCTATAATATGCTTAAGTTTAAGGAAATAGAAAAGGTGATATAAATGATGAACCAGAGGGCACACCTATTTTTGTTGAGATACTTAGTCAATGTAGTTCACTGGAAAAATATGTCATACCCTGTTGTAGTGTAAAATAAACAAGATACCTTTTTAATGAAGAAAATAGGGATAACTTAGAAAAACCCTACAAAAATACCCCTAAGGTGAAACCTCCCCAAACCTTAGGATAACTAATGTGTTGATAATAAGAACTTAAGAAAAATCTGAAATCTGTTGTTTGATATTTTTCAAAAGACAAGTTAGTTCTAAGCACCCTTGTTGCACCAAAGTTTAGAAATTTACCACAAATTAACCATCTTGTAGCTCTCTGTCATTTTTGGTACAAGAGCTTTTCATCACTACTAGAGGCCAGCAAAAATAACCATTAGGTCAGAAACCACTTTAATAAAGGACCTGTAGTGTAAAGTGGCCCATTTTGCCTAACCATTGTTATTTTTGTTTAAAGATTAGCTTTTATACTTTAAGCCTCAAATTTTCAAAACAAGCTAGTATAGCCAGTGACAACCCACTGTAATTTTTACAGAATTTTTGGAAAGTTTTAAACTACTATCATAGTTCAAAACCCCTACTAGAAACCCTAGGTGGAAATTAAGAAAGGAAAATGGATGATGGAACTTAATGTCCCCCTAAGGCCTTTATAATTGTCCACTGAAATTTATAAAGGCCATACAAATCCAATAAGTTATTTTAGAAAGAAAACCTAAAACTAAAAGGTAATAAGTCTATGAATACCACTAGAAGACCCTCGTAACCAAGAAGCCCTAAGTTAATTCTCAACTTGAATTCTGTAGCTTAATGTTCTTAAATTTTGCATAATCATGACATACATGTTCATTGCATTTCGATAGACTGTAATCTTGCTGACGGAGAGTACGTCCTCGTGCCGGAGCAAGGAGCTGCCCAGGAGGTTGCCCCCGACCCAGCACCAGAGCCTGCACCAGAGGACCTGCCTGCCACTGCTTTGGAAGGCAAGCCCCGGTTTTATGCATAACCCGTTATTTATGCTATTTTACTTCACTTAATGATTGTAGGATTGATTGTGCACTTAGGTGTAGGAATTGTTTGAAACCCTAGTTGCATGATCTCAGGAATCCTTTTGGGATGAATACTAGTATGACAGGTCGAGTAGCTGCTTTATTTAATTAGGGTCTCGGTAGAAGACGAGTGATTTTTCTAGCACTCGCGCGAGATCAGGAAGTTGATTGTACCCACTTTCGTACTGTCAGGATACTAGTTAGTGGACCACAATCCATGGGGATTGGTTGTCCACGAGATGGAAAATGGAATAAGGATTAACGTGCGGATACCTGTGTCAAGCGTTTGAACGTACTAAACACATACCGAGAAATATGGTAAATCGGTAAACCTAGTACCTGATTGAACCTGCCAGTGGACATACCTCCTCACGCGACCTGAGACGTGGTCTCCCATTCCGGTTATGGTGGGTACAAGTGCGGCCACTGCACGACGGCCAGTCGGGGTCAGTGGGGCATTGTACGCCAAGGCGGTGAGACCTGATCTGCTGCCAGGGAATCGATGGGGACGGTTGATGTGTGTGGGGACGGAGTGCCCCTACATGTCGTGTGTTTAGGTTTACCTTGCAAGGATAAAACTCGATTCGAATCGTCTGCTTCTCGCAGCTAATGAGACTGCTTGATCCATTGTACTGCATTGAGTAAGAAGTGGAACTGTGATGAGATGATACAAAATGATGATTGCTAAAAATGCTTGCTACTATGTATGAGTAGATAGTACACTTTTAGCCTTAAGAGAGTCACACTTAATTTTGACAAAGTTAAAATCTTGGTTTAGAAACTCAGCTAGTGCTTTTGGCAACCAAACCCCACAGCCAAACAGCTGCATGTCTAGAGGTAGAGGAGTATAGACTCCTCACACCGGGTAAGTCTAGCTGAGTATTAGTATACTCAGCCTTGCTTGTGGCATAATTTTACAGGTTCTCTGGAGGACATGGTTGCTGGAGTGACTTGGCCATCCACCCTGCCACCGGGTTGGACTGTCGAGTGGGACCCTGCCTCGGCTGAGGAGGAGCATGAGGAGTGATGGGACAGGCTTCCCCATCCCTCCATTTATTTACCGTTAGTTTATTTTCCGCTGCACTCCAAAAACAATGATGGTTACTTTTGCGAAAACTCCGATGATGAAAATGGTGATGTAATAACTTAATACTCTTCCATGCATGGTTTTATGCTTTATTGTATTTGCTCTGTGACTCACCATCGAGTGAGACTGTGGTACTTGATCCTGTCAGTGGCCGTGTCGGACTAGATCCGAGGGATTGACGGGTTATTCCCATTTAAGTGTGGTCTAGCCTCTAAGGTCGGACTTAGGCACTTAAGTCGGAATAATTCGGGCAGTTCCGCCACAACTTGTATCCACCATAGCTAGCATGGGAGACCCAGTCTTAGGACAAGTGAGGGGAAAAGTCTGTGCCCAGCTTCACTCAGGTACTAGGTTTACCGGTTACCATATTTTCCGATATGTGTTTAGTACGTTCAAACGCTTGACTCAGGTATCCACACAATAATCCTTAATTCCTTTTCCCGTCTCATGGACAAGGCATCCTCCCTAGATCCAAGTCCATAGACCATCATAGATCTCGTTATCAAGATGAATACAATCAATTCCTGACCTCACGCGAGTGCTAGAAAAATCACACGACTTCTACCGAGATCCTGATTAGCATAGCAGCTACTCGACCTAGCATACTAGTATCCATCTCAAAAAGGAATCCTGAGTTCATGCAACTAAAGGTTTCAAGCAACTCCTATACTTAAGTACACATTACAAGCCTACAAACATTAAGTGTAGTAAAGTAGCATATATAAACGGTTATGCATAAAACCGGGGCTTGCCTTCCATAGCTAGGGCTGGGGAGAGATCCTCGATGGCAGTCTCGGGAGCTTGCTCCTGGTCTTCCTCGTGGACAGCTCCTTGCTCGGGGATGAGCACGTACTCTCCGTCAGCGAGATTGCAATCTAATGAATGCAATGAGTAAGATACATGCATGGTATGATATGCAATTTAGCAATTAAACTTTGATGGTGAATGATCAAATTAATAAGGTAGAGCTTAGCCTTGCTACTGAAGATTCTTGTGGTATACTTAGCAAATTAGGGTCAAGCTTGGTTAAGCTAATTGGTAAGTTTATTTTGGTGTTCTACTGATTTCCCTTTAATGTCTTAGTGAGAGTTTATTAAGATTTCTAGCTGAATCATTAGAGTGAGATTTATTATTCCCTTTCTTCCTTCTTATTTCTTTTATGCTTTTAAGGTGGGTTTGAACTACAAGATAGCTTCATAAATTTCCAGAAATTCTGCAAAAATTACAGTGGCTTCTTACTGGTGTATGAGTCTCTGTCTCAAAATTTAGGGTTTAAAAAGTGAGTGGTTCTCTCTGTATAAAATTATCAAATATTAGGGCAGAGAGGGTGTTTTGAACTACAGCCTTCTTTTTACAGTGAGTTATTGTCCAAGACTTATTTTTGTTGGCATTCAGATGCTATAACATGATTTTGTACAAATTTTTAGCCACTAATACCCATTAGTTATTCTACTATGATTTTCTAAAGTTTCTAGCCAAAGGGGTGCTTTCTACTACCACTATTTTTGAAAAATATCAAACAACATATTTCTAATTTTTCCTATCTTCTTCTTTGTGCAAGAGCAATCATTCTGAAATTTGGCAACTTTTTGCTTAAGGGAAAGGTGGTAGGAATTTCTTGAACTAAATGGTCTTTTTCATGAAGTATTGGCAATGGGTATTATTTGTAGCTTTTAATTAGGTTTTGCATTTTTCTCTTGTGGTCTACTTCATTACTAATCTGGTAAAAATTTATTTGCTCATTGTTGCACACTTTTTGCTTGCTTATGATTTAATTGAAATATGGCTTAATATCAAGTTCTATTTGTTTACCCTACTTAAAATGATGGACTGGGGTATTTATCATTTTTGTAGTGGGGTCCTGGTGGTTATAAGTCTACTGGATTTTTCTTAAAAATTTTGAAATTGTTTTCATAATTCTAATAATTGTTTTTCTAGTTTGATTAATGCTTAATAAAACATTTCACCTAGAATTTGTTCTGGACTAGGGGTCCCTTTATTTTTCCTAGGTTTTCTATTACTTAAGTGGTCTAGAAAAAATATTTGCATTCACTGTTCATTATTTTCTAATACCATTCTGATTTTCTTAAGTTTTGGGCAAAAATGGCTTTTAATAGATATCCCTACTTAAATCTTCAATACTGAGGTGTTCAATATTTTTAAACAGTGTCTAAATGGGTTTTGAACTTCTACAAATTTTCTTAAGTTCAGCACAGAAGCATAACTAATTTTCTTCCTTTTAAAAAGGTTTGGTCAGTTTCTTTAATTAATTTCAAACTCTAAAATTTAAAACAGAAAGCATAGGGTTCAGTATTTTATGTGATAGTTCATAATATTTTGAATCCAGCAAAATTGGTTTGGCTAAATTTGGTGGAATATAACTCAAGATATAAATTTTCTAAGTTCTCTACTGAATTTAAAAAGATTAATTAGAAATGGTTAAAGGAAAAACGGTTTTACACTAGGGTCCCTGGCGAAAGGTTTTAAGTGAATTACAGACAGGTCCTCGATGCACTATTCACATGAGTCTAAGGCTCTACAGAAAACCCCCTAGGGTTTCCCAAAATCGAACCCGCGATCCTTCCCCTAATGGAACAGTGACCACGGCGGAAGAATAGGGCGAAGGGGCTTACCGGCGGCGATGTTGCTCTGGTGAAGGGTCAGGTGAGGTCCGGGAGTCTCTGGCGATCACGTCGAGGTGCGGATCGCCGGCGATGGTGGTCGGAGTAGGTTGGTCCACGTGCGTAGGCGGGGGAGCTCGTCGGTGCCGAGGAGTCCAGCCTAACCAGGGCGATACAGTTCAATTAAATGGGTCGGGGAGCTTCACCAGAGATCAAGGAAGATGTGTGCGCGAGGAATTTGAGAATGGCTCACCGGATTGCTCGGTCTACGCGCGGCCGCGGGCGACCGAAGTCCGGCGAAGATGATCTCGGGTCTCCGGTGAGGTTCTATCGAGTCCGAGAGCTTGGAAAGCTTCACGGGCCACTGGCGAAGCTAACCGAGAGGTCGGTGCAACTTGGACGCGGCAGGAGCGAGCTGGCCACGGTGGCCGAGGCTTGGACAGTGATGGCGGGCGGTGGCGCGACATGCTCGAAGCGAAGTCCGGTGAACTTTGGCCTGAGAGTGCGTGGGGAGGTACGGCCGAGGCCTTGGGGCTATTTTATAGGCACGGCGCGGGCGAGGGTGCACGGCGGACTTGACCGGACGCTAGGGTGAGCGCGGGTGGGGGTTGGGCGAACGCCGGCGTGCCGACCAGGGTCGAACACGTGTGCGCGTTCATTCTGCCCGAGTTCTGGCGCGTGTGGTCATTCATCCGAGCCTGCCCTTGCCTTGGTCAGTGCACAAAACCTCTTCTCCTCCCTATAAGCTACCGATCTTGTGTGGGGGTCATAGGATTTGGCCTACTGGTTTCAAAGATATGGATCTCTCAAGTCTGGTTTGTCTCTCAGCCCGAGCCCGAGGCAAATCTTCGGTTTTGTCGTGTCTAGGGCTCGCGTCCCGATGCCATCTTCAGACATGAGGTAGAGGGGTTAGTTACACACATTTTTGTTAATGGGAGCTTTAGGATTTAAGCCAAGGATCAAGGTGAACGTGCTCGGTTTTGGTTCAAAGGCTGAAAATTCAGAAATCTGAATTTCAGATTTCCCCATTACACCTCCACTTGAATGGCTTGGTTGGAGCTTTTAACAAACTATTTTGACCAAACTTTTATAATCTTTATTGTAGCTTAATTAGTTTATTTCAATTCTTATAATTGGCCTAAGTCATTATTTCAAGTTTTTCATGGTCTTTCATCCCTTTTCTTCATTTCTACTTAAATGGCTTATTTAGGGTTGGTATTAGGGTTTCAACATTTTTCCCTTTTTGAAAACCTCAATTGTTTTGGACATGATTCTTTAGATATAAACTTAGTGTATCTTTTATTTCTTAAGTTGATTTGATGCTTCTTGCTCAATTTGGCATACATGAAATGATGGCTCTTGAGTTAGTACTGAGAAGAACCCTAGGTGACATTGGGGTGTCACAGCCTTCCCCCCTTAAAGGAATCTCGTCCCAAGATTCGGGTCGGAATCCTCCCGGAGTGAAGCGAAGGGTGAAACTTACATGAAGTGGGTGCTTCATTTATTGGCAACTGCTCTTTGAATGTCATTCTCTTTGCAACTTCAGAAGGAAGTCCTTTTAATTCTTGTCTTACAGTTAACTCTCTTTATATTAAGATCATTTTTCTGAAATTTAGATTCGAAGGGCAGGAGGAGGGGTTGGGCATGATTACGTACCAAATTCCGTAGGTAGGCAATCGGGGAAGTTGGAACGCAGAAATTCCTTAGTCTCCCAAGTAGCCTCTTCCTCTGAGTGATTACTCCACTGGACCTTATACATCTTGATTGATTTAGCCCGAGTTGATCTTTCTTTGCAATCCAGAACCTTGGAAGGGTACTCTTGGTACGATAGATCTGGCTCTATCTCCAATTCTAGTTCTGCTATGATTTCGGTCGGCAATAGAACACACTTCTTCAGTTGGGATACATGGAATACATTGTGGATGGCAGACATTTTTGGAGGTAACTTCAATTTGTATGACACGGGTCCACATGCTTCTGTGATCTCATAAGGTCCAATGTAACGAGGGGCTAAATTGCCTTTGATTCCAAACCTCTGCACCCCTTTGGTGGGTGATACCTTCAAATATACGAAATCTCCCACCTCGAACTGGAGAGGTTTCCTTCTCTTATCGTGGTAACTCTTCTGCCTGGCCTGAGCAGCTTCTAGATTCTTCCTGATTAGTTTGACCTTCCTTTCGGCTTCAGTCACTAAGTCAGGTCCGAAAACTTCTCTTTCTCCAGGCTGAGACCAATTGAGGGGTGTTCTACACCTTCTTCCATAGAGAGCTTCGAAGGGTGCCATCCTTAGACTGGAATGATAATTGTTGTTATAAGCAAACTCTGCCAAGGAGAGGTGCTTATCCCAGTTCTTGCCACAATCGATCGCACAAGCTCTCAGCATATCTTCAAGAATTTGATTTACCCTCTCAGTCTGACCATCAGTCTGCGGGTGGTAAGCTGAACTTCTGATTAGCTTGGTTCCCAAAGACTCTTGCAGTTGTTCCCAAAATCTGGCAACAAATGCGGCTCCTCGGTCAGAGACAATGGTCCGGGGCAATCCGTGCAAACACACGATTCGGTCAATGTACAACTCTGCATACTTTTGAGCCTTATTAGTGGTGTGCACTAGGAGAAAATGTGCGACTTTCGTCAGTTGGTCCACAATAACCCAAATCGAATCATGATGACGAGAGGTGTTGGGCAGACCCACAATGAAATCCATGTTGATGTCATCCCATTTCCACGAAGGTATAGATAGGGGTTGCAAAGCTCCAGCTGATTTCAAGTGGCTTGCCTTTATCCTCTGACATGTGTCACATTCTGATACATATTGGGCTATCTCCCTCTTCATTCTGGTCCACCAATACAGGGGCTTCAGATCATGGTACATTTTGGTGCTCCCTGGATGCATGGAGAATTTGGAGAGATGGGCCTCATCCAAGATTTTCTTCTTGAAATCCTTATTTTTAGGAACCACCAATCTGCTTTCAAACCACAATATACCCTTTCCATCTTGGTGGAAACATTTATACTTCTCGGTCTCCTGATGGAGGTTCTCCTTAATAATTTGCACTCCCTTGTCACTGAGCTGGGCCATGATGATCTGGTCTTGCAAAGCTGGCTCAACGGAAATGTGAGACAAAGCACCAGAAGGAATCACTTCGATCATCATTTTGCTCGACTCATCACACAAGGTGTCAATGCGAGAATCCATCCTGACATAGTTGCATTGCAATTTCCGACTCAAGGCATCTGCTACCACATTGGCTTTCCCTGGGTGATAATGTACCTCCAGGTCATAATCCTTGATCAGCTCTAGCCATCTTCTCTGCCTCATGTTGAGATCAGCCTGAGTAAAGATATACTTAAGGCTCTTATGATCAGTGAAGATGTTGCAGTGGGTTCCCATCAAATAGTGTCTCCACATTTTCAATGCATGGACCACGGCTGCTAACTCTAGGTCATGAGTGGGATACTTTTGCTCATGAGGTCTGAGGGCTCTTGATGCGTAAGCAATGACTCGGTTGTCTTGCATCAAGACACAACCCAGTCCAGTGCTAGAGGCATCACAATACACATCAAATGGCTTGCTGCTGTCGGGTTGCGCTAACACCGGTGCTGTGGTCAGATGTTGCCTCAATGCATGGAAGGCATCTTCGCACTTCTGACCCCAAACAAATTTGGCTTCTTTCTTCAGCAATTCAGTTATGGGCTTTGCAATTCGAGAGAAATCCGGAATGAATCTTCGGTAATAACCAGCCAATCCCAGAAAACTTCGAATCTGACAGACAGTCGTTGGTGGCTTCCAGTGCATCACCTCTTACACCTTATCAGGATCAACAGCTATGCCTGCCTGATAGATAGTGTGACCCAAGAATTTGACAATTTGGCATAAAGACGGTGCCCTCGCAGACGTTGAAGCACTACATGCAAATGCCCGGCATGCTCTTCTTCGTTCTTTGAGTACACCAAGATATCATCGATGAAAACCACTACAAATTTGTCCAGTTCAGGCATGAAAACAGAATTCATTAGATACATGAAATATGCTGGTGCATTGGTCAGCCCAAATGACATTACTAAGAATTCATACAGCCCATATCTGGTTGAGAAGGCAGTCTTCGGAATATCACTTGCTCGTATCTTGATCTGATGATAGCCAGAGCGAAGGTCTATCTTGGAAAATACTTTGGCTCCGACCAACTGATCAAAAAGAACATCAATACGAGGCAAAGGATACTTGTTCTTGATAGTTACCGCATTAAGGGGGCGGTAATCTATGCACAGCCTCAAGCTTTCATCCTTCTTCTTTATAAACAAGGCTGGACATCCCCAAGGCGAAGTACTTGGGCGAATAAAACCTTTGTCCAGCAATTCTTGCAATTGCTTCTTCAATTCTGCCAACTCAGCGGGTGGCATCCGGTAAGGCCTCTTGGAAATAGGTGTCGTTCCTGGTTGCAATTCGATCGCAAATTCGATGTCCCGGTCTGGTGGCATTCCTGGTAATTCATCAGGAAAAACATCTGCATACTCACAGACCACTAGAATCTTCTTCACAGGTGACTCCATCATAGCAAAAGCACATGATTGAGTAGAATCTTGGCTGGGTAGATATAACACCAGGTCTTCAGATGTAGGAGAACGGATCTCCAGAGCTCTGGCAGCTACATCCATCACTACTCGATGATGAGTCATCCAGTCGGCTCCGAGAATGATGTCCATACCCTCTAATCCCAAAATCAGGAGTGTGGTTTTGAAGATTCTACTTCCCATGGAGATAGGCACACTTCGGATTAATTGGTTGGTTGCAATTTTACCCCCAGGTGTGGCTATCATGAATGACCCTTTTGTATGATAGAAAAGCAATTGACATCTAGTACTGAACTTCTGGCTAATGAAACTATGAGATGCACCAGAATCAAACAGAATTAATGCGGGTTGATTAAAAACTGAAAAGATACCAGTCATGATGGGGGCTCCTTCAGGTAACTCCTCCAGAGTAGTGAAGTTGAGCTTCCCTTGCCTGACTTGCACCTTCTGCTTTCTTCCCTTGTCTTGATTTGGTGTTGGCATCTGCCTCTGCTAATTTCTTAGGCAATTCTTGGCATAGTGGCCCACATTGCCACAAGTGAAGCACTTGTTCCCATTACCCTGGTGGAACTACTGCTGCTGCGGAGGCTGATTGTTCCTTGGAGCGGGAGCTGGAAAATGAGTGGGTGCCAGCTGCTGCTGCTGAGGTGGCCTGATCACCCATCTGCCTGCCTGCTGCTGAAATCCCCTACTCTGGTTGTGAGACACAATCCTGAACCTCTGGGCCTAAGCGGATGGTGCTGCCATTGGTGCCTTTCTCTTCTTCTCTGCCCGGTGAGCTACAATACAGTCCTCCAGGGAGATGGTCAGGTTGACCAACTCATTGAAGTATCAGCCCGGACAGTGTTAAGACGTTCCTGCAGCTTGGTGTTGAGACCCCTGCGGAAGCGGTCTCTCTTCTTCTCGTCGGAATCAGCATGATAACCTGCCTACTGGCATAGGTCATTGAAGGCCTAAGCATACTGCAATACCGTGTGGGTTCCTTGATTGAGTGCCAGAAACTCATTCAGCTTGCGATAAAGAATTCTAGCCAGGATATGGTGCCCTCTAAAAGTAGTCTTGAATTCCTCCCAAGACACTTCACGATCAGCAGGTAGCATAGCACAGAAGTGGCCCCACCAAGTCCGAGCAGGGCCACGAAGCTACTACGCGGCGAAGCGAGTCTTGGTATCATCAGGGCAGTCTCCCGTGAGGAGGGGAAACTTGGATTCCATGACGCGTAACCACACATCGGCGTCCAACGGATCCTCTGCCTTGGTGAACAAGGGCGGCTGCGTACTCAGGAACTCCTGGTAGGTTGCCACTGCTAGAGGTCGCTGCGGCTGGCCTCCACCATACTGTTGAGGGTGGGGCTGGCGCTGCAAGAGCTGTCGCAGAATCTCGTTCTGCTGGGCCATCAGCTCCTGCACTGCGGGAGCTAGAGGAGGTGGCGGGGGAACTTGCTCATTTTGCCCGCGATGCTGCCTAGCTGCCATCTGAAAACAGAGATTGTCACCATTGTTATCCCAATCCACAATTTTGAATGATATGCTATTATCTCATATGGAAAGAAAATTTCCATAATCATGATATTAGGTTCGAATGAAGATAACATGGTTACAAACATCCCACAGATCTCAAAAGTCCACAAGGGTTACATCAATTAGGGGAAAGTACCCGTAAGCCTAGTCCAAAACCTGCCATCACTAAGCTTGCGTAGGTTTCTATCCGCCTAAATCATCAAAGCGACTGATCAACCCTGAGCGGTGGAAGTGACACTGGATGCGGGTGAAGGGGGCATCGCGGAGGCAGTCACATTGGTACTAGGGGCTGGTCCTAACTCCTCAGGAGCCTCTTCTCCCTCGCTTCCAGCCTCATTGGCCTCCATCTCTAAGTGGTGCATGTCTAGGTGGTCATTAGCTTCCTCGAGTTCCCGCTGCACATCATGGAGCTGGTTTTCCAAGACATCAATAGTGTTGTCTCAGATCTCCACCTGCTGCTCCAAGGTGGTGATGCGCTGGCTCAGCCTTTCCACCTGTAGGTCCTTCTCCACCAACTCGGAGGACAAGTCAACCACAAAGTCTTCTCGGCTGTCGAGGGTGAGCTTGGTGGTTTGAGTGAGGTTAGCAAGATGTGCCATAGCGTCATTCTGCAGGGCCTGAAGGCGGTACAGCGCACTCATGCACTGAACAGTGACCCTCCCAACCAAGTTGGGATACATCGCCCATACGTCCTTCACATGGCTCACATGGTTGCACCACATGGGGTCATCCTTCTTCTCAGTAGGGAAGAGTCCCAAGGGGTGCATCACCATCTCTAGGGGATGGTAGCCATAGAAAATCGTTAGAGTCTTCATGGCTGCTGCTTCAGTGGTGTCGTCCGTCCTGAATCCAATCATCTCGGAGTCAAGAGAACGCCAACCCGGCTGAAGGGGATGAGCCTCCAAAGTCAGCCAGACTCGGCAACATGGTACCCGATGCTCCTCGTACAGCTGCACCGTGTACAAAGGGGCGTAGGCTAACTGGTGGAGTTAAGCACTTCCCACAAGATGGAAGGAAAGCCATCGCGAGAAAGGAAGTCAGAGCTGAAACGAGTGTCTCCTCCACTAGCGGAGGTGGGTGAAGTCATCTGCGGAAGGGTATCAGATGTAAAGATTATGGTGGAAGGAAGAAAATAAAAGAGCCTGGATGGTTCAAAAGGAAGCGGGTTAGCTCAAATTTTTACTTCTTTAGTGTCTAATCCCTTTTGGTTTTTATAATGCATGCATGCTGAGAATGACGTCTCCTCTCCGAAATAAAGGGTGCTCCTAGGGCATCCTTTCAAAAGCTAAGAACTGGCCCATAGGGCCTACTTACTTAGCCACCTATTTATCCCTCTATTTCTAAGGCCTTTCGTCCTAGGTCTAGCGGTCTAGTCCTGACGAGTCACACTAGCTTCTAAGCAAGTTTTAGATTTTCGAAAATTGGTATTCATGGTTTATTGTGCTTCTCTGTGGTGGTATTTGCTCTGATACCAGCTGTGGAAGAATCGCTCGAATTATTCCAGCTTAAGTGCTCAAGTCACGCCTCAGGGGCAGCAACACACTTAAATTGGAATAACACGTCAGTCCCTCAGATCTAGTCTGATAAAGCCACTTAACCAGGATCAAATACCACATACTCACTTGAAGGTGAGTCACAGAAGAAATACAATAAAATAGGAAAAACCTCAAATTAAAGTACTGGAGTTATTACATAAATCGGAGTTTTTCAAGTAGCTGGTAAAAGTTCACAAAATAAAATGCAGCGGATAACCGATATTGTCGGTAGCGAGGAATTGGGCAAGGCCTAGCCCACTACTCCTCCTGCTCCTCTCCTGTCGGAGCAGCATCCCACTTGGCAGGGTTGTAGGTCAAGTCACACCATCAACCATATCCTGAAGCGTACCTGCAAAAATTATGCCACAAGCAAGGCTGAGTATACTAATACTCAGCTAGACTTACCTGGTGTGAGGAGTCTACTCCTCTACCTCTAGACCATGCAGCTGTTTGGCTGAGGTGTTTGGTTTGCCAAAAGCACTAGCTGAGTCTAAAATCAAATTTTAGCTTTTCAATTTCTAGCATCATTATCTTAGCTAAGTTGCTCCTTCTAAGCATACATGGTAACAAGCATTTAGTACAATCAACAAGTTATTTCAAGTAAACCTCATTTCACTTCTTACTCAATGTAGTACAAGGGGTCAAGCAGTCTCATTAGCTACGAGAAGCAGACGATTCGAATCGAGTTTTTCAAACTTGCAAGGTAAACCTAAACACACGACATGTAAGGGCACTCCGTCCCCACACATGTCAACCGTCCCCATCGATTCCCCGTTCACGGCCAAGGCTCACCGCCTTGGCATACAATGCTCCACTGACCCCGGTTGTCGCCGTGCAGTGACCACACTTGTATCCACCATAGCTAGCATGGGAGACCCAGTCTTAGGACAAGTGAGGGGAAAAGTCCACACCTGTCTTCACTCAGGTACTAGGTTTACCGGTTACCATATTTCCCAACATATGTTTAGTACGTTCAAACGCTTGATTCAGGTATCCACACATTAATCCTTAATTTCTTTTCCCGTCTCATGGACAAGGCATCCTCCCTGGATCCAATTCCATAGACCATCATAGATCCTGTTATCAAGATAAATACAATCAATTCCTGACCTCGCGCGAGTGCTAGAAAAATCACTCGACTTCTACCGAGATCCTAATTAGCATAGCAGCTACTCGACCTAGCATACTAGTATCCATCTCAAAAAGGAATCCTGAGTTCATGCAACTAAAGGTTTCAAGCAACTCATATACTTAAGTGCACATTACAAGCCTACAAACATTAAGTGTAGTTTAGTAGCATATATAAACGGTTATGCATAAAACCGGGGATTGCCTTCAATAGCTGGGGCTGGGGAGAGATCCTCAATGGCAGTCTCGGGAGCTTGCTTCTGCTCTTCCTCGTGGACAGCTCCTTGCTCGGGGATGAGCACGTACTCTCCGTCAGTGAGATTGCAATCTAATGAATGCAATGAGTAAGATACATGCATGGTATGATATGCAATTTAGCAATTAAACTTTGATGGTGAATGATCAAATTAATAAGGTAGAGCTTAGTCTTGCTGCTGAAGATTCTTGTGGTATACTTAGCAAATTAGGCTCAAGCTTGGTTAAGCTTATTGGTAAGTTTATTTTGGTGTTCTACTGATTTCCCTTTAATGTCTTAGTGAGTGTTTATTAAGGTTTCTAGCTGAATCATTAGAGTGAGGTTTATTATTCCCTTTCTTCCTTCTTATTTCTTTTATGCTTTTAAGGTGGGTTTGAACTACAAGATAGCTTAATAGTTTGAACTACAAGATAGCTTAATAAATTTCCAAAAATTCTACAAAAATTACAGTGGCTTCTTACTGGTGTATGAGTCTCTGTCTCAAAATTTGGGGTTTAAAAAGTGAGTGGTTCTCTCTGTATAAAATTATCAAATATTAGGGCAGAGGTGGGTGTTTTGAACTACAACCTTCTTTTTACAGTGAGTTATTGTCCAAGACTTATTTTTGTTGGCATTCAGATGCTATAACATGATTTTGTACAAATTTTTAGCCACTAATACTCATTAGTTATTCTACTATGGTTTTCTAAAGTTTCTAGCTAAAGGGGTGCTTTCTACTACCACTATTTTTGAAAAATATCAAACAACAGATTTCTAATTTTTCCTATCTTCTTCTTTGTGCAAGAGCAATCATTCTGAAATTTGGCAACTTTTGCTTAAGGGAAAGGTGGTAGGAATTTCTTGAACTAAATGGTCTTTTTTATGAAGTATTGGCAATGGGTTTTATTTGTAGCTTTTAATTGGGTTTTGCATTTTTCTCTGGTGGTCTACTTCATTACTAATCTGGTAAAAATTTATTTGCTCATTGTTGCACACTTTTTGCTTGCTTATGATTTAATTGAAATATGGCTTAATATCAAGTTCTATTTGTTTACCCTACTTAAAATGATGGACTGGGGTGTTTATCATTTTTGTAGTGGGGTCCTGGTGGTTATAAGTCCACTGGATTTTTCTTAAAAATTTTGAAATTGTTTTCATAATTCTAATAATTGTTTTTCTAGTTTGATTAATGCTTAATAAAACATTTCACCTAGAATTTGTTCTGGACTAGGGTCCCTTTATTTTTCCTAGGTTTTCTATTACTTAAGTGGTCTAGAAAAAATATTTGCATTCACTGTTCATTATTTTCTAATACCTTTCTGATTTTCTTAAGTTTTGGGCAAAAATGGCTTTTAATAGATATCCCTACTTAAATCTTCAATACTAGAGTGTTCAATATTTTTAAACAGTGTCTAAATGGGTTTTGAACTTCTACAAATTTTCTTAAGTTCAGCACAGAAGCATAACTAATTTTCTTCCATTTAAAAAGGTTTGGTAAGTTTCTTTAATTAATTTCAAACTCTAAAATTTAAAACAAAAATCATAGGGTTCAGTATTTTTATGTGATAGTTCATAATATTTTGAATCCAGCAAAATTGGTTTGGCTAAATTTGGTGGAATATAACTCAAGATGTAAATTTTCTAAGTTCTCTACTGGATTTAATAAGATTAATTAGAAATGGTTAAAGGAAAAACGGTTTTGCACTAGGGTCCCTGGCGAAAGGTTTTAAGTGAATTACAGACAGGTCCTCGGTGCACTATTCACATGAGTCTAAGGCTCTACAGAAAACCCCCTAGGGTTTCCCGAAATCGAACCCGCGATCCTTCCCCTAATGGAACAGTGACCACGGCGGAAGAATAGGGTGGAGGGGCTTACCGGCAGCGATGTTGCTCTGGTGAAGGGTCGGGTGAGGTCCGGGAGTCTCTGGCGATCACGTCGAGGTGCGGATCGCCGGCGATGGTGGTCGGAGTAGGTTGGTCCACGTGCGCAGGCGGGGGAGCTCGTCGGTGCCGAGGAGTCCGGCCTAACCAGGGCGATACAGTTCAATTAAATGGGTCGGGGAGCTTCACCAGAGATCAAGGAAGATGTGTGCGCGAGGAATTTGAGAATGGCTCACCGGATTGCTCGGTCTACGCGCGGCCGCGGGCGACCGAAGTCTGGCGAAGATGATCTCGGGTCTCCGGTGAGGTTCTGTCGGTCCGAGAGCTTGGAAAGCTTCACGGGCCACTGGCGAAGCTAACCGAGAGGCCGACACAACTTGGACGCGGCTGGAGCGAGCTGGCCGCTGTGGCTGTGGCTTGGGCAGTGATAGCGGGCGGTGGCGTGGCGTGCTCGAAGCGAAGTCCGGTGAACTTTGGCCTGAGAGCACGCAGGGAGGTACGGTCGAGGCCTTGGGGCTGTTTTATAGGCACGGCGCGGGCGAGGGCATGCGGCAGACTTGACCGGACGCTGGGGCGAGCGCGGGCGGGGGTTGGGCGAACGCCAGCGTGCCGACCAGGGTCGAACACGTGTGCGCGTTCATTCTGCCCGAGTTCTGGCACGTGTGGTCATTCATCCGAGCCTGCCCTTGCCTTGGTCAGTGCACAAAACCTCTTCTCCTCCCTATAAGCTACCGATCTTATGTGGGGGTCATAGGATTTGGCCTACTGGTTTCAAAGATATGGTGTTCTCAAGTCTAGTTTGTCTCTCAGCCCGAGCCTGAGGCAAATCTTCGGTTTTATCGTGTCTAGGGCTCGCGTCCCGATGCCATCTTCAGACATGAGGTAGAGGGGTTAGTTTTAGACATGAGGTAGAGGGGTTAGTTAGACACATTTTTGTTAATGGGAGCTTTAGGATTTAAGCTAAGGATCAAGGTGAACGTGCTCGGTTTTGGTTCAAAGGCTGAAAATTCAGAAATCTAAATTTCAGATTTCCCCATTACACCTCCACTTGAATGGCTTGGTTGGAGCTTTTAACAAACTATTTTGGCCAAACTTTTATAATCTTTATTGTAGCTTAATTAGTGTATTTCAATTCTTATAATTGGCCTAAGTCATGATTTCAAGTTTTTCATGGTCTTTCATCCTTTTTCTTCATTTCTACTTAAATAGCTTATTTAGGGTTGGTATTAGGGTTTCAACATTTTTCCCTTTTTGAAAACATCAATTGTTTTGGACATGATTCTTTAGATATAAACTTAGTGTATCTTTTATTTCTTAAGTTGATTTGATGCTTCTTGCTCAATTTGGCTTACATGAAATGATGGCTCTTGAGTTAGTACTGAGAAGAACCCTAGGTGACACTGGGGTGTCACACCATCCCTCACCTCCCCCACTTCCAAGGTTTCGTAGAGCAGGAGGGGAAGAAAAGAGGCAGACATACCTGTTTGTTGATGGAGAAGGACACGACAAAGACCAGGGCATCTGGAGGCGACATAGATAGTATACTGCTATATATATAGGGCGAGAGCACGCAAGCGGAGAAAGAAGCCCAGCCGGAGCAGCTCCAAACCGAGAGGTACCCACACCAGGTGTCAATCCGAGAAGGGCGAGAGAATGCGAGTGTCTTCCTAGCCCTAGACCCACCGAAGCGACACAACACCACCACCAACTCTGTAGCATATGCCGACTGCTGCCACGCTATGGGCCTTGGTTGTCTAATATCTCAGACCTGGACTCCTCATCGCTAAGATAACCTAAGCGTGGCAGGCAGCACCATGTACTTCTCGACGGCACGCACGAGAAAGGCCAGGAGCATGACCGACTCGCGTCGTACCCGCGTCGACGAGCGTCGGTCGGCTCACGGCTTTGTCCGTGGGCGGGGGCAGTAGGTTGGGGAGGAAGAATAGGGCAAAGGCCGGGAAGACGAACGGGACGTCCGACGACGGTGAAAACGATGGTGCGCGCATGATGTGAAATGTCCCTATGGACGTGCAATAGCCACTGCGCGAGTCGGGTGTCAGGGCTGGTGTCGGACGAATACGGGGAGGAGGCGCATGCTCCTACGCCTTCTGTCGAGAATGGGGTGGCGCGGAGGTGGAGGCATGAGGGGAGAGAGAAAAAAAGTAGAATGGCAAACGAGGTGGTGGGCCGGTGGCAACTGAGGCGAGGACCATCATTATCGTGAGGAGGTATAGATGGCTAAATGGGTCGTGTCTCGCGAGCTGGCCCGAGGCACGACCAATTTAATAGTGCCTGGGCCAACCCAGCACGAGCACCGTGCGGTGCTTGGACCGTAACCTCAGCCTGTAGTGCTGGCCCAGTCCGACACAATTATTTTTTATTTTACAAAAAACCATATATACATATTTACAATTTATATTCAATATTATAAACACTTGAGCATGATGTTTTACTGGTTAGATAGCTTCGCCTAGTGTCTCAAACCCTTCTTTCACCCGGGTGTGGGTTCAAAACACACATCCTAAACTACTTTTTTACATTTTATTTTATGCTGAGTTGATTTGAAGAAATGTAGGGTCTTTTTTGTAAAAAAAATGATGCAGGACGACCGTTGAAACTGGTGCTTTAAGTATAGTAGAGAGTAGAGATATGGTGCTCAAGCGTTTGCCGTAGGGATTTTACGCTGAGTTGATTTGAAGAAATATAGGGTCTTTTTTGTAAAAAGATGATGCAGGACAATCGTTGAAACTGGTATTTTAAATATAGTTGAAACTGGTGCTTTAAGTATAATTGAAACTGGTGCTTTAAATATAACATAGAGTAGAAATATGGTGCTCAAACATTTGACGCAGGAATTTTAAACGGTCCGGGGTCTGGACCATGCCGAGACGCAATCGCCTAGCCCCGCATCGGCCATCAGACAGATCGTCAATATCGAGGGCGGCTGAGCTCATGCTAGCTTGGTCCATCCCTCCTAGGGATGGATTCGGATCGGATACGCATGGAAACGGATTCTAAAGTCACTATTTACCGTATTTTAATCCGAATACGGATACGAATACGAATACTATCGGATACGAATACAAAACGGATAGTTCGAATTCGGATTTACATTCGGATACTTACTTGATTTAGAACATAGCATCATAACAAGTATTAATTTGTTTTATCGATGGATTTATAGTTGATAAAAATCACATTACAAGCAAATTATGAACAATAGTACATATACATTATTTAGTTGAAACTTAGTTGAATATCATATTTTTAAACAAAATATTTATACCTGGTATATTTATATTTTGGACTCTAATTATAATCTTTTTGTATATTAAGTATATTTGTATTTTGGACTCAAACTCCAATAATCTAATGTATTTAAAATTAGACTTTTTAATATTATTAAAATTTATCATTGTATATCACTAGTATTGTAAGATTAACACAGTCATTTGTTTATGATATAAATATTTTTAACATTTTAAATGGTGTACTTCAGTTTTTAGTATATTATTTAATGTTTAAAATCACTTGTAATTAGTAATAAAAGTAAGTTTAAATTGATTTTATTGAGTACTTTTTTTCTTTCAGATACGAATAGTATCGGATATTTCACGGTTTTGTCGAATGTTGTCGAATACGAATCTTAAACCGGATAGAGAAGAAACGAATTCGGATATATCTATTTAACATCCATATTAAAATCAAATACGAATATAGATATCTATATTAGCGCTTTATCCGAATACAAGACATCCGAATCCATCTCTAATCCCTCCTCTAGTATATATTCTACTCAACGCCGCAGCTCTGGCCTGCGCAGCTGCGCTGCCCCTGCCACCGTCGTCTTGCGGCAGCAAACGCCAGTACGCCACGCCGGGACAAGCCCTGCTGACGAGAGCGGCAAGGCAATGGCAAGCACACGGGAAAGGATAATAAACCGCACCAGAGGGGGCCAGCAGGACGGCGTCGACTAGTCCCCACTCCCCAATCATACACGCTGCCAGTTCTTCGTTCTGGGCCGCTCCTGCCCAGTGCACTGCGCACACAAACCACCGTTCAGCAGTGGATCTGATTGGTGTGGCCGGAAGCAGGCATACAGCACCGTACGTTTTGTTCTGTTGCAGAGTGCATTGTACTGCAAAGGTTGCAGACTCGCAGTGGAACGACAACAAAGATAAAGCAGATGCTGCAAGCATGCTGTAAGAGCAGGCAATTTCCAACAAAATGTTTCACTAACCAATTTCATGCCAAAAACTCGATGTTTGTCCAGTAGAGACGAGTGATAATCTAGCTGAGGGAAACGTGGGCTCAGCGCTACCGCTTCTGTTCGCGCCGTGGGTTTCCCTTACAACATCGCCGAAGTGGCCTCAGCAACTTCAGACATGACCTGTCCGTCTTGAGTTTCTCCGTGAGCTCGCTCTTGGCTGGCTTCGTTAGCACCAGCAAGCAACAGGTAGGCCTTGTGGTGGTGCCAGCTGTTGCAAGATCCTGACGCCAACAGAAAGGAAATAGCATCAGTAGATGTATCGGGTATCTTGAGCAGCATTTTTTTCTCCACAGCCGAACTATTCAATGAAATGGCGACATTAAACCGTAACCCAAAACAATATTTTGCATTATGTTATAATATAGACTGCACTGTTCGCTAGAGTTTGCATGTATAAGAATAGGTAAGCTGTTAGAGATAGTCTTAGACCATTATTGCTATATCTATAGTAATGCAATATTAAACCATTAATTGTTATAATGTTTAGTTTTGCTCTTGTTGGAATTGATCTCCACAAAGTTCGCCCAACCGTGAACTGGACCTTTGACCTCGTGACTTGATCGAGGGCGTTCAGTCCAACACGAGGTTGGTGGACCCCTGTTGTGCAACCTATAAATAGAGAGGTGGGGGTTGACGACTGAGACCCGAGGTTCACAGTAGTCGTCTACGCTTCCCCACCACAAAACCCTAAAGTGATCTAAATGGGAAATTGTCAACAACGGGAAGCTCACCGCTGGCATCCAACTCGCTTCCTCGACCGTTGTTACCCTAGCGTAGATCTTCACCGACGAATGTGGTAGCGGTCAGATCGAAGTTATGGTCTGTGTTTATGTTTTGATCTAGTGGTTAGGGTCTTGGAGAGATCCAAAATATCTATCAATGGTATGAAGAGCTAGATTCAGTCCTAAAAATCCCTAAACTTAGAACAACAAATCGATTAAGATCGAAAAAGATAGATAAGAAGTTATGATTCGATGAAAATCGAAGAAACAGAAACAAAAGAAAAGGAAAGCACAGTTGTGCTTATGACCGTTGGCTTGGCCTAGTCAAATGTTGTGGCTGAAAGGGGCCAGAGTGCCCGCGCTATGGCCAAGCGGTTGTATGACGCCAACAAACTCTCGCTCACGCACGCCTACAGAGCATGGTAGAGCGTGAGGGCCTTACAGAGGTGATGGCCATGACGGCTCGCACGCTACAGAGAAGCACCTGAGGCTCCTGCGACAAGGGCACTAGACCTATGGAGGTCAGCGGTGTACGCTCGAGCCCTAGTGGTCGACAGCAAGCCACGACCATGTAGAAACACGTCCACTAGAGAAGGCCTGGGCATGCATGCCTAAGGTCAGAAACGAGTCCTCACCGGTAGCTAGGAGTCGACCGTGTCCGCGGTGATAGCACGTGTCTGCGCACGAAGAGATGGTGCGATGGCACCAGTCCCTGCTTGTAAAGGAGTGGCTTGTCAGCATCACTGGTGAGGTGGATGCTGAACAGAAGAAAGGAGATACAAGACTGGTGGTTCTGGGACCCAGCAGCCACAACCAGCGTGTGATTAAGCCTAATGTCAGGATTAGCGGAGCGGAGTGGAGTACTTAGGAGAGTGATTAAGCTTTTACTTGTAAGAGGGGAAAGAGGGTTTATAAATACCCATGTAACCGAATGAGGAGGCATCGAACCTGACACTATTTTGTATCTAAAAAACCAGAAACAACATGAAACCAGCTATCTGGTGAAGAATACCTTACCATGTGTAACATTTGGTATCGGAGCCGACCATGGATCCCCACCATCACTACTGGACGAGAACCCAGGGGAGGACGAGCGGGATGGCGCCGTCAAAGACAGAGGAACCCTTGGCGCAATTGTTGGCTAAGAATGAAGAGGGAAATCAGGAGACTCATAGGATGATGGAATTGATGTAGAATGCCTTGGGAAACATGGCAACCATAGTGAAGGGGGTGATGTCGGAGAAGGGAGATCTACAGAAGTGGAAGCTGGAGGTAGAGTCAAAGATGAAGGAGATGGCAGACGCTATGCACGGAATCTAGATTCAAGTGGAGAAGTTTGAGAAGAAGCATGTGATGGGGCAGACGGGTTTGGTGAAACCAATGGTGGAGGCAAACTGGAGTCACCTCTCCCACAACCCCCGATCATGGAGTTCGCAGGTGGTTCGAACCAGCTTCGGCATCCTGATTTGCCCCGATGACCGAGCATGGAGGGAGGGCATAACTTCGCATCTCACGCAAGGAGGGTGGTCACAAGGGTCTGGATCTTTTGTTCCCAACATGGGTTTTCTGGTTTTTTATGGGAGCAATCCAAAGTTGTGGAAGACTCGTTGTGAGACGTATTTTGAATTTTATCTGGTGGCCCGAGAGATGTGGATTAGAATGGCAGTAATGCACTTTGACGGATCTGCACTATTTTGGTTGTAGTTAGTGGAGCACCACCTGAGACACATGAGCTGGGAGGAGTTTTGTTCTAACCTGATCAATAGATTTAGAAGAGAACAACATGGGCTCTCGATTTGGCAATTCTACCCAAACATGATTGTTACTAAGTATGTTGAGCAATTTGATGACTTACTCCATCAATTATTTGCTCATGAGGGACAACTCACTTTGGCTATGATCACAGCCAGTTTCGTGGATGGTTTGAAGGATGAAGTGAGAACTATGGTGGCTATGCAGAGACCAAGTAATCTAGACACAGCATGTTCCCTAACATTGTTACATGGAGATGTGTGGCTGAGTACAGGTCGAATGGATGGAAGGAACTTGGATAATAGTGTGTCTTCCAAGGTGCCCCTAAAGAATTCTCTAGTGGCTGGTAATGTTGTGCCAATGATGACCAATCGAGGACAGGCCTAGACAGAAGAACATCACAAGTTGAGGAATACAGTAACAAAGGAGATGATAGTAAATTGTCTGCTCTCAAGGCTTATCGAAGTGCCAAGGGATTATGTTTTAAATGTGGGGAGAGGTGGAATCCCAATCACACCTGCTCTAATAGCGTTCTAGTGCATGTGGTGGAAGAGATGTGGGCAGTTACATCCCATGGGATGGGGGAGGCTGAAGTGGAAAAGGAGGGGAGTCAGTCTAGTCAAGAGGAAGAGGAGGTGGTGTTGGTTGTATCGGTAGCAGAAGTGAGTGGCAGTGAGAACAATAAAACTACCATATTATGAGCTTCAATACATCACAAGCAAATGCTGGTGCTAGTAGATTCAGGAAGCTCAGCTAGTTTCATGAGTACACATTTGATGGGACCAGTAAAATATGTTCAGCAGTTACCCAAGCCTTTACAGGTTAAGATAGCTAATGGTAGATACTTGTGGAGTGGTTGTTTGTAACGCCCTGAATTTGGGGGTGTAAATTTTCTTCCTTAACATCCAACAAATTCGGGCGTTACCTTCCCTTTTCCATTCCTTTTTGCTATGCCTTGTCCCTTTCAAAGTTCTAGAGAGAGAGTTAACTCGATGTCATGTATTAATAAAACCCTAGGGTAATAATCGTTGTTGCATCATGCTGGAGTATATATTTTTTTCTATGGATGAGGAGTGTGTTTTAAGGTGCATTCATGTGATATAGAACTAGGTTCAAATAGTAAAAAGAAGAAGAAATAGAAGAGGAAAAGGAACCAGCCCAGCAGCCCCCTCCTCCATTCCCTAGCCAGCCCAGCTGCGGCCCACCCCGCCTCGCGCCCCCCCCCCCTCGCGCGGCTCGGCGCGCTGGGGGCCCAGCTTTGCGACGAGCTTGAGCGCACGCCCAGTGTAGCCCACCTGGCGCCTTTGTCTCTCCCCCCCCCACAACCTAGCTTCGTGGCGGCCCAGCGCGGCGCGTGCGCACGTGGGAGAGTGCCCGCACCACCACTGCCCGGTGGGGCCCACCCGCAAGGCACTGACTTCTTCTCCAACCGCCCACCCCACGCCCACATTCCTCTCCCTTATCGTTTTCCTCCCTCGGATGCCAGTTGCCCTCCCTCTCCGTCACGCCCTCGTCCTCGTCGTCGAGCACCCGTGCCCCGCCGCCTTGCCGTCTGCGCGCGTGACCGCTGAGGTGAGCCCTCCTCTTCTACTTCTCCCTCCCCCTCCTTCCTTTTCGTTAGCCGAACTAGCTCAGCGCTTGTGGCCTGGCGCATGGCGTGGCCCCCTCGCCCCCCCCCCCCCCCTCCTGGTCTGGCCATGGCGCGGCTAGCTCAGTCGACGCTCCGGCGTGGCTCTGCCTGCCCGCCTGCGCGTCCACGGTGCTCGTAGCCTTGCGCTCGCGGCCCTACGCTCGCGGCGTGGCACGGCGTGGCTGGCTGCTGCCCGGCCCTAACGGTTCGGCGCAGTGTGGCACGCGGCTCGCAGCCGGCATGCCCATGGCCTTTTCCCGACGGTCCGGCCTGGCCTGGCGCACAGCTCGCGGCCGGCGTGTGTCCACGTTGCACGCATTATTATTATTCCTCGCGCGAAGTCGATTACATTGATCAATTAATTCATCAGTGAACCAACAGATATTAGAGTAACAGAATAATCAGAGGTGAGTAGTAAAGTTACGTATGCATATGGTAGGTTCATGATAAGCTAATAACATCATTCACATACTAGTAATATTAGCTTATCGCAGCGCATGCTTTCACTAATTATTTAATTAATTGTTGATCCAATAATTATTAAAATAGCGAGCTAGTGAAGACTAGTTTACAACCTAGAGTTACACTTTGTGAACATACGTGAGCGTAACTAGGCCACCTTGAGTGTTTATGTTTAATATTCGTTAGATATAAATGTGTCATCAAGATAGTAGTTCTTGCGAGTCGCATGTGCTGTTTCGCAAGTCATCATGTGCCATTTCGTGGACACTGGTTTTGCATGATCATTAACTCGAGCTTTATGTCATGTGTGTGTTTAACTAATTTGTTTCCTTATATGGTGTATTGTTCCTTTTTTTGATTTAAGATGTGAATGTATGTTTGCACTCGCATAGGGAACGGTCCGTTTGCGGAGTCCGAAGAGATCGCAGGAGAAGACCCTGAGCAGCAGCTAGTTGGTGAAGGCAAGTGTCCCTTGACCCATCTATGTCCTATATATTTCATAATTCACCTTCCCTCATTTATACAATTTATACCTAAGGATTGACTAGCATTCTGTTTATCCTGTCCTTGTTCACTTATCTGAGTTGGATTATTTTGGTTTAGCTCTATGCTAACGCTTTACTTTAATCAATGAACATGATTAGATTATTTATGATACGATGATTACCTTTTGATTATGATGATGGTATGCTGACATTTATGGGGGCTCGAGTGCCTCTCCGTAAGGACTGGTTCGTTGGATGACCACCCGGAAAAACAGTACAACCATGATGGTGGTATGGGACACCCTTAGCTAAATAATTAGAGGAATTGGGGTGTAGTTTGCTTCGCCGTCGTGCCATCAATGGGGCTCGTTGTATGCGGCTCGCTCTGCCGAGGGTGGTTTGCCCCTTGGGGAGGAGTGCGGTACATTTCGGAAACCTAACGGGTGACTACAGCCTCAGGAAATCTTTGTAAAGGCTACGTAGTGAAACCTTGCCTATTCACCTTGGTAGTGTTTAAGGGTTTGATTGGCCCGAGGCAAAAAGGAATCACGTCTCGTGGGTAAAATGTGCAACCTCTGCAGAGTGTTATGAAACTGATATATCAGTCGTGCTCACGGTTATGAGCGGCCTTGGGAGCTCCATTGATTAGAGACACATTAATCAGAGATGCTATGTTTGCAGATGCTGATGCGAATAGTTATGGTTTTGATAATAATGATTATGGTTATGATTTATGGTATTCTTTCTGTTTAGAAAGAGTACTTTTGAGTTAACAACATGGGTTTAATGCTAAAACCTGGCTCTCTACTAGTAATAATTACATGACCAACTAAAATAAACTGCTTGATCTTGACCCCACATAAAGCTAGTCCACTACAGCCAAACAGGACAATTGTTGAGTATGTTGATGTGTACTCACCCTTGCTTTACACACCAACCCCCCAGGTTGTCCACATTTCAACCACTGCTCAGGAGAATATGAAGTCGTGGCAGAGGATTTCCAGGAGTTCTAAGAGTACGATGAGTTCTAGGCGTGGATTAGCGGCAAAACCCCAGTCGGCTGCCTGTGAAGGCCGTGTTTAGCTATGTTTCGTTTTCGCACTTTGATATATGTTAATGACTATGTGGATGTCTCGGACATCATGATGTAATCAACTATTACCTCTTTTATGTTATTATTTGAGCACTGTGTGATGATGTTCGGTTATGTAACTGTTGTGTACATGAATTGCTGATCCTGGCACGTACATGGTTCGCATTCGGTTTGCCTTCTGAAACCGGGTGTGACATAAGTGGTATTACCTCTTTGTTGTTATTATTTGAGCATTGTGGGATGATGTCCGGTTATGTAACTGATGTGTACATGAATTGCTGATCCTGGCACGTACATGGTTCGCATTCAGTTTGCCTTCTGAAACCGGGTGTGACATAAGTGGTTCGCCTCTAGATTGTAAACTAGTCTTCGCTAGCTCGCTATTTTAATAATTATTGGATCAACAATTAATTAAATAATTAGTGAAAGCATGCACTGCGATAAGCTAATATTACTAGTACGTGAATGATATTATAAGTTTATCATGAACCTATCGTATGCATATGTAACTTTACTACTCACCTCGGATTATTCTGTTACTCTAATATCTATCGGTTCACTAATGAATTAATTGATCAACGTAATCGGATTCGCGTGAGGTATAATAATAATGCGCGCAACGCGGACGCACACGTGTTGAACCTAGGGTGATCGTGCACCCGCACCGGGGACACACGTCGGGCTGGCCACACCGCGTCGGGACGCTGATTGCGTGCCATGCCGCACAGGGCCGCAGGCACGTCGGTCGCGAGCCACGCCAGGCCGGACCGTCGGGGCCGGGCCGCGGGCACGCCGACCGTGAGCAGCGCGCCACGCCACGCTGAACCACTGGAGCCAGGCCACACCGAGCAGCAGCCGACCACACCGTGCCATGCCACGAGCACAGGGCTACGAGCGCCGGGCCACGAGCCACGCGGACGCGCCAGCTGGGCGGGCCAAGCCGCGCCATGGCCGGACCAAGAGGGGGGCCGCGCCACGCGCCAGGCCACACGCCGGGCCGCAAGCGCCAAGCTGGTTCAGCTAACGAAAAGGAAGGAGGAGGAGGGACAAGGAGAAGAGGAGGGCTCACATCGGCGGTCGCACGTGTGGACGGTAAGGCGGCGGGGCAGCGGGCGCTCGACGACGAGGACGAGGGCGTGAGGGAGAGGGAGATCAACTAGCATCCGAGGGAGGAAACGGCAAGGGAGAGGAACATGGGCGTGGAGTGGGCGGTTGGAGAATAAGCTGGCGCCCTGTGGGTGGGCCCCACTGGGTAGTGGCGGCGCAGGCACTCGCCCACACGCGCACTGCGCTGGGCCACCGTGGAGCTAGGCTGGAGGGGGGCAAAGGCACCAGGTGGGTCGCGTTGGGTGCGCGCCCAAGTGAGCCACGGCACTGGGCCGCCAGCGCGTCGAGCCACGCGAGGGGGCGCGAGGTGGGGTGGGTCGCAGCTGGGCCGTCCAGGGAATGGAGGGGCCTGCTGGGCCAGTTCCTTTTCCTCTTTTATTTCTTCTTCTTTTTACTATTTGAACCTAGTTCTAGATTACATGAATGCATCTTAAAACACACTCCCCATCCAAAGAAAAAATATATACTCCATCATGATGCAACAACGATTATTACCCTAGGGTTTTATTAATGAATGACATCAAGTTATCTCTCTCTCTAGAACTTTGAAAGGGACAAGGCATAGCGAAAAGGAATGGAAAAGGGAAGGTAACGCCCGAATTTGGTGGATGTTAAGGAAGAAAATTTACACCCCCAAATTCAGGGCATTACATTGTTGGGCGCCAAACAGTCCCTGGTTATGTGGAGGTGTCACTTTGCATACAGACTTCAAATTCTTGCCTCTGGGGAATAGTATCAGGAGCTCTTCTTGCCACCACAAGGACTACCTCCCAAAAGGATGTTTGATCATTCTATACCTCCTTTACCTAGAGCTACACCTTTCAGACTTAGGCCCTATAGGTATACCCCATAGCAGAAGAATGAAATTGAAAAACAAATACAGGAGATGTTGAGCAATGTGGTCATACAATAGAGCTCCAGTCCATTTGCTTCTCCAGTGCTATTGGTGAACAAGGATGGTGAATGGAGGTTATGCGTTGAATATAGGAAGTTAAATGCTTACAGTGTGAAAAATCCCCATGCCAATCTTTGATGAGTTAGCCGATGAACTAAGTGGAGCCACCATCTTTACCAAATTGGACCATCGAGTTAAATATCATCAAATTAGAATCCAAGAAGGGGAGGAATTGAAAACTGATTTTCAGACCCATAATGGAAATTACGAGTACAAGGTGATGCCCTTTGGACTCACGAGAGCTCCTGCTACCTTTCAGGATTTCATGAACCACATTATGAGTTCATTACTGAGAAAGTGTGTGGTGGTCTTCCCTGATGATATATTGGTGTATAGTGACACTTTGGAAAATCATGTAAACCATCTGGAGCAAGTGATCAACATTCTAATGCATAACTAGTAGAAACTCAAAATGTACAAATGCAAATTTGCTCAGGACGGGTTGGAGTTTTTGGGATATGTGATCAGTGTCAAAGGGATAGTGAGAGCACCTAGAGGGGGGTGAATGGGTGATCCTGTAAAATTAACTCTAAACAACACAAACTTGGTTTATAATATGTGTTAGTGAGAACTGAAACCAAGTTAGGATGAGAAGAGGAGACATGAGAACTCTTCACTTGAATGCTCCTCTAAGATGAGTATTAAACTTAGGAGCAATATTGCAAGTGAGTAGAGAACTCAAGAAGATAGTAATTGTTGGGGGTCTCCTTTTCTATCGAAGGTCCTTAGAATAAACAAGCTGCTTTGATTCATCCAACATACATACTGCATGACCAAATACCGAAGTTAGAACGACGAAGTGAGGAATGCAAGAGACACGACAAAGCTTCGTCAAGTGTCATAGCTTCGACTTAAGTTGATTCCAAAGGTCTTGCAACAAACCAGATCAAGGGTAGAAAGACAACTTTATCCTTAGTGTTTTTATTAGAATAAATGTATAGATATCAAGGGCACAATTGTAATTTCACCTAGGCTGCGTCCCATGCCTATAAATAGGTGAACAGTACCCCTTGTAATATTTAGGCGATCATTGAAGAGAGTAATTAGAGAAAGCCCAAAGTGCAACCTCAATTATTCATTCTCTGAAGGTTATTTTTGTATTTCTCTTCGCGTGGAGCCGAAGATACAAATGTAATCATTTGTTCTTGTATTGCTCAAAGTATGGTCTTATTAACATATATAAATAAAAGAAAAGGAGAGTTAATCTTTTATCATTTGCTCATCATTTTAATATGAATACCTTTGTCATATGGTAAACCTTCACTGACAAACAACCTTCTACGAAGGGTTGATTGAAATTTACATATCCACCATCACCTTCGTCTAAGAACTATTATCTTCAAGAGAAGATAATGCTTCGAAGGACGAAGGTCCTTAATGTTTAAGATTATGTTGCCTTGTTTTTGATTCACAGAAATTGAAAACAAGTAACCAACATTGGTGCCCACCTCCGTTGAATTTACTTCCACAACAACGACCACGATCTGCCATCAAGCGTCAAACCTGCAACGACGATGCCCGTACTCCCAATCACAGGTGGTTCAAGCTTCGAGCCAGCCAACAAGAAGCAAAAGAAGGAAGCCCAGCGAAGGGTGCAACATGTTGGAGTGCAGGGGCCTATGTCAAATCCAAATGGTTTCATGTTCCAATCACTTTCTCTCAAGAGGACCTTCAGCTCAAAGACTACCCACACAATGATGCCATGGTTATATCTTTGTCATAAAAGGATTCTTGGTCCGTAATGTTCTAGTAGATACAGGCAGTGCAATGGATATCATCTTTGCCAAAGCTTTTAGACAAATGCAAGAGCAAGAGGATAAGATACATGATGAAACACATCCTCTATGTGGCTTCGAAGGGAAACAGATAGCAGCACTCGGCAAGATAACAATGGCAATCACCTTCGGTTACATACACAACACTAGAACTGAACAAGTTGTATTTGACATAGTGGACATGGAATACCCTTACAATGCAATCATTGGAAGGGGAACATTGAATGCCTTCGAAGCTATGTTACACCCAGCATACTTGTGCATGAAAATACCATCAAATCATGGTCCAATCTCTATACATGGAAGTCAAGAGGCTGTGAAAAGAGACAAAGGAAGCTGGACAGACTCCAAGGCTATTCACAATATAGACAAAGTTGAAGCTCACCAGCAACAGAAGCACGTAAGGGATAAGGCAGCTTCAGTAGATCAGCCAAAATACATACTCTTATGTGAAGACATAGCTGATCAGAAGGTGCTATTCGGATCTCAGTTGACCAAAGAGCAAGAAAAGAATCTAACAAAGTTCTTGTTCCACAACAAAGATGTCTTTGCTTGGTCAGCCAATGACCTATGTGGTGTTAATAGAAGCATCATTAAACATTCTTTTAATGTAGACCCTACCATCAGGCCAAGGAAGTAGAAGCTTCGGAAAATGTCAGAGGATAAAGCCGAAGGAGCAAGAAACGAAGTTAAAAGACTTCTCAGTGCTGGAGTGACCAGAGAAGTCACTACCCATAATGGCTTGCTAACACTGTAATGGTAAAAAAAGGCAAATGGAAAATGGAGGATGTGTATTGACTTCTCCACAAGGCATGCTCGAAGGATGAGTTTCCTTTGCCCAGGATAGACTCTCTCATAGATGTAGTGGACACTTCGGAGCTCATGAACCTGCTAGATTGTTATTCAAGATATATCTAGATATAGATGAAGAAAGAAGATGATCCCAAGACAAGCTTCATAACCCCCAGTGTTACATACTACTACCTTCTGATGCCTGAGGGGCTCAAGAATGTTGGAGGAAGCTTCAGCAGGATGACTTCAAAAGTGCTGAGTACCCAAATCGGCAGGAATGTTCTGACCTATGTTGATGACATTATAGTCAAAAGTATGAAGCAAGAAAATCATATTTCAGACTTGCAAGAAACATTTGCCAACTTCAGAAAGGCGGGTCTCAAGTTAAATTTAGAAATGCATCTTCCGGGTAAAGAAGGGGAAATTCCTTGGATGCCTTGTATCAACTAAGGGAATTGAGGCTAATCCAAGCAAAATAGAAGCAATACTTTGGATGGAACCGCTGAAGTCCAGAAAGGGTGCCCAGGGGCTGACTAGGAGGCTTGCATCACTAAATAGATTCATCTCAAGGTCTATAGAAAAAATCCGCCATTCTTCGAAGTGTTAAAGTCAGCCAAAGTATTTCAATGGGGACCAACTCAACAAAAAGCCTTTGAAGATCTTAAATAGTATCTTATACAGCTGAAAACTCTGTATCCATCTTTGCCAGGAGCCCCGCTTCTCCTGTACATAGTTGCCTCTCATTCTGCTGTCAGTGCGGCACTAGTTCAAGAAAGACAAGAGGTCCAGACGAAGAAACAAACGCCAGTTTACTTTGTCTAACAGGTCTTGAGCCCATCTAAGAAGAACTACACAGAATTGGAGAAGGTATTATATGATGTATTGTTCGCCTCTAGAAAGCTTCGGCAATATTTTCAATCCCAGCACATAATTGTACCTTCATCACAACCCCTGAAGGACATCATAGGAAATAGAGAAGCCACAGAAAGGGTCGAAAAGTGGGCTGCAAAGCTCAATGTGTTCACCATTGACTTTGTTCATCGTTCTTCAATTCAGTCTTAGGCACTAGTAGATTTCATTGTTGATTGGACGCCAGGGGCTCACAACAAAGAGCGGGTGTTAGATGAAGAAGTATAGATGATATTTTGTGACAGGTCATGGGGAACCTTCGGCACAGGTGCTACAACAGTTTTGATGTCACCATCGAAAATAAAGAAATCTTATGCAGCCAGACTAGACTTCCAGTGCACAAATAATATTGCAGAGTACGAAGTAGTATTGCTAGGGCTTCAGAAGCTCAAAGCCATGGGAGTAAGAAGGGCAATCTTGAAGTCTATTTCTCAAGTGATCACGGGGCATGTTGATAAGAGCAGCAAAGCAAGGGACTCCAAGCTAGAAAAATATCTCGATACAATCTGAAGGATGGAAGCCTCCTTCGAAGGATTCTCAGTAAAAAACATTCCAAGAGGGGATAACGAACAAGTAGATTTGCTAGCCAAGTCAGCAGCACAGGGGTTGTCATTTCCCCCAGAGGTCTTTTTTGAAACCCTTAAGGCACCTTTGGTCAACCTTATAGAAAGGGTTGTACTTGCAATATCACCCACACATAGAGAGGATTGGAGAACAGAAATTATATCTTTCCTCTAGGGCAATTACCCTTCAAATGACGAAGCCTGTATCAAAACAATGCAGGCTAGGACTAGGCCATACATGATAATAGAAGGGGAATTGTTTAGACAAGGAGTCTGTTCACCATTGCTGAAATGTTTATTTAGAACCGAAGGTCAAGAGGTAATGAGAGAAATTCATTGAATGATATGTGGTGCTCATATCGGATCCAACCCACTCTTAGGCAAGGATTTTAGGCAAGGCTTCTACTGGCCAAAAGCTCCTTTGGATGTAGCAGATTTAGTATACAAATGTGACAATTGCCAGAGATGCATCGGAGACCAAAAGCAGCCTTCGTCTCTAACACAACTAATTCAGCCTACTTGGCCATTACAGAGATGGGCAATGGATTTGTTGGGACCGTTACCACCATCTCAGGGAAACTTAAGGTATGTTGTGATAGCGGTTGAGTATTTCTCCAAATGGATCGAAGTCAAACCATTGGCTACAATAACATCGACCATAGTTCAAAAGTTTTTCTAGCAAAATATTATATGTCGCTTCGGAGTGCCGAAGGCCATCACAGTGGACAATGGAGCGCAATTCAACTCCGAAGCTTTTAGGACCTTCTGTGATCAAATCGAAACAAATATGCATTTTGCATCAGTAAGGCATCCGAAATCTAATGGCCTGGTGGAACGAGCAAATGGTGTCATCCTTACAGGGATAATGAGGTCAATCTTCAATCTACCGAAGGGCAAGTGGCTAGATGAATTGGTAAAAGTGGTATGGAATCACAACACTTCAGTTTCATGATCAACAGGCTTGATCCCCATTCAAGCTTCTATTTGGGGACGAAGAAATAACTCTAGAAGAGGCAAAAACAGGGTCAATATGAACCTTAGCTTCAATAGATGATGAAGATGCTTGCAGAATTTCAAAAGATTCAATAGAAGGGATCAGACTTCAGGCAATTGATCACATTAATAAATATCAAGCCGAAACATTCAAATGGCGAGACAGAAAAGTTAGACCGAAGAATATCAAGCAAGACAGAAAAGGTTGCTTGAATTATGATAGCATCACATTTGGAGACAATCGTAAAGGAAAGGTCAAAGGATTGGGTAAAATTGCTATCTCAAATGATCATTCCATATCAAATTTACTTTTGGTTGAGTCTCTAAATTTCAATTTGATATTCATAGCTCAATTGTGTGACTTAGGCTTTAGTTGCAATTTCACGTTGATGATGTTCTCATCTCTAGTGTTGACGATAGCAATCTTATGTTTTAGATATGAAAACCTTTATCTTGTTGATTTTCATCTAATGAGGCAAAGCTTACGACTTGTCTATTCTCTAAGGCTTCACTAGGTTGGTTATGACATAGAAGACTTGGTAATGTTGGTATGAAACAACTCAATCAATTAACCAAACATAACTTAGTTTTGGGCTTGAAAGATGTGAAATTTGAGGAGAACAAATTATGTTGCTATTGTCAAGCCGGGAAGCAAGTGGCAAATACTCATCCTCATAAGAGTCAAATGTCAATGCATCAACCATTGGAATTACTTCACATGGATCTTTTTGGACCAACATCTTTTGTGAGTATTGGTGGTAATTCCTATTGTCTTGTAATTGTGAATGATTATTCTAGATTCACTTGGGTTTAGTTTCTTCGTGATAAGTCTAATGTATTTGAAACATTCAATTCATTTTCTATATTGGCCCAAAATAAATTTGAATTTGATATCAAGAAAGTAGAAGTGATAATGGGTCGGAATTTAAAAATGCTAGAATTGGTGAATATTGTGATGCCAATGGGATTAAACATGAATTTTCTTCCAAGTATACACCGGAACAAAATGGTATTGTTGAAAGGAAGAATAGGGCTCTAATTGATATGGCTATATCAATGCTAGAGGAATACAATGTGTCGGATTCTTATTGGGTCAAAGACATAAATATCGCTTGTCATGCACCAAATAGGCTATATTGTCACAAGCTCTTGAAAAAAACTCTATATGAATTACTTATTGGTAGAAAGCCAAACATCTCATACTTTAGAGTATTCGGTTGCAAATGCTATATTTTGAGAAATGGAAGTTGGCTCTCTAAATTTGAGAAGAAGTGTGATGAGGGTTTTCTTCTTGGATATTCATCAAATAGCAAGGCTTATAGAGTATTCAATAAGACTCATGGTATTATTGAAGAATCTTATGATGTTGAGTTTGACGAAACAAATGGACCTCAAGATGAACATGACAATCTTGATGATGTTGGTGGAATTCAATTGAAGAATGCTATGAAGACTATGGCAATTGGTGAAATAAAGTCAAAAGAAGATGATGATGTGTGGTGGTCATTCCATCCTCTTCAACTTTAAAAGAGGAAATTCACCAAAGCCAACAAAATAATGAAGTTGGAGATGCTCATGATCAAGATATTTCAAGTCATTTGGTCCCACCTCAAACATCTACAAGTGATTCTCAAATTGTATCAAGAATCCATCATTCTATTATAAAAGATCACCCGGTGGATCAAATTGTGAGTGACATAAGTAAGGGTGTTCAAACTCGCTCTCGTATTGCTTCATTTTGTGAACATTTCTCTTTTGCAACTTGTATTGAACCTAACCGTGTAGATGGAGCACTACTTGATGTTGATTGGGTAAATGCAATGCATGAGGAATTAAATAACTTCACTCGTAATGATGTTTGGGAGTCTATTGAGAGACCCAAGAATCATAATGTTATTGGTACTAAATGGGTGTTTCACAACAAGCACAATGAGGATGGATTGGTAGTAAGGAACAAGGCAAGATTAGTGGCACAAGGATATACACAAATTGAGGGATTGGATTTCGGTGCAACTTTTGCTCTTGTGTCTAGATTGGAAGCGATCAGGATTCTCCTAGCTTATGCTTGTGCCCACAATATCAAACTCTACCAAATGGATGTAAAGAGTGCTTTTCTAAATGGTAAGATTAGTGAACTAGTGTATGTAGAACAATCTCCTGATTTTGAGGATCCCAAAAAGCCTAATCACGTGTACAAGCTTTCTAAAGTTCTCTATGGGTTTAAGCAAGCTCCACGCGCTTGGTATGAGAGGCTAAGGGATTTCTTGCTTTCCAAAGACTTCAAAATTGGGAAGGTTGACACTACTCTATTTACTAAGAGAATTGGTAAAGATTTTTTTGTCTGCCAAATTTATGTTGATGATATCATTTTTGGATCTACTAATGAGTTGTTTGCGAGGAGTTAGGCAATATGATGTCAAAGGAATTTCAAATGAAAATGATAGGGAAATTGAGCTTCTTCCTTGGTCTTCAAATCAAACAATTGAAAGATGGAATTTTTGTGAGCTAAACCAAGTATTTGAGGGACATGTTCAAGAAGTTTGGCCTAGAGGATGCAAAAGCAATCAAAACTCCTATGGCTACAAATGGTCATCTTGACTTCGATGAAGGAGGTACAATTGTCAATCAAAAGCTCTTTCGCTCAATAATTGGTAGTTTACTTTACATTATCGCATCTAAGTCCAATGTTATGTTTAGTGTTTGCATGTGTGCTCGGTTTCAAGCATCATTGTCACTCACGGATTTTAAGGAGCCAAACCCGAGCGCGAAATCAAATGTGTGCTAGGATCAAGTCTCACACATATGATGGCCCATGGTACAGAAATGAATGTCACATCATTATTATATAACGGAGTTTTGTACAAAATAGATAAATAATTACATCATACGAAGACAGCGATCCAGCAACCCAAAGCTGACTAGGAGACGACGGCCTAGACCGCTCATGAACTCATCACAACATCCTTCATGCGCCTCATCCTGTGGTACCTGTTCTTGACCTACGGGATGTGAGTACAACAAGAGTGAGCTCACATACGTTCATCGCTCAACAAGTTGTGGAGAATAATGTGCATGAGCTCACTTAAATGGGGCTCATGTGAAGTGTAAGGCTTACCAAAGAGGATGGTTAAAGTTGAGCATTGCTTTTAAAGTTGGTCAAAATTTTATTAGCAGTTACTAAGTGTAAGTAGATACCAACCCAAATAAATAAGAGATCACAATTAATAATAACACCCACAATGCAATGCATATGACATATTAAGTTTAGTTCCATAAATTAATCATGCGAGAGTCCTAAGTCGCTCTTGACAGTGAGCACGGCTAATATACCCGTTTTACACTCTGCAGAGGTTGCATCTTTACCCAACAAGTCGTGTTACCCATTTGCCATGGGGTTGATCGGACCCCTTACAACTCTACCGAGGAAGCGAGGCAGGGTAGCACTACGAGGCCTTTCCAAACTTCTACTAGTTCGAGAATACCCACTACGATTTTAGGATGAAGGAAGCATAGGAATCCCTCATCCAAACTGCCATCGCGACAGTTCAACCCGAGAACCTCCCTATACTCTAAATTGACGCCTCCCCACTTGCCCATTTCGGGTAAGGTAATCTCTCCCTACCTTTCCTAATTACTTGGCCAAGGGCGTCCCATTCCACCCTTGTGGTAGCACTGTTATCTCAAGTTAAGCTCCATGTTCCAATTAACACAATGATCTTGTCATGAACAATAATTAAAACAACAGCATAATTGGAACATGATCATAGATCAAAGTGTAACATTAATCCCAAAACCAGGTAGAGCAATAGCAATACTACCCAAAAGTTCATTTGTTTGGAAGGTGTGGGATAAACAATGATAGGGAAACCTATTGTGTCCCATCAAATTAACCTGAGCATGTCACGGTGATTACCAGAGAACTTTATTAGGTAAAGAGGAGTGATCAAGGGCACACTTGCCTTAGACTTTAGATCACTAGGTACTAACTTGGTCTTCAAGTGACTCGTAACCTCGCTGCTACTCGTAGCAATACAAACAAACATGGTATAGGCAAAATTAACATCACACCAGTCATGAGAACATATTGCATAATAATGATCTACGCATCGTAACGAGATCACAGGTTCGAGAGCCACAAAATTTGTAGTTACGGTTAATGAATTATGATTCTTCGAAAGTTTAAGTGTATACTATAAAACAAATGAGGTACAAGATTTTAACCATAGGTTTTATAGTAATACAAGGTTACTAGATGATAAACAATATTAATATGAGATTAATGCAACTGGAATGGATCAAAAAGGAGTTAAAATGGATTACTTATGACTTAAACAAGTTTATGGAATTATTTTTACACTAAAAACCATTCTCTATATTAATATACCCATTTTATTTAACCTCTGGGCTGCGCGCATAAATTCTAGAAAGCTCAGGGTTTTGTTCATAAATATTAGGACTCAGTTGCAATTACTTTCTAACTGGGTTGGATGGCGGGTTGATTCGGGAAAAAGACAGGGTCTCTTTTAAAAAATAGCACGACCGAAGGGGTACGCACAATTCTAGATCGTCCAAAACTTGATCTAGGGATAGGATTAAATCTCCATATTACTGAACCGGTATGCGCCCACTGGTCATTGATGGACAGATCGGCGGACGAGATTTAATTACCTGAGATCCGATCGTGCCCCTCGGATCACGATCTAACGTCCCAGGTGTAATGCTCTGAAGCAGTATACCCAATCTAATCTATGCCATCGGCGTAAGATCCAACGGCCCCTCGCACACCACCCCATCAACAAACTGAAGCCGTCGATCCCAAGATCAACGCCCCGGTGCCTTCTTCTCCCCGCGAACCCCGACGCCTGCGGTCGTGATTGTGAGCACGGCGGCGCCATTGCCGAAGCCACACACCTAGCCACACGGTGGGTTGTTCTCCTCGGTTAGTAGGGCTATGCAAAGAGGAGGTAAAATGAATTACAAGATTTTAACCATAGGTTTTATAGTAATACAAGGTTACTAGATGATAAACAATATTAATATGAGATTAATGCAACTGGAATGGATCTAAAAGGAGTTAAAATGAATTACTTATGATTTAAACAAGTTTCTGGAATTATTTTTATACCAAAAACCATTTTCTATATTAATATACTCATTTTAGTTAACCTCTGGGCTGCACACATAAATTCTAGAAAGCTCGGGGTTTTGTTCATAAATATTAGGACTCGGTTGCAATTACTTTCTAACTGGGTTGGATGGCAGGTTGATTCAGAAAAAAGACAGGGTCTCTTTTACAAAATAGCACGGCTGAAGGGGTACGCACAATTCTAGACCGTCCAAAACTCGATCTAGGGCTAGGATTAAATCTCCATATTACTGAACCGATATGTGCCCACTGGTCGTTGATGGACAGATCGACGGACAAGATTTAATTACCTAAGATCTGATCGTGCCCCTCGGATCCCGATCTAATGTCCCAGGTGTAATGCTCCGAAACGGTATACCCAATCTAATCTATGCCATCGGCGTAAGATCCAACGGCCCCATGCACACCACCCCATCAACTAACCGAAGCCGCTGATCCCAAGATCAACGCCTCGGCGCCTTCTTCTCCCCGCGAACCTAGTGGTCGCGGCCGTGATTGTGAGCACGGCGGCACCATTGCCAAAGCCGCACACCCAGCCACATGGTAGGTTGTTCTCCACGGTTAGTAGGGCTACGTATGAGGAGGTGACGGCGAACACTTGGTAGGGTTTCTTACCGGTTATTGAGCCACATAGAGCCCTAACGACGAAGGAGGGCGGCTCGGTGGTGCTCGCTGTGTGGCTCAAGTTTCCGTCGAGGGCTCCTCTCTAGGATGGTGTGGAGTTCGGCTACGTTTATACCCCGTGGCACGGTCCGTCTAGCAAAACGGTAGCACGAATTCGGCGGGGACGTGGCGCGGTTGTTGCGCGGATCTCACGGTCGACGAGGAAGTCGCGCGCTCTGGTGCAGAGGGAGGAAGGAGGTTCCGACGAGATGACCCCACCAAGCAGTGAGCGCAGTGGTTGGTGACGCGCGGGTCCCGCCCGCCAGTGAGCGGGAGCGTGGGGGCAGCTGGGTCGGCGTGGGGTGGAGTGGTACTGGCCCGCGAGCGAGGATTCGGCCCAAATAGTGGCTTTTGTCTTTTCATTTTTTTCCTTTTTATTTCTATTTCAAATATTCAAGCCAAATTCCAATTTTTGTTTTGAATTTCAGATGTCCAATCTTAAATATAACCCAAATGTGAATATAAATCCTACTATTTTCTATATTATTATTTATTCTCTTTCCCATTATTTAATTCTAGTAATAAATGACTTTATTACAATTTCCTTTCTCATTTTCTGTTTTATATTTTCATTTATAATTTGAGGTCAAATTTAAGTTATGATTCCTTTATTTCAATAAAATGCATCACAACAAATTCATTAGCATGAGATGCACATTTCTTTATTTATTTATTGGTTACTTGACTAATTTAATACCATTATCTGATTATGAATAGGAAGGAAACTAATGAATCTCCAAAGGTTTCAAAAAAATTCCCATAACACTAATATAAATATATTTATTTATTTATATCATTATTTTTCTCTGATACAATTTTTTGGGCTTTACAATCACCTAGAGAAGTTCACTTGAAAGTCGCCAAAAGAATTCTAAAATATTTGAAGTATACCCCAATATTGGTCTAGGGTATCCCAAGGGTGCTCAATTTGACATGGTCCTCTAAGAAGTAAAACTTGGTTGCTCTCTCTACCACCGAGGCAGAATATATTTCGGCAGGAAATTGTTGCGCTCAACTATTGTGGATGAAGCAAACTCTATTGGATTATGCGATTTCTATCAAGCATATTCCTCTCATGTGTGATAATAAGAGTGTCGTGAAATTGACAACAAATCCGGCCCAACACTCAAGAACGAAGCATATTGATATAAGGCATCACTTCTTGAGAGGTCATGTTGGCAAGGGAGATATCTCAATATATTATATTGATACAAATGATCAGTTGGCAAATATATTTACAAAACCTTTGGATGAATAAAGGTTTTGCAAGTTGCGAAGTGAAATGAATGTGATTGATATTTCAAACGTGGCTTGAAGTTGAGTACACATGTATAGTGATGCACTTGGGCTCTAGAATGTGCTCTCTAAGTCAATTATCGCCTATTTTTCATGATTTTTTATTCTTACATGATCTTAGTGAGTTTATGTGAAAATAGTGTTTCTACAAGTACATTATGTTTATATGCATGCATACTAACTCTTGAATCAGTCGAAATGTCCATATTTGAGCAAAGACCCCATTTGAAATTTAGAATCAAAAAATGGAAAGCGTTTTGAAAAACTTGGTATTAGGCCGCGGACAGTCCGGGAGATGACCGCCTCCGTAGTACCAGGATTTGGATAATCCGGGAGATAGTGCAGACTGTTTGGGATTGCCAGAATGCGGACCGTCCGCTGTGCCCATGCGGACTGTCCGTGATAGACTGATATGTCGGGCAGAGGCAGTCATAGGTCATTTTCAACTCAGAGTCTCTCCTCTCCCTCTCACCAGAAAGGCTCCTTTGTCATTTGTGAGCATACATGAGTTGGATTCGCACACGGATTATCCTCAAGATCACTTGGAACTCAAGCACGATGTCATCCTCTCGGTATTTCAAAAACTTATGGATTTCATTCAAAATTTCAAGTTCTAGGGTTTCTTGAAATCCCTCTCTGGTCTGATTTCGGGTAATAGATTTATCAAATCAATTGGTGGAATCAGTTGTGTTAGTCCTTGTGAACATACTGGAATTTTTTGAAATGTTTTGATTGGTTAAATTGCTTGAATCGGTGATTAGAAGTTGTGAGGTGAAATGGGATTTTAAATCGCCTCTGTTGGGTTATGGACAGTCCGCTAGGGTGGCGCGGACCGTCTGCCCCCCTAGCGTGGACTGTCAGGCCCTTGAAAGTTCAATAGCTCTTCAATTGTACAATTTTGCTTGTTTCTATATAGTAATTATATGGCACTCTTTCATATATTATTGCAGTGGTCTGGGTGGTCTTAAGAAGAAGTTGGCAAGGCGTTTCTCGTCTAAGCACCCCCGTGTAGATGAAGCAGACTATGACCCTGCAACTAATTCTAAGGCCCAATCCTCTGCTGCTGACAGTGTCTCCATTGACATAGAAGATCCACCACATAGTCATCTAGATTTCCCTTTTTAACATCACATGGTGGACCTATGGCAAGAGGAGGTTTTTGAAAGTCATCTAGAGAGGGGTGAATAGGTGAAACCTGAAATTTACAAACTTTAAACATGCACTGTGCTCGGGATTAGTGTTAGAAATAATTCGGAATGCGGAAGATAGTTCTCCTTACCAATAGTTCACAACAACATTGTACATGATTTTCGGTGGCCACAATTATTTTCGGCGGCCAGGGTCGGGCCTTCGAAAATAATTTAATATTTTTGGTGGCATAGGTTGACCGCCGAAAATAAGCTAATTTTCGGCGGCCTCAGACACAGCCGCCAAAAATAGTTTCTTATTTTCGGCGGCCCTACCCTGGCCACCGAAAATTAAGTTTTTAAAACGGCCCCCGACTCCTTTCTTCTCTCTGTCTCTTTCTCAACCGGCCGCGCCGCTCGCTCTCCTCGACGCCGCCTTCTGCCGCGCGCCGCCCACCGTCGCGCCGCTGCCCCTGCTCGCCCACGCGCCGACCCGCCCGCGCGCGCGCTGCCCGGCCGCCGCCACCGTCGACGTCCTCTGCCGTCCTCCGCTACCGTCGACTGCTCGTGTCTACTCCTCCCACCACTTCGCCGTCGTCGCCAAGCTCTTCGCCATCCAAAGATAATTCTCAACATGCTCGATATTGGTTCTATAACTAATATATTATATTTGCAATAGTCTTGGTTTCCACAGCAAGCACAGCAGCAACCATTTGTTTTCCCTCAATTTCAGTCGTCGATGCCTCAGTGCGGATTACATGCTCCGCCACCTCCACCTCAGGTGCTTCAATTTAGTTAAGACTTGTCGTTTGTATCAACCTTTCAAATCTTTACTAAACTTGATTTTGTAGGGATCCGGGGTCATGGGCCACAACACGCCACCACCAGGAGGAGCTTATGCAGGGGAGGGAGCTACTCCAGGAGAGGTTAGTTTGACAAACAATTTGTTTGAATAGTGGTCATGCATGTAACCAATGTCGTTATTAATGTCTTCTTTTTTCTTTAGAATTCAAACCCGTTACATGACTTCGTCAACGAGTTTTTCGCTTCTGGAGGTAGTGGTCACAATTCCAACGACCCCGATATGTGATGGTGTTAGCTTTGTGCCGAATTGTGCGTTGTAATGGACTATTTGTGGACTTTTTGTTTGTATGGACTATTTATAGACTTTATGTTTGTATGGACTATTTGTGGACTTTATGTTTGTATGGACTCCAATTTTATGTTGTAGACTATTTGTGAATTGTGTACTTAATGTTTCTGTATTGTGGATATTGTATGGACTGTCATTTTATGTTGTGATTATATTGTTGATGAATTTGCTGTTATTTTTTGCATTTTTTCAAAAAATTTTTGCTCTGAGATCGTTAATTTTCGGCGACCTCCCTGGCCGCCGAAAATAATGAATACTATTTTCGGCATCCGTTAATTTTTGGCGGTTGTCTAATGGCCGCTAAAAATAATAATTAATTTTCGGCGGTTGTCTGATGGTCGCCGAAAATAGGTTATTTTCGGCGGCTAGACCCGGGCTGTCGAAAATATAGCCTTATTTTTGGCTAATTTTTTCTGGCGGCCAGGAACCGCCGAAAATAAGGCCTTTGTCGTCGAAAATAAGCTATTTTTGACGGCCTTAGGCTTATTTTCGGTGGTTCCTAGCCGCCGAAAATCACTGTAGCTCTTGTAGTGGTTGCTCAATCAATGTGGATAACTTTGGGAGCCAACTCAAATTAATATGAGCAAGAGAACTTTTAGAGAGAGGAAAGAAAGGAAAACAAATCAAGTGGAGATCAACACAAGTGAACACGGTGATTTGTTTACCGAGGTTTGGTTCCAAAGAACCTAGTCCCCGTTGAGAAGGCCACAAAGACCGGGTCTAATCCAACCCTTTCCCTCTCTCAATCGGTCACACAGATTGGTCGAGGTTTCTCCTTAATCACTTGGGTCACTAAGACCCCGCAAGGATCACCACACACTTAGGTGTCTCTTGCTAGCTTTACAAAGCACTTAGAAGAATAAGAATGAGAAGGAGAAAGCAATCCAAGCAATAAGAGCAACAAAAGAACACAAATGGTCCTCTCTCAAGTCTCTAAGCAAATGAGTTGATTTTAGAGCTTGGAGTGAATTGAATGCTTTGATTGTGTCTTTGAAGTGTTTGCCTTTGCTCTTGTATTGAATGAGAAGTGTAGGAGGCTTGGATGGCTTGAATGGTGGTGGTTGGGGGTATTTATAGCCCCAACCACTATTCTAGCCGTTGTTGTCGATGGCACACCGGACAGTCTGGTGGTGCACCTGATAGGGTACTGTTCACTGTCTGGTGCCTGCCACATCAGCAGACCGTTGGAGTTTGGAGCGTTTGACCGTTGAAGTCTTTTGTCCTCTTGCTGCACCGAACGGTCCGGTGGCACACCGGACAGTCCGGTGCGTTCTAACTTCTGACTTGCGCATTGTTCACCTTTTTACTGTTCACCACAGTTGATCATTGGTGCATCTGACCGTTGCTCAGTTGGCTCATCAGACATGTCTGGTGCACACCGGACAGTCCGGTGAATTATAGCGAAGTGTCTTCCAGAGAAACCCGAGAGTGTCCAGTTCGTGGAGTGCTCGGCCAGGGCACCGGACAGTGTCCGGTGCACACGGACAGTGTCTAGTGTGCCACTAGCAGCACAACTCCTTGTCTTTGCTCCAAACTTTGTTGAAATCCCAACTTTATTTCTTCGTTGGTTTATGTTGAACTTTATGCACCTAAGATAAATGACAACTAGGCAAACTAGTTAGTCCACATGGTTTGTGATGGACGTCAAACACCAAAATTGATTATAGGACATGTTTTAAACCCATTTCCCTTTCAGTTTTCTATGGCAGAGTACTGCTCCAAGAGGATAGTGAATCAGTACTCCCTTCCTTGTGACACCAACATTCAGTACATCCACACTCAACTGCAATTTGATGTGTTATGGGGAACTCTCATAGATACAAACTTTCACAAGCATCAGGTTATTGACTAGGAGTACATACAGAGTCAATCTGTAATGGAGGGATTGATTACCAAGTTCAAAACATGTGGCTTATATGATTTTATGGGGCAGAGAACTGATTTGAGTGAGATGGCGGTTAAGCAAATTTTTGCCATGCAGAGATTGACACTAAAGCCCAATTGCTTGTTTGGATGATTGGATTTAAAAGGTATGTGACAACTTTTGTTGAGTTTGTCACTGCTAATAGTCATGATTACAATGTTATCTCAGTAGGACATGATCTCTACACTGACGATATCTTTGAAGATTACGTGCAATATTATGAGCCTATGAGGCTAGGCATTCCTATGAGGTTTGGAGGGACTCCAGGACTCAGGCATCATCTAGACGTTATAAATAATATTGCCATGGTCACTATATTCCCTAAGAGTGGAGACAAAGGTAGGATCAGAGACAAGTTCTAGAACATCATGCACCATGTCATGAATGGTGAGGTGATGAATGTGGTCTTATTCATGATGAGACAGTTGAATGATCTAAAGATAGATAAGAACCAGAACTTGCCCTATGCTCCCTACATTATGGCTCTGATCAATACAAAGACAAGATTTGAGGGCAGGTGTGAGATAGCTCACACTCCTTTCAGACCCTTCAAAAATGAGATTGGATTCCTCACTAGGCCTCTTACTCCCTTCCTTGACAATGAAGAGACTGCTGATGATGATGTGTAGGCTGGTCCTGATGCGGATGCAGCTCAGCAGATGCCTCCTCCTCAGTAGGACAATACTGACAGCCTGGTCCTGGAATTTTGACCCTTATTTCCACCAGATGCAGCTAGGGCTCTAGAACCACATGGACAACCGGTATCAACGTATGATGACTCATATGGATGGCAGGTTTGATGCTCTACAGACTCACATGACTAGTCAGTACTCTACTTTGATAACCAGGATTGATGTCGTAGAAACTCAGTTTGAGTCCCTCCACTATGTGTTCGGGGAGCTTTGTGATCACATTCAAGAGAATGTTCATGATCTTCTTGTGACGGAACCTCCTAAGTCATTAGGCCCACCTCCAGTTGTCCTTGTGCATCGGACCTCAAACAACCCTGCAGGTGCACCTGATCACTTGATAAGTTCGGTATCTGTATTCTTTACCTTGCCCAAGAGCGTTTCACCCATCACGTAGATATTACAACACATCGGAGGTACGAGTATGCGGAAGCAGTTACAGCAACTTATTTTATATTAAAGTATAGAAAAAGTAGTATTATTACATACCAGTAAAATATAAGAGTGCTGGAGTAATATTATTACATACCTTGGGAGGCAAAAACCCCTCCCGATTAACAGTAAAAAGTTCTTAAAGGAGGGCACTTCCTCCCGAGACTTCAGTCTTGGTTTTCTTCCTTAGGCACCACCTTGGAACAAAAGCAACAAAAAATTGCTACTTCCTCACCTACAACAACATGGGTTCGAAAACCCTGAGTACGGAGTGTACTTTCGCAAGTCTTACCCGTCAAAATAAAAGACTCTCAAGGATATGCTGGCTTTTGGGAATCAAGGTATGGCTTGTCAAGAATCAAAGACTGTTTGCAGAAATGCTTACTAATAGTGGATCCTTAAAATCTAGTTTTACTTATCAGGTTAAGTAAAGTTACCTGCATCTAGAGTTCTTTCTACCCTAGTTCAAGCACTTGGCCTATACTAGCCGTTTTTTCATCATCTCTTTAATTCACTGGATTGCTACGTGTAGGTCAGTGACCAAGTCTTCATATCCGAGAAGTAACGGCGATCCGAATCGTTTAATACTCAGCCGAGGATCTCCAATCACACGACATATGTAGCACTTAACCCTTGCATATGTCAACTCTCCACCGGGGTTCTTAAGACCAGATCAGGTTCATGCCAACCGAGAGCACAGATACACCATCGTCCAGCCTCTTGCCACGGAGGGTACACGGTACTCTCGCCATCTCTCCACTCCCATTGCGTGCTATCTTATTCTAGTATTAGTCTACCCGAGGCAAAGCTTACCCATGATGAGGCATGTGACCAGTTAAAAGGTCCTCGATCATCAAGCCTACATCGAGACGGTCCTTAATCGACTCAGACAGAGACACTACACCGAGACTCCCTTCTCGTGCAAGTCAACCCGCCCGGTCTCAGCTTTATTATTTTCAACCCAAAGTTTGGTACCTGGCAGAGGTACATCTTTTCCGATGTTGAACCCATCACGGCCATGATGGATCCACCATCAAGTTTTATTTTTGAAAACATCCCACCCACTTGAAGCATCATCTTTTGTCAAAAACAAAACATTTTGTTTTTCTAGAGCAAGGCTAAGCATAAGAAAACCTTTTTATAAAATAGGGGATCAAGGTAAGGTAATTGAATTCTCAAGGAAGGAAATGCAGCAATTTGTTTAGCACACAATTCCTATCACCTAATGCATCAAGCAAGTGAGAAAGATTTAAAATAGCAAGGAGGTGGCAAATGCACCGGGGCTTGCCTTGTGTTATAGGTGAGTCGGGCTCTGCTCCACAGATGTCAAAATAAAAGCAGTTCCCGGCCGGTGGTTCTTCAGGTGGTGGTGGTGTAGCCCTTGCTTCTTCAACTTCTATCTCTTCTTCGTTTTCTATATATAACCATATATAATCATGAATGCTCATGTAATGCTTATGAAAATGCAAAGATAATAAAAGTATAGTATCTAATGTCTTGAATACAGTTTTTCTTCACAAATCTCCAGGAAATTAGGGTTTTTGGAGTCAGTAGTGTAGTTCATAGGGCAGGCATCACTAGAAGACTAGGGTTTTGAGGTTTAAGCATCAAACATTGTCCAAATCATACCAAACTTTACCCAAGGCTTATAAATAACATTTAAAGCTTATTTAAAAAGTTTAGTGATTTTTGGAGTTATTAATCAATTTCTAAAATTCCAGGAGTATAAGTTTTGGATATTATAAATACTCTATAATTCCCTATTTGGACTAAAAATCATGAAACTATTTTTATTAAATACTATAGAAAATTAGGAACCTAGTAAAATTGGTCTTGCATTTTTTGCATTTTTCTACAATTTTCTAGAAATCCTTTAGTCCTGGCAGAAAAAGAAAAATAAAAAGAGTTAACAGTTCTGGACCGAAACTGGCCCAAGCCGGCCCAGCCAAGGCAGAACGCGCCCGTGCGGCGGTTTTGCACCGAAGACCCTGGCTTTTTAAACAACCCAAAAGAGTCCACGACACTGTTGCTTCGGTCATTTACGTTTACACCGAAGCCCTCCACGTTCTAACTCTTTACAACTCGAGGTCCTTAACGGTGAGCGGCGACGAACCGAACTCCAGCGAACCTGTACCGGCCACGATAAGTAATGGCCGGTGTCCTAACTTGGCTGAAACCTAATTCAACACCTAACGAGTGTTTCCCCTCATCAATTTCACAGTTCGAGCTCTAAATCACTCTGGCCACGGAGGCAGTGCAAACAGCGGATGAGCACGGGTGTTCCCGGCGATCTAGGGCAGTCTTGCTTAATCGAATGGGTCGAGGAGCATCAGTGGCATGCAAGAGTGCTGAAACAAGAGAGTAGAGGACAAGATTGGACCTGAATCGAGCTAGCCACGGCGAGGACCTTTTCACAGTGGCGGAAACCCGATTTGGGGGAGATGAGCAATTTGTGGTCTCTGGTGAACAATTGGAGGCAAGTACTGGTGCTTTGGATGGGTAATTACCCTATGGAGCTCATGGCGTGCTCAATTTATAGGTCTCCTGAGTGGTGGCCAGTGAATTTGAAGGAGACGCGCGGCGGCCGGAGAGGAGGAGAGGTTACTATCGCAGTGATTCATGGCAATTGCGGAATAAGGAGCCACGACGGTCACTGGGTAACGATCACAACTCATGGCGACATAGTTAATGGCCTGAGGCATGGCACAATCACAGTGAAGGGCACAAACTCCGGTGACGGCCGCAAGGCCACGTCGCCGGTGCAAGTGGTCAAGGAACAGCGATGCCATAGTAGCCCGAACTCATCCGCGACGTGATCTTTTTACGGCCGAGCGCAATCTACTTCCTTGTGGCACGAATCACGACGATCGGCGTGAATCCGAGCGCACGGTTCACCAGCGGCGAAGTTATCTGATCCTGGGATATTTTCAGTACTGTACCATCAGAAATCCTATTCAGAGCTTTTGTCTGATTAATTTGCAGGACTCGTATCTTGGATTTTTGCGTGAGAATGTGTTGATCTTTCTGTAACAAGTTTGTAGCTCAACAATCCATCTTCAATTTGACTATAGCAACTATCCTTAATCGAGCACTAAATCCTACTCAAACTTGATCCCAAAGTTCGGCCAGTGGCACTGGTGGCCATGTTTCAGTTTTAAAAATTGACTGACAACCCAACTTTGCGCTTATTTTACTATAATTTCCATTCAACACCAGTGCTTAGTCACTTAATCAAACTTATTCTTCTATGATAGCTCTACAACTTTGCTATATTGACTTTGAGCAAAAACTTCAAGAATCCTAAGATATAAGGCCCCAAAGTCAGCCTCAATCAATTGGTTTTGGACTTAGACACATGAGATACAAAGAGTGGCTTTTTTGCAAATAAGCCCAAATCTCATGGTTTGATTTGTAAACCCTCAAATAGGTAAATCATATGATTAGAGGTGCCCTAATACCTTGGTTTTTGCACTTGGGTCCAAAAATGTGCAACATTTACATATAACCCCCCTAGGGTTTCAACTTAGGGTTTTTAGTGGTCCTTTTTAGGGTTCTAGCACTTCTAGGGTTTGAGTGTCACTTAAGTCCATTAATGGTGATATCTTATGAGTATTTCTCATGAGTTTTGAAGTTTTCTCATGCTTGGGCTTTATTATCCCTCCTAAGCCTGGTTTAGGGTTAGGTACCCTACTCTTAGGGTTTCACCCATAACTAGTCACATCAATACAACTTGTTTGAAATTTTTGCCTAGTTAATGCACTCTAAGTGTAACAAACAAATGATATGCTAATGCTCATGATGTTATGCTCAATTTTTAGTGACAGTAACACCAGGGGTGTTACACTTCTCATATCAAGGATGAACAAAATGCAACAGAGTTTTTAGGACAACTAGGGTGCTCTATCCACTCAATTTGAGACATTGTCCACCTGTGACAACATTCATGAGCTTGATCAGAGGCAACAATGGCTCCAGAATGACTTCAGTCAATTCACCTCGATGTTTGACAGTATTAGCTCTCATCACTACACTATATACCCGTGCCCCTCTCCTGGTGGTCATTGAGGCTCTTCTTTCTGGCAATTGATGACAAAGAGGGAGAGATTTAAGGGGAGATGTCAAAGTCAGGGGAGCTCACTTATGGACATCGAAGACCTCTGTATATGCATAATTACTACTCTTAAGCCTTAATGTTTATGCACTCACGTTTTTCATTAAACTATGTTTGTGAGAATTGTGTCTGTAAACTATGTCTGATGCACTTATGATTTCGAACCATGTATATTTCTTTTATATTTATGCTTTCGCAGTAATAAGTGTTTGGTTGATCGAGTGGTGATGAATGAATAATGCTTAATTCATATCACATTATCTCTATATGCCTCGATGACCATAACTGTAGGAAAAATCTCTGCCATAACTTTGATATATTATGTGTATAACCTTCAACTGGACATATTAATGCACACATGTAGGGGGGCATTTCCTACACTTTGAGTTTTTGACTTGACTTGTCTATTTCTAAGATCTAACTTCAAAGAAAGATAAGTCACTCAAAACTGACTCCTAAATCCTTCTTATACCTAGTGTATGAAGAAGATTTAAAATTTAAATAATCTCTTGATGAATTGTGTAGTGTTGTCATCAATTACCAAAAAGGAGGAGATTGTGAATCATCTAGGCCCCTTTTGTGATGTTTTGGTAATTAATGACAACCATATGTGGACTAATGTTTTTTGGAGAAATAAGAATGTAGGTTGGACCACAGGTAAAAAAGAGCTTTTATCGAAAGTCTTGGAGACTTAAAGCATTGGTTGTGGATCAGGTGAAGACAAAGGTATAACCGGACTGGCAGGCTAGATAGTCATACTATCAGGAGGGGTCAATGACACTTATCTTTGTAAAACTTAGTGCATCTAGAGCATCTTATAGTTGCATTTGCATGAGGACTAACAACGCTTACGATTTCAAGAGTTAAAATCTTTTCAAAAGCGTGGTTGAAAAGTCATGTGGTTCATTGGTCAGTAGACCGTCCGCGACTCACTATGTGGACCAGCAGAAATGTTTCTTCTTGTAGTATTTCAAGCTCTTGTACAGCGAACTAACTAGGATTTTGGTTCGGACCGTCCACGGTCCTAACTAGAGGGATTGCAAGTTTGCACAAGTCCATGTGTGGTTGTGCGGATAGTCAGGCCAGGGTCAGTGGATCATCCGCAGGTGCCAAAATGGTTTGGGCAGGGACTATGTGTTTTTTATCAAGTGTACAACAGACTGTTCGGGGGTTCAGCCCAGACAGTATTGACTCCAAGGTGGCTGTCACACCCGGATTTAAGGGCAAATCCAAGCACAAATCAAATGTGTGCTAGGATCAAGTCTCACACATATGATGACTCATGGTACATACACTACTACATATCATGTTATATGAGACAATTGATTTTTAGTTATTAAGACGTTTATAAAGTGTCCAAATTTGATGGAGTCGCAAAAGATGTCTCACATTTAAGATGGTTGTAAATCGTCTTAAAAGTTATTATATAAGACATTTTAAATTTATAACCGTCTAAAATGGTATTTGTTTAAGTCATTTTATCCAATAAACTATCTTAAACTATGTTTTTGTCTAAGACACTTTTTCTAAAGAACTATCGAGAATATGAACGAATGTCACATCTTTACTATATAATAGGAGTTCTGTACAAAATATCTAAATAGTTACATCATATGCAGACAACGATCCTTCGCAACCATAGTTGACTGGGAGACGGCGGCCTAGACCTCTCACAAACTCATCGCGACATCCTTCATGCTCCTTGTTGGGGGTCTGCTTCATAGCCGAAGGTCCTGTAAGAAGAAACACCTTCAGAAGATCAGCACGGAAACAACGTCGAAGCTACCCGATAGGGAACTTCGGCATAACGACATGCCCAAGACGAAGGATTGCACCGACTTAAAGATGAAAAGACAGATTGAACCATGATAGTTTGTGGCATGAATGTAATCAATTGTAAAGGGTATAAATGTAATTCCACACAGGCTGCGCCCTGTGCCTATAAATAGATGAACAGTACCCCTGTACTGTTCACGTTGATTTGTACTCGCTCGTGCATTACGCTTGTACTATCTCCTTCTGTCAAGCTGAAGGTACAAATGTAATTCTGTATTATTTCTGTTTATTCATGATAATATAATAAAAGATGAGTTAATAATGTTACATAATCATTCATGTTGTTTTCTATGTTTTATATGCTTCTTCTTTCATTAATATACACTACAATCATGAAGGTATGTCCTTCATGACCTTCGTCTGAAGATCATTATGTCCTAATGGGAATAATGTTTCGAAGGACGAAGGGCCTTAACCTTTAACATTTTGTGTTGCCTTGTTCTTAATTCATAGCATTTGAGAACAAGTCTCCAACATTGGCGCCCACCTCCGGTGAACTCACTTCCACTCTTGAGCTGATGGCTTCGTTCAGCAACCAAGCCGAAGCACCTTCGGCTATGAAGCTGGTGCTTCCGATAACAGGCGGCTCAGGTTCAGAGCCGGCTAACAAGAAGCAGAAGAAGGAAGCATAGAGAAGGGTGCAGCATGTTGGGGTGCAGGGACCCTTCATCAAGTCAAAATGGTCTCACATCCCAATCACCTTCTCCCAGGAGGACCTTCAGCTCAAAGATTACCCTCATAATGATGCTATGGTCATATCTTGTGTCATTAAGGGATTTCTGGTCCACAATGTTCTGATTGATACAAGCAGTGCAGCGGATATCATATTTGCTAAGGCCTTTAGACAGATGCAAGAGCCAGAAGATAAGATTCTTGATGCTACACATCCCTTATGTGGCTTCAGAGGAAGGAAAATTGTAGCACTTGGCAAAATCACAATGCCAGTAACCTTCGACTTTGTTCACAATACAAGGACTGAGCAGGTTGTTTTGACATTGTTGACATGGAGTACCCCTACAATGCAATCATTGGTCGTGGGACACTTAATGCTTTCGAAGCAATACTACATCCAGCATATCTATGCATGAAGATACATTCGAAACAAGGGCCCGTTGTTGTTCATGGCAGTCAAGAAGCTGCCAGGAAGGCCGAAGGAAACTGGACAGATTCAAAGGCAATCCATAACCTAGATGGAGCCGAAGCCTGTGAGCAGTATCGATACAAAAGAGAGAAGGCTGCTTCGGCGGACCAGCCGAAGCCTATGCTTTTATGTGAAGATATAGCAGAACAAAAGGTACTGCTGGGGTCTCAGTTATCTGAAGAGCAAGAAAAGAATTTGCTAAGATTTCTATTCAACAATAAAGATGTCTTTGCTTGGTCAGCCAATGATCTTTGCGATGTCAACAGAGATGTCATTGAGCATTCATTCAATGTGGATCCATCCTTCACGCCAAGAAAGCAAAGGCTTCGAAAAATGTCTGATGACAAAGCTGAAGGTGCTCGAAACAAAGTGAAGAGGCTTCTTAGCGCTAGAGTTATTAGAGAGGTCAAATACCCAGAGTGGCTAGCCAATACTATTATGGTGAAGAAGGCCAATGGTAAATGGAGAATGTGCATTGATTTTACAGATCTTAACAAAGCTTGTCCAAAAGATGAGTTCCCATTGCCAAGGATAGATTCTCTAGTAGATGCAGTAGCTTCGTCAGAGCTCATGAGTCTACTAGATTGTTACTCAGGCTACCATCAAATCTGGATGAAGAAGGAAGATGAGCCGAAAACTAGCTTCATAACCCCTAGTGGCACATATTGCTATCTTCGGATGCCTGAGGGGCTCAAAAATGTTGGAGGAAGCTTCAGCAGAATAACAGTCAGGGTCCTTCACTCTCAAATAGGCAGGAATGTGTTGACTTATGTTGATGATATCATAGTTAAAAGCACGAAGCAAGAAAATCACATTGCTGGTCTGCAAGAGACATTTGCCAACTTCAGGCAAGCTGGTTTGAAGTTGAATCCAGAAAAATGTGTTTTTGGGGTAAAGAAGGGCAAGTTCCTTGGCTGTCTAGTATCAACGAAGGGAATTGAAGCTAACCCAAGCAAGATTGAAGTTATCCTTTATATGGAACCGCCAAGCACAAAAAAAGGAGCTCAACGGCTAGCAGGTAGATTAGCATCATGAACAGATTTATATCCAGATCAGCAGAAAGAAATCTGCCTTTCTTTGAAATACTAAAGTCAGCCGAAGTCTTGCAATGGGGTCTGGCTCAGCAAAAGGCCTTCGAAGAGCTGAAGCAATATTTGATTGATTTAACAACGCTACCTCCACCTTCGCCAGGGGCTCCATTGCTTTTATATGTCGCAGCTTCACATTCTGCAGTAAGTGCGGCACTTGTACAGGAGAAGCTAGATGGCCAAGTCAAAAAGCAAGCTCCAGTGTACTTCGTCTCTGAAGTTTTGAGTCCGTCAAAGAAAAATTACATAGAATTGGAAAGGTGCTATATGCTGTGTTAATGGCCTCCAGAAAGCTTTGGCATTATTTTCAAGCATATCACATAATTGTTCCTTCGTCACAGCCTCTGAAGGATATTATGAGGAACAGAGAAGCTACTGGAAGGATTGGGAAATGGGCTGCAGAACTCAATGAATTCACCATTGATTATGTGCAAAGATCCTCAATCTAGTCCCAAGCGTTAGCAGACTTCATCGCTGATTAGACGCCAGGGGCTCACGAAGAAGAAGTAAACAAAGATGTCGAAGCTTGGATACTGTTCTGCGATGGTTCTTAGGGAACCTTCGGTGCAGGAGCGGCTACGTTCCTAGTGGCACCTTCAAAAGTCAAAACATGTTATGCAGCTAAGCTTGATTTCAGTTGCACAAATAATATTGCTGAGTACAAAGCACTTCTATTGGGGCTTCAGAAGTTAAGGGCAATGGGAATAAGAAGGGCCATTCTAAAAACTGATTCTCAAGTTATTTCTGGCCATGTAGACAAAAGTAGCAAGGCAAGAGATCCGAAGCTTGAAAGATATCTGGATACAGTTCGAAGGTTGGAGGCTTCTTTCGAAGGTTTTTCTGTTAAGAATATCCCAAGAGGTGAAAATGAGCACGCAGATTTACTAGCCAAATCGGCGGCCCAGGGGCTCCCTCTACCTTTGGAAGTATTTTTTGAAACAATAAAGGCACCTTCGGTTGAACTCATGGAGAGAGCAGTGCTTACTATTTCTCCGGTACATAGTGAAGATTGGAGGACTGAAATTATATCTTTCCTCCAAGGTAATTGTCTTTCAGATGACGAAGCTTATAATAAGAGAATGGAGGCAAGAACAAGACCATATGTGATAATAGAAAAGGAGTTATACAAACATGGAGTCTGCTCTCCACTTCTCAAGTGTTTATCCAGAACCGAAGGTATAGAGCTGATGAAGGAAGTACATGCAGGTTTGTGTGGATCTCACATTGGGTCTAGGCCTTTGCTGGGGAAGGTCTTCAGATAAGGATTTTATTGGCCGAAGGCAGCTTCGGATGCAGCAGATCTGGTTCAAAAGTGCGAAAAATTGTCAAAAATGTGCAAGAGACCAGAAACAACCTTCGTCGCTAACCTAGTTAATACAGCCAACCTGGCCATTGCAAAGATGGGGCCTGGATTTGTTAGGTCCACTTCCACCAGCACAAGGCAATTTAAGATATATTGTGGTGGCTGTAGAATATTTTTCCAAGTGGATTAAAGCGAAGCCTTTGGCCACAATAACTTCGGTCACAGTCCAGAAATTTTTCTGGCAAAACATTGTTTGTCACTTCGGCGTGCCGAAGGCTATAACTGTGGACAACGGAACACAGTTTGATGCCGAAGCTTTCAAGGAATTCTATGATCAAATTGGCATGAAGATTCATTTTGCGTCAGTCAAACATCCAGTCAAATGGACTAGTCGAAAGAGCAAATGGTATTATAATGACGGGAATGATGAAGCTAATCTTCAATCAGCCTAGAGGAAAGTGGCCAGATGAGTTGATTAAAGTGGTGTGGAGCCACAATACGACCGTATCAAGATCAACAGGTTTTACGCCATTCAAGTTATTATTTGGTGACGAAGCTATAACCCCAGAAGAAGCTAAAGCGGGGTCAATAAGAACAGCAGCTTCGGCAGAAGACGAAGCTGATTATCACATGGCAAAAGACACTATAGAAGGGACCAGACTTTAGGCTGTGGAAAATATCAATAAATATCAAGCCGAAACAATAAAATGGCGTGATTGGAAACTTCGGCTGAAAAATATCAAGCCAGGGCATTTGGTGCTTCGGAGAGTGGCTAATCCAGACATAGTAGGCAAACTACAGCTGAAGTGGGAAGGACCTTTTCTGGTGGTATCTTCGTCAAGGCCTGGTTCTTACAGGTTGAAGGATATGGACGACAACGATATTCCTAGATCTTGGAATGCGGATGAGCTTCGATGATATTATGTGTAATCTGATGTAATCTTTTTTCATTTTTTCCTATGGCACCCTTTTCCTTTCCAAAGGGGGAGAAAGGTTTTTAATGGGGCCATAGTTTGTAATTTTTCTTTTCTTATTCAGCTCCATGAGAGCAAAATCCCCCAAAAGAATGTAAAATGTAACATCTGAGCGGGCACCATCGAGTGCAGAGAAAAAAACAAGGGAGAAGCTCAAAAGTCGTCCCTAAGGGGATGCAGAGCACGACGAAGCTACAAAAAGTCATTCCAAAGGGAGCACAGCGTAAGTTTTCTGCTCGAAAGTCGTTCCTAAGGGAATGCAGAGCCAAATACCGCCGAAATATAAGGCGAAGAAGTTCAAAAGTCGTTCCTAAGGGAATGCAAAACTTACACCAAAAAGTCAACGGTGATACCGTCGAAATACAAGGTGAAGAAGTTCAAAAGACGTTCCTAAGGGGATGCAGAACTTACACCGAAAAAAAGCGGTGCAGCCGAAAAATAAACGGCAAAGAGATTTCAGCTATTCCTAAGGGAATGAAGAGTTTTGATGTGGCTTCGTAAGCGTGTGTCTCGACATTCATTTGCACAATACATCACATCATTCATTGCATTCATATACATTCATTTAGATATTCGTAGGATCATCATCATCATACCACAGAAGTACAGACAGTTGCTTCGGCTCTAATGGCAAGGCTTCGGCAAGAGAAAAAAGAAGCATATTTATGCTTCGTTGTGTACGAAAAGAAGGGAAGGTGTTTTTCGCCTTCGGCTTAAAAAATGCAAGTTTCGTCCACATCAAAGCAGTTCATACATGGACAGAAAGGTAAAAATATATTACAAGGTATGGACAAATTTACAGAGTAGTGTCTGGTTCCTAAATTACAATATTTTTTACAAGGATAATTCAAGAATTTCTCTAAAAAGTTTTTTCATAGTAGTGTCTTCAGCTTCATCACTTCATCACCATCCGCCAAAAGCTTTGGTTCATTGCTCTTCGGCTTCATCGTCCTGTACATAACAAAACGTTATAAGGTAAACTTAAGTTTCAAGGAAAAGGTAAACACCAGGTATGAGTTTATTACCGGCTTGAGGTGACTTCGAGCTTCATCACCAGCTAAGCTTCGTCCACCCTTCGCCCAAATTTGTGTTATAAATCTATTTCCTATGCTTCGGGCCAGGCTAGGGATATCATTTAAGTCTGCTAGTGATAAGCTAAAGTTAGGTCTATTGACGATTTTTCCATGCGTGCAACCAGTTCTCATGAAGGCAACAGCTGTGCCCCGAGAAGCTAGCAGGGCACAGAAATCGTCGTGCCTAGCCATAACTTCGTCAAGAGCATCAACTTCGCCCTCAATGTGTTCAAAAGTCCCTAGCAGGTCTTCAACTGAAGGTTTAAACTTCTCAGAGCTGGCCCCAACTGAGTTGAAGACCTACTTCAGCCGCTGCACGCATCGGTTGCCGAAGTCTAGACATTTATCTTGAAGCTCTTTCAATGATTTCTGTAAATTTGAACTTTTTTCAACTTCAGCCTCAAACTTCGCATCCAATTTCTGGTTTTCTTGTTCGAAGCTTTCTATCTTTGTGAGGAGTTCATTATTCAATCTGGCAATTTTAGCTTGGGCTTCTGCCAGTATGCCTTCCATCGATTGAAGTTCAAAATCCTTCTTCTCAAGAGCAGCTTCGTGATCTTTTATTTTGCTCTCTAAGCCTTCAATTATAACCTCATGAATTTTATCTTCAAGGTCTTGTTGCATTCTTAAGGCTTTACTCAATAGCATGCTCTACGCAAAAACAACTTTCGTCAAAAAACACCTTCGTCATTAAAACAATGAAAAGCTGAAGTAAAGTTTTTACCTTGAAATTAGAATAGAATAAACTACCGACGATATGTTGTCGTCGGTAGTGGCTGATGTCAGCCTCAAGCTTCGGGAAACCAATAATCTTCGATAGAGTACTGATAACCTTTGCTCCAGTTCGGTCTCGGAGGCATCCTAAGCTTTCATCGTCAACACCGCCGAAGAGCAATGCTCCTGGTTGATAGCCGCATGATATTGCATAATCTCTCAGCTCTTCCTTCTCAGCCTTAGACAGCTTTTGACCAATTATGTTTTGAAAATTAAAATCCTTTTCCTCTGAAGTATCTTCGGCGATCTCCTTCTCTTTCCTGGGCACTGTGGCCAGGGTCTCTTCGACAGCTGTAGCAGCTTCTTCCGCGGCCATGTTCAAAAGCATCTTATCAATATCAGAAAAAGTTCCCTCCAGATTTGTATCTTCGGCCGTTTCAGCTTCGGCAGTTGCAGCTTCGGTGGGGGCAGCTTCGGTAGCTGCAGCGTCTTCAGCAATTGGTGTTTTTGACGCTGAGGCCCGCGATGGTGTTTCTTCAATGGCTTCAATAACAGTAATAATTCTCTGCCTTTTTGGCCCAGCAGACTTCTTCGCTGCTGAGAGCTCCCCCTTCTTCTGTAAAAGCTTCATCAGATGTGGCCCCAGTGGACTTAGCGTGATAGGCAAGGATTCAGTCATTACCTTTAAAATTTCTTCCACGTCGGCAACTGAAGGTGTTGAAGGAGTCTCTTCTTCTATTCCAGTTGTTTTTGGCTTTGGAGCCGCAGCTTTCCTCTTCTTCGGAGCAGCTACCTTCGGCTCAGGGCTCGATTTTTTTCCTCTTCAGAATTTCTTCATCTTCTTTTACCATTCTGGCAGCTTATCTGCTCAGAACACTAATAATCCTTTTTTTTCTTTTTTGCCCTCCGGCACCCTTGTTCAATTGCTCGTAATCAGGATATTTGAAGTTCAAGGCATCCATCACCCGATTCAACCTTCGCTTCGGTCGGGTGCCGAAGGCTGCAGTCATCAACTGATCTTCTTTTTTAGTGTAGTTCCCCAAAATTTCGTTGCACATGGTCTCTATCATTTCTAACCATTCTTGACATGGCCCTTTGAACTGTTTCTCAAATTTGAATTTACAAGGTAGCCGCACAAGTTCATTCTTCTCCTTTGTCACCTTTAGTTTCGGCATGTTCCATTCACTTAGCGTCGGGAACACCATATAGGCTAAATATTCTTGGACCAGATCTCTGGTCCCGATCTGCTCGGCTACCACCCTGAATTCCGACACAGCTTCTCGGCATGGTGACCCCAGCACCATACGGCACAACGGTCTGGTCAACCCATAGCTCAAACTCAGCGGGCTCAGCACCAACGCCTTCAGCTTCTCCCTCTTCTTCTCATTGGCTTTAACATAAAACCACTCATTTTTCCAACCAGTAGGTCATTTGGTGCGATAGCTAACCACCGGGGTCTTCATATCTTTGTGGTAGGCGAAGTTGTAGCAACCAAAATTCTCATGAAGACCATCTTCTCTGGCCTTCGTCTGATAGTGAAGCTCGTGCACTCGGTAGAAGGCTTCGGCATTTGGGTCTATTCCCTGGCTTCGGAGAGCCCAGATGAAAACGCTGAGCCTAACGATAGTGTTAGGAGTCAGCTGATGAAGATAGATCTCGAAGTTTTCCAAAACTTCCCCAATCATTTTGTTCAAATGAAACCTCAATCCCACTCTAAAGAAGCTCCTGAAAACTACCACCTCATCTTTTTCCAGTGTTGGAGTGGTTTCTTCTCCACCAAAATGTATCAGCTTCTTCTCAGTTTCTCCGAAGTATCCTAGCTTCACCATCATAGGCATATCAGCCTCAGAAATGGTGGATTTTCCAAAGTCCAAGTGACTGGGTTTGGATGGCATGAGAGTCATGTAATCTTCTTCTTCATCATCAGCATCATCTTCTTCGATGTCAGCCTGTTCAGCTTCGGCAGCAGGTGCACCTTCGTCAGTAACCCCCTCTGTCACAACCATTCCTAATTGTTTCATCACTTTAGAGATCGGGGCAGTCTCTGTGGCTTCGGCCTCTTCTCTGTCACGGGTCACCCTAGCAGTTGAACGAACTCTAGCCATCAGGTGTTGATTTCCTTGCAGTTCTTACGAATGTTGATGATTTTTATGGTTGTGACGAAGCTCTCTTCTATGACGAAGCTAGTTCAAAACGATGCTTTGCTTGAAAATGCGATGGGAAAGCTTCGGCTATGGTTAAATTTTTCAGCAACACAACAGTGCAATGGCAATGAATGCTGTGGTAACTTCACACCTACCCGTCTGTTTATATAGTGCTGCAGGTGTGAAGGTGAATCGTCAAGTCGCCCGTACCCGCTCAACAGTCACCCGCACTCACTTCACGGTGGACCACGGTGCGTGCAAGATGAATCGGCAGACCGTGCATACCCATTGCATGGTGGGACCACCCCGCGCTCGGATTATTTTAATCGTTTCTCGGCAACGAGCTCAGGGAAGGTGTTTTTCGGACCTTCGGCATTCCGAAGCCTAGTACAATTTTTCACGGATCAAGCTCGTTACGAAAAATGATCTAGCACCACGAAGGGGCTACTGTTGGGGGTCTACTACATAGCCGAAGGTCCTGTAAGAAGAAACACCTTCAGAAGATCAGCACGGAAACAACACTGAAGCTACCCGACAGGGAACTTCGGCATAACGACATGCCCAAGACGAAGGATTGCACCGACTTAAAGATGAAAAGACAGATTGAACCATGATAGTTTGTGTCATGAATGTAATCAATTGTAAAGGGTATAAATGTAATTCCACACAGGCTGCGCCCTATGCCTATAAATAGATGAACAGTACCCTTGTACTGTTCACGCTGATTTGTACTCGCTCGTGCATTACGCTTGTACTATCTCCTTCTGTCAAGCCGAAGGTACAAATGTAATTCTGTATTATTTCTGTTTATTCATGATAATGTAATAAAAGATGAGTTAATAATGTTACATAATCATTCATGTTGTTTTCTGTGTTTTATATGCTTCTTCTTTCATTAATATACACTGCAATTTCGTCTGAAGATCATTATGTCCTAAGGGGAATAATGTTTCGAAGGACGAAGGGCCTTAACCTTTAACATTTTGTGTTGCCTTGTTCTTAATTCATAGCATTTGAGAACAAGTCTCCAACACTCCTCATCTTGGTGGTACCTATCCTTGACCTGGGGGTGTGAGTACAACAAGGGTGAGCTCACATACGTTCATCGCTCAACAAGTTGTGGGGAATAATGTGCATGAGCTCACTTACGGTGGGGCTCATGTGAAGTGTAAGGCTTACCAAAGAGAATGGTTAAGGCTGAGCGTTTCTTTTAACAAGTTGGTCAAAATTTTATTAGCAGTTACTAAGTATAAGTAGATAACATCCCAATAACATAAGAGATCATAATTAATAATAAATCCCACAATGCAATGCAAATGATAGATTAAATTTAATTTCATAAATTAATCATGCGAGAGTCCTGAGTCGCTCTTGACCGTGAGCACGACTCATATACCAGTTTTACACTCTGCAGAGGTTGCACCCTTTACCCACAAGTCGTGTATCCCATCTAGCCAGGGTTTGCAAGGCCCTTAAACACTTCCGAGGTGAATGACTAGGGATCCACTATGAGACCTTTACAAAGTTCCACTAGTTTCAGAAATCCTGCTACGATTTCGTGAGAAGAGCGATATAGGAATCCCTCGTCCGAAAAGCCATCGCAGCATGATCGACCCAAGAACCTCCCTAAATCGACAACTTTTCTATCGCCCTTGCCCCTTTCGAGTAAGGTAGTCCTCCGCTAGCTTTCCTAATTAGTCAGTCAAGGGCGTCTCATTCCACCTTTGTGGTAGCATGGTTTCCTCAAGTTAAGCGCCATGTTCCAATTAACAAAATGGTGTTATCATGAATAAAAATTAAACCATAATAATAATGGAACATGATCCTAATTCAAATATAATATTAATCCCAAAACCAGGTAGAGCAATAGCAAGACTACCCAATAGTTCATTTGTTTGTAAGGTGTGGGGTAAACAAAACAAGGGTAACCTATTAGGTCCCATCAAATTAACGTGATCATGACACAGTGATTAACGAGAACATTATTGGGTAAAGAAAAGTGATCAAGGGCACAACTTGCCTTTGTGGTATAACTCCAGATACTTCTCTAATTTGGTATTCAGGTTCCTCGTGACCTCGCTACTACTCATAGTTATACATACAATCAAGCAAATAATGGGCATGGTAACATTACACCAAAGCATAAAAACAAAACAGCGTAAGGATATTCTACGCGTCGCTACGAAATCGTAGGTTCAAGAACCATTAAAATCGATGTTAAAACAAAGAATTTATGGATAAAACATTATTTTAGACGCAATAAATCTAATAGATATGATCTAACATATACATTTAAATAAAGCAGGTATTAATTAAAATATTTGAGTTGATATTAATAATTAACAATTATTTGTAAAATATGTAGGTTAGAACTATAAATTAGATTAACTACATTATCTAGCTATTTAACATTAATTAAACAAGTAATTAATTAATTATTAATTAATTAAATCATGTGGCATAATTAAAATAATGCTATTACTACATACGCAAAAAATAATATGAACCTAACACAACTTAGACATATTAAAATAAATTATTTGACCTAAAAGATATCACATTTTTAATAAATTAGTAGGACTACACAGAAATATGTGACATGTCGGTGGAAAATGTTTGTTTACAAATGCATGACCTAGTTGTTGCCAACTTATCATGATTGTACCTATTGTTAAATTTATATTGTATGACAATCTTGCATATAAAAGGGTACATAGTGGTGGTTATCTATCAGGTAGGAAGCGTCAAACTTATCATGCGGGAAAGACCCCTAACCTACCACTAACTTACTTTACGATCAAGCTCTTCACTCCCTTGTTATTGCTGGTCATCTTGGTTTTTGATTATGAACCGGAGATCCGATCGACGAACCAGAAGCGCGGTGACAAAGCTCTCGTGAGCTGGTCATGGCGATGTTCTGGGCTGCCCCGGAAGATGAACGAACGGTGAGAAATTACTCGTCGAAGTTGTCGTTAGAGTTGGTGAGGAACTCGAACTTCGACGAGTTGGTCATAGCAGCTTATGGCTGCGAGCTTAGCTGGAGGCGGGCTGTTGTGGCTTGGATGGCGGCGGTGCTGCCGTGAGGCTATAGAGGAGACAAGTCTATGATTGATGGCTTCAAGTGTTATGGTGACATGTATTTATATAGGCTAGAAGGTGGGTGGTTACATGATAGATCTAATCTGGTACTTATCTGTTACAATCATATCCTATCTATTAGGAACTCTAACAAACTCGAAACCAAATATGTTACATGACAGATCTAATCTGGTACTTATATGTTACAATCATATCCTATCTGTTAGGAACTCTAACAAACTCGAAACCATATCTGTTACACAGTTGAGAAGTTTGGTCGGGCGGTTACAACAACTACGGTGGTTAGTTTGTTACGAACAACATGGGATGGCTGATGTCATGAATGATGTAACAGTGATGTAAGATCCGGCAAGTGCAATAAAAATAAGAGAAAAAACTCACGTGAGTTGTGTTCCTTAAGTGGCCGAATAGGTAAGCCTTTTATTTGCTATTATTTTTCCCTGTTTTTATTTCCAGGTTTAGTTATCCCATTTCAAATATGATTTTAAATTTTGAAACCATATTTATATGCACAACCAAAACACCAACATGAATGCAAATATTTTACATTTATTTACTCCTTATTTACTTTGCTCAAATAAGTATTTGTATCTATGAAATTCAATAAGCATAGAATGCATCTACTAGGTTAAAACTTCAAAACAATGTGATGTAATGTCTTGAAGTATTCTTAACCCTAGGGTAGGGTGCTTAACCCTGGGATTAGGGCATGTGGGTAATGGGAAGCCAAAATGAGTAATACCTCAAAAGTCATTGGAAACATTCATAAGATATCAAGTTTGATGGATTTGAGTGGCACAAAAACCCTAGAGTGCTCAAAACCCTAAAAGGAACCCTAAAAAACCTAATTTGTACCCTAGGGGGTAATTTCAAATTCTATACACTTTTGCACCAAAGTGTATATATAAAAGTGGTAGAACATAAAAAACCAAGCAACTTTTACATTGGAGAATTTTCAAGTAGTGTGGAGCAATTTGGACTTAATTGCAAAAATCCCAAGAACACCCATGTGTTAAACTCTAAAATTTCAGTGAGATTAAGCTGACTTTGGAGCCTTGTATTTCTTAATTCATGAGGATTTTGTGGCAGAACCTCCCAAGTTATTGGGCCCACATGCACCTGCCCTTGTCTCAAAGACCTCACACGGCTATGCATGTATAACTTAATAGGATCCGTCCGAGTGCCCCAAGGACCCCGGATAAACCACTTACAACCAGGATCACAAGATTAAGTAAACATAAATCACACACCAACATTTGTAGCGGAATTTCCTTATTACAAAAAGTTACAAGTTATAACAAATTCACGTTATGTTTATCGGAGTGATTATAGAAGTGATTCAAAGAAATAAACTTTGAAATGTTATAATTTATTTATAAGTTTGAAATATATGCTAGCTCAGTGATAATCCTCAATAAGAAGTATAGAAGAGCTACTTTAACCTATAAGAAGGTCGTGCCCACCGGCGCTTAACACCATCCACAGCAGCACAAATCTAGTACCTGCAACAGCATGGGTTCGAAAACCCTGAGTACGAAGTTTACTTTCGCAAGTCTTACCCGTCTAAGGAAAAAGACTCTCAAGGATATGCTGGCTTTTGGGAATCAAGGTAAAGTTTAACAAGATTCAAAGACTCTTTTGCAGAAAAGCTTACTATGAGTGGATCCTTAAGAATTCATTTTACTTGTCAGGTTAAGTAAAGTTACCTGCATCTAGAGTTCTTTCTGTCCTAGTTCAAACACTTGGCCTATACTAGCCGTCTTTTATCAACCCTTCAGTTCACTGGATTGCTACGTGTAAGTTAGTGACCAAGTCTTCATGTCCGAGAAATAACAGCGATCCGAATCGATTAATACCTAGCTGGGGATCTCTAACCACACGACATATGTAGCACTTAACCCTTGCATATGTCAACTCACCACCGGGTTTCTCAAGACTAGAACGGGTTCACACCAACCGAGAGCACAGATACACCACCGTCCAGCCTCTTGCCACGGAGGGTACACGCTACTCTCGCCATCTCTCCACTCCCATTGTGTGGTGGCCTTTCTCGTATTCGTCCGACCGAGGCAAAGCTTACCCATGATGAGGCATGTGGCCAGTTAAAGGGTCCTCGGCCAGCAGGCCCACATCGACATGATCCTTAATTGACTCAGACGAAGACACTACACCGAGACTCTCTTCTCGTGCAAGTCACCCACCCGGTCTCGTCTTTATCATTTACAACCCAAAGTTTGGTACCTGACAGAGGTACATCTTTTCACATGTTGAATCCATCATGGCCATGACGGATTCACCATCAAGTCTTTTCTTTGAAAACTTCCCATCCCATATGAAGCATCATCTTTGTTTAAAATAAAACATTTTGTTTTCTAAGGCAAGACTAAGCATCAGAAAACTTTTAAGTAAAACAGGTATCAAGGAATGGTAATCAGTTCCAAGGAAGGAAATGCAGCAATTGTTTAACACACAACTCCTATCACCTAATGCATCATCTCAAGTGAATAAGAGTTTAAAACAACAAGGAAGGTGTAAATCCACCGGGGCTTGCCTGGAATAACACTTGGTTAGTGTTTGTTAGGTGGCAACCAGCCTTTTGTGTTGGCACTTGTTCAGCCTATCCATCTTCAGGTGGATCCACCAGCATCACCTTGCGAGTGGCTCACGCTTTCCAGCCTCTTGTGGTCGACTCAGCTTTGGTCCTCCACATCACGTGATTAATTAACGTACCTCATGGGATGCACAATGCACAGGTATGAATATCAAGATGAATATCGCAAGATAATATTACGATTTTACACAGTGAAGAATTAAACACTTAATGGTGAGATGTATTACAACACTCATGATACTAGTATCAACATATTACTGAATACAACAATCACCCTCTCTATCTTAACCAGATCTAACTCAAACATCAAGAACAATAACAATATACAAGTCCTAACATACTTAGAGCACAACATTGATAGGTTACTACACTTAGAAACAAAGGGGCTTAAATCGCCTAATTACATTTATTAGCTAGACAGTTGAAACACTAAAGTTGTCCTTCGTATACTTGTTTACCAAAACATTCTTTGCCTACCTAAAGCGTCAAATTCCGCATTTATAAGGCTAACTCAATTATTTTAGACATAGTAATCTATTAAATCATTCCTCGCATAATTTGTATCTTAAACTTAGGTTTTATCATACTTAGGTTTTATCATACAAAGCGACTACATTACAAGTATGGACATAATCACACTAATGCATGATATGGTACATTTTAGCAATACCCACTAGCCTATCGATGCACTTTTCACCCAAACCTGCAATTCAAACACGATATCACACCTAACAATATATATATGCTTAATAATTGCAAAATACGACTATAGCATTACAAGTAACTAAGGCAATGCATTATACACACGGTAAGTGTTGCTCTAGTTTGCTTTTCCACCTAGTTATAATACGCCTATTTCATAATTATGCCCACACCCACACCGCATAGACGAGACATTATAGCAAGTATCTAACACAATCACAATGCATATGCTACCGATAAAAGAACTGATGTATTGATATAGTTAATTAATCCAATCATTGAACCGCTAGCATAAACAGTGAATCGACTAACCACACTAAATAGAACTTGAATCTCGCTACGTCGAGGATGATCACCGGTTCATGCAATCATCAAACACATGTCGAGCAGAGGCTAATGAGATCGCAGATGAGAAACAACAACGATTTCCGGATTCGACATCCCGTTGAACACATGGTGAGCGTCACACGGAACTCGTAAGCCGTATGGAGTCACCGCGAGAGCAGGCAGCCAACATGCCGGCACATGAGGCCATCGGATGGAGGCGAGTTGACGTGCTGGGGAAGGACACCAGTGTCCAGGCGAACTGGCTAAAGATGGTGACGCGGCACCATGGCGAGGCGAGGCAAAAACCCGGGAGCATGGATAGATCGTGCAGCCAGAGCACGAGGGCAAGCACGAGTGCTGGGGCGAGCTGAGACCAGAGGACGGTGGCGGACTTCACCGGCGAGGCTTTGTAGGTAGAGTTCGGCGCTCGCGCGCGCAACCATGGATGGAGGCACGGAGCTGGTGACGGCGGACTGGGGATGGAGGCTCGGCACCAAGGAGCCGTGGCTGAGGGAGAAGGAAGATAGCCAGTGCGTGTCTCAACAGAGAAGATCAGCGAGTAGAGTAAGCACACGGAGTAAATCCACCACGAGGATGACAGGGACACGAGCGTCGACGGGATCGATGCTAGGGCGGGCGAATCAGCGCGACGGGGATGAAGGCCAGGGAGCAGGGATGGCCAGACCTGCCGTCACCAGCAAGCTGACATGGGGAGGGCACAGCGGCTGGCGCCAGAGACGTCGAGCAGGAAGTCGAGATCCGAGCTGGGGCTGGAGTTGGAGCAGAAGCTGGCGGCGGGGTACTGGAGCGCGGTGGGCGCGTGCCCCTGCGACGCATGCACCGCGGAGCCGGCCAGCAGAGAAGTAGGGAGCAGCACAGGGGAAGAACGAAGCGCCACCATGGCGGGCTAGGCAACCATGGGACAAGCTCCCGGCCACCATGGAGATGCGAGCACTAGCGGCCATGGGAACGACGCCGGGCTCCGAGCAGGGACCACGGGCGCGCGCAGGATGAGCTTGTTGCCGAGTGGAGCAGGGAAGCAGGGAGGAGCACGCGCCATGGAGACGAGGGAGGAGTTCGGCTGGGCGCTCGGCCATGGGAGACGGGAAGGAGGGAGCTACGCACGTGGGATAAGGCCATTGGCCGTCGAGCGGTGAAAAAGATCAGGGAGAACCGCGACAGCGGATAGGAATGAGCGAGGATATTTTCCAAATTTTTTTAATTTTTTTTCTTTTTTAAAAAAACACCAGTATAAATCCGAATTTTAGAATTTGGGTCTGGGCAAGACACAAATGGACCGAATCAAAATAATACCAACAATACTATTTTAGACTGCATTCAACTTGGTTAATATTCTCATGGTCAGATAATTTGTGTACAGTCATATATGTCTGAATTCTTAGATATAGGCGGGACGCAATCCGACCAAACCACGACATCGACTTCGATAATTTACTCTGTGTTTGATTTAATTGAAACCAGCTGAAACCTTATCTGCTAACGTACACTTAATTTCGTTGCCAAGATAACGTGCTAAAGAAACAATCTGAATTATTAACCTTGCGCACGATTTCTCGGATAACGCACGCGGTCAAAATTACGCTTTCCAAATTGCATTTACTTAACCGAGCAATTTAAACCAGCGTAGAACTTGTCATCATGCGAGATGATTGAATTCTAAACTCTGTGAGATCCTTTTAATATTCTTGATGGACAGAGATGTAGTGGACAAAGAAATCATTATTCGTGCTGACATTTATCACTGAGATCCATATATGCTGCCTAACATGAGGCAAACATCTGGGGTGTTACAGATTTTGCCTTAGGTCAATACATCAAAATTGTAGAGCCATGATAGGAGTACAACTTTGATTAAGTGACTAAGCATTCATGCTGTACAAAAATTAGAGAAAAATGAGCCTGAAGTGGGGCTGTCAGTCATAATAAAATTCTGAACCTAGCTTAACAGTGGTGCTAGTCTGACTTTGGAAATAAATTAAAGACGATTCGATTCAGTGGGTTTAAGTCCAAGGTCACTATGATGAAGTTGAAGGTGGTATATACATAACTTTGCTAAAGTAAGGTTGGGTTGTTGCTATGTGAAAACAGAAGTAATGGTGCCTTGAAGTGGCGCTGTCAGTCGGTCTGATGGGGAAAGAAATGCAATTACTGCATTTGGTCATACTGAAGCTAGGGTTCAGTGTTATTGAGCCAACTTGGGCGTCGTCGTGTGCTTAATCCATGGGGATTTTCGGTATGGTCGTTATACCAAAGTGAAAGAACATTGATTAATGCACCACATGCGGACCGATTTGCAAGTAACTACATGAATTAGGGCGCAGTGCTCATCCGAATTTGGGCTAGCAGGCAAGATAGCGATCTGGGTTCAGTGTACCTCACCGGGGATAAGAACGCCACCACTGACGTGTTCAATGCTCGAACTTGCGTTATTTGGTAAAAATCTTCCGCGACGTGGCGCATGTAACCATGAGGTGGCGTCGTTCGACCGAAGTATTTCACCTGGGCGCTCGTCGTGGCCTTACCCGCGTGCAAGCTCGCCAGCGCACATGGAGATCTTTTGAATTCCGTCCGATTATGGCAACCTGCCTATAAATTGAGCCCGAGCGCTACTTCTTTACTACCTTACGCACCTGAGTGCTTACGCAACCCGCTCAATTTCGTGAAGAAACCTAGTAAAGTCGTTGGCTCCCCCTTCGCTGTTCTTGGCTCCGCTGTGAAAGACCCCTCCATGGCCAGGTCAAATTGAGCAAGCATTCCTTAAATTCTATTCCGTTCGAGCTTCCTCCGATGCTAGGGGTACTCCTCGATCCATTTAATTTAACGTTACTGCCTTTATCTCACCGAAACAACCCTTCGACGTTGGAATATTCCATGGTCTGCCACCCCGACGCGGACCGCCCTCTCTGTTCTTCGTCCTACCCATCCCACTACCGTCCCGAGCTCCTGGTGAGTCCTTAAGTGCTTGTCATGCCTATCAATTGAGTTCTACCGTGTCGCGGCTTTGGGACCAAGCCCAGCGAACCTCGGAGTCTGCCATGAACCGAGTACCGTAGACCGTAGGCCATAATAATCCGATTGGTTGTGGGGTGAGGGTTGGTTATGCCTAGGGAAGTGGTCGGGGTGCTCGTTGCCTTGAAAGAGGGCTGCCGGCGGTGAGCTCCGATAGCGGTCGTCTGGTGTTCGACGCGGCGGCGTCGGGGGTCTCGCGGACATAAATAGAACCAAGAAGAAGAGCTTTGATGTGAGTGTAAGTGACTCATGTGAATAGTATCGGTGAGCGCTTCGCAATTGTTTGAACGATCAGGGGCCTTTGCGCAATCCACCCGCGCGGTCGCTGGCGCGCCTGAGTTCTGTGTAGGCCTAGGTCTGTTGGGCTGATTTCGGCCCAACACTGTTAATAGTTTTTCCTTTTCTTTTCCAAGTAAGTTTGGAAATCCATAGAAATTGGTAGAAAAATGATTAAAAAAATGGGACCAATTTTACTAGACTCCTAAATTCCTCTACTATTTAATAAAAATAGTTCTAAGATTTTTAGTCCCAATCAGGAATTATTTAGCATTTAAAGATGCCTAAACCTAGCCTTTTAGAATTTTAGAATTTAATTGGTATCTCCAAAAATAGTAAAACTTTTTGGGTGAGCTTAATATGATGATTAAAACCCTTGGGTAAAGTTTAGCATGCTTTGGACATTGTTTGATCCCAAACCCAAGAAACTAGCCTTCTAGGATTTAAAAACCTAACCCTAATACATCACTAAACTAGGAAACTCTAGTGACTAGTGGGCACCGTGAAGGAAAGTTGTATTCAAGATCCAACTTAGTGTGTTTCTATTGTAATTGTATATTCATAGCATCACATGAGCATTCATGTATATGTATTGTTATGTATAGAAAACGAAGAAGAAGTGGTAGTCGAAGAAGAAGTTGCCCCCACAAGCTGAAACTCCACCTGTCGAGAATAACTTCTACTTTGATATTTGTGGAACAGACCCTGAGCCTCCTACAACACAAGGCAAGCCCCGGTGCATTTACCCCTTCCTTGTTATTTAAAACTCTTTATTACTTGAAATGATGCATTAGGTGATACGAGTTGAATGATAAACAATTGCTGCATTTCCTTCCTTAGAACTGTTTACCATTCCTTGATACCTGTTTTATTTAAAAGTTTTCTGATGCGTAGTCTTCCTTTAGAAACAAAATGTTTTGTTTTAAACAAAGATGATGATTCATATGGGATGGGAAGTTTTTAAAGAAAAGACTAGATGCTGAATCCATCATGGCCATGATGGGTTCAACATCGAAAAAGATGTACCTCTGACAGGTACCAAACTTTGGGTTGTAAATGATAAAGAGGAGACCGGGCGGGTGACTTGCACGAGAAGGAAGTCTCAATGTAGTGTCTCCGTCTAAGTCGATTAAGGACCGTGTCGATGTAGGCTTGATGATTGAGGACCTTTTAACTGGACACATGCCTCGTCATGGGTAAGCTTTGCCTCGGTCGGACCAATACTAGAAAGGCCAACACGCAATGGGAGTGGAGAGATGGCGAGAGTAGCGTGTACCCTCCATGGCAAGAGGCTGGACGGTGGTGTATCTTTGCTCTCGGTTGGCGTGAACCCGGTCTAGTCTTGAGAAACCCGGTGGCAAGTTGACATATGCAAGGGTTAAGTGCTACATATGTCGTGTGGTTGGAGATCCCCAGCTGGGTATTAATCGACTCGGATCACCGTTACTTCTCGGACATGAAGACTTGGTCACTGCCCTACAGATAGAAATCCAGTGAAATGAAGGGTTGATAAAAGACGGCTAGTGTAGGCCAAGTGCTTGAATTAGGATAGAATGAACTCTAGATGCAGGTAATGATTTAACTTGATAATAAAACTAGATTTTTAAGGATCAACTATTAGTAAGCATTTCTGCAAACAAAGTCTTTGAATCTTGACAAGCTTTACCTTGAATCTCACAAGCCAGCATATCCTTGAGAGTCTTTTTCTTTGTCGGGTAAGACTTACGAAAGTACACTCCATACTCAGGGTTTTCGAACCCATGTTGTTGTAGGTGATGAAACAACAGAGTTTTGCTATTTTTGCTTAAAGGTGGTGCCAAAGGACGAGGCCAATCAGTAAACTGTTTGGGGAGGATGTGTTGCCTCCCAGTTTAAAACACTAAGCTTTTGTGTGGGAGCATGTTTTACCTCCCTGTTTTGTAATAATAAGTCATGCACCCTTAACACCCGGTATTATAATAAACACTCTCTCTATATTTTACGAATGTACATTATGTTATTGTAATCCGTTTCTGCTTATTCTTTCCTCCGATTACGTGTGTAATGTCTGCGTGATGGGTGAAGCACTCTTGGGCGATATGATGATGATACAGATGACCGAACTTGTCGAGTGATTATGTGCATCTACATGGTTGTCCGAGGTCCTTAGGACAAGGACATCTATAGGTGGGCCTAATACCTTGGGAGGTTCTGTGACAGACACGAGGGAAGCAACTATGAACAACAACAACAAAGATATGTGGAACTCAACCTCTCAGTAGATTAGGATCTACTCTTCATCGAGGTTTTCCTAAGAACAACAACAAAGATATTCTGGGGGCTTTGGTATGATCCTAGGCACCCACAGTTCTATCAATGGTATTAGAGCCACCTAAGAACCCTATATATCCTTTAAGTCCAAACTTTTTAGGATTATATGTGGACATATGTTGTGCCTTCGTACATTTTCATGAAATTTTTAGGGCATTTGTGTACTATTAATTTTTTCCTACATAAAATCATTAAAATACAATTAAATTCATAAATTATTCTAGTGTCAACCGAAGATAACCTCAAGCCCACATAAAAATGATAAAGTGAAGTATTGATTATGTTGAAACTTGGATACTTAGAGTGATTTCATGTGTAATTCATGCAAAAAGTGGAAGTGATATAACGCTGCCATCTTGTGAATTTCACGTGTAACTCACGGTTTGCCACCCTAAAGAGGCATTGACCACCACATCCCACTGTTGCTGGGGGCACAACCATTTTGGTTGCGACCATATTGCTACACGCCTCAACAAAAGGACAAAATAGAGAAGAAAATACAAGAAATGTTGTCCAGTGGAATCATACAACAAAGCTCGAGTCCATTTGCCTCACCGGTATTATTGGTAAAGAAAAAGACGGGGAGTGGAGGGTATGTGTGGATTATAGGCGTCTTAACACGTACATTGTCAAGAACCGTTACCCCATGCCTATATTTAATGAAATCATCGATGAACTCAGTGGTGCAACCATTTTCTTTAAACTTGATCATCGCTAAGGTTATCACCAGTTTAGGATCAAGGAGGGAGATGAGTATAAAACAACATTCCAAACGCATGAATGTCACTATGAATATAGAGTGATGTCCTTTGCCTAACATGAGCCCCTACCACCTTTCAGGACTTGATGAACCATGTCTTGTCTCCATTGGTTGCGGAAATACGTGGTAGTGTTCTTAGATGATGTGCTGATGTATAGTGCCACTCTGGTATACCATGTTACACATCTCGAACAAGTGTTTCTGTTACTTAGTCAAAACAAGCTTAAATTGAAGCAATCCAATTGTTTGCTTGCACGGGACAAACTTGAGTTTCTAGGACATATCGTGAGTGCAGCTGACATTGCCACCGATCCAGGAAAGATACATATAATCAAGGAGTGCCCTACACCAACTTGTGTTAAGAATGTCCACAAATTCCTTGGAATGGCAAGGTGACGCCCTAGCTGTTGATTCGTTAGACGGGCTCACCGGCGTTGCTTGCTACATAGGAAAAGGAATAACTTATCAAGCAACAATTTTCGGCCGCTTCAGCTTGGGGACGAGTTGTATCTCGAGGGAGAGATGTCAACAACCCTTCAATCTAGGGAAGGCAACAGAAGATGCTGATCGCGGGAGGAGCCATCGCCCACTTGGACCAAGAGCAATCGACGTGCGATCCAGCCCAACAACAAATACATGGGTCTCTAGTGGATGACATAGGCGCACAACTGTCTGTAATCACATGATATATATATATGGAACCAAAACGTGAACAAATTGGCAAAGTTGGGATATTCATACACTTGCTGGTGGTCGACGACGATATGTGGACGTCGACTAGATCAATATACTATACCAATTTTGCGTGTGTGTTAACATATCACTTTCCATTGGGGAGGGTCACTTATCTCACAGAAAAATTTATGGGTTCCTACCGGGCACCAAGTACTGCATGATTTTAATGAAAACACTAAATCTCACAGATATGATAGAAAAAAAGAAAACTAGATCTTTTATACTCCATCCGTTCATTAATATATGACACTGTTGATTTTTTAAAAAACTTTAATCACTCGTCTTATCAAAAAAATAATGAGTTATCATTTATTTTTTTTACACTTAAGGTAGTTTGTGCTTAACTTAAAATTTTACATTTTGAATAAATATTTTTAATAAGATGAGTGATCAAAGTTTTCGAAAAAAATCAATGGTATCATATATTTATGAACGGAGGTAGTAGTATCTCTACTACTCTATATGTTAGCAGTGTAGGCGTCCACACTGCCTCGTTCTACCATCGCGCGCTCCGCCTCCCTCCCCGCGCCCACAGTCCCCAGTCCCCACATCCGCGTCCACAGTCCCGTCGTGCCCGCAGTCCCGCAGTCTCCCGCGGACTCATCCTCGGACGCGCGGATGGAAGGTTGTAGCCCTTGCGCCACCAAATCCCGTGGATCCGCCGTCAATGGAAGGTCCATGGCCCTGCACCCCCAAATCCCGCGGGTCCGTAGTCCCCGCCGCCGAGCAAAGCCGCCGCGCCTGCAAATCCGCCGCGCCCGCATTCCTGCTGCCGAGCCCGACGACAAGATGGGCGAGGAGTGGATTTTTGAGACGTGGTTGACAACAATGGACAGTAGGTTGCCATTTTCCTTGCCTGACGTCTGGGCACGACTCCTAGATCCCCTCGCCTTCGCCGGGGCAGAGCCCCTGCGTGGTTGCGCGGCCGCAGCGCCACCAGGGACACTCCATCCGCTCCGCTCTGCTGCAGCTGGACTCCTCCCTGGGGTCCCCATCCCCGCGCGATGGCGGCACCGACGCGGGCGACTCGGACATTGAGAACCTCACCGACTCCATCATCGACTTCCACCTCTACGAGCTCGCCGCCACTGGTGGTGCTGCTCGCACGGGTCCTGATGCATATGAGGTTTGTCACTTAACCTTTTATGAATTTGATTCGTTTTTCCCTTACATAAATCCAATCAATTTTAATTTTTTGTAGGTTGCATTGAAATTCGAGCATCGTAACAGTAAAGGATGCAATTATGGCCCCCCATATGAGTGGCAAGTTTATAAGTATGTTGCTCATCATGTTGTCTTTCCTTTGTCGTGGGCACTATTTCTTTCTGACTATTGGCATTGTTTGCTAGCACTCTCAATGGTTGCTATGGCATACCATCGGTCCACTACAAGGGTCGTCAGGGCGAATACTATATACTTGTGAGTTCGATTATTACTCTATTTCATTGCAGCTCAACAATGTTTATTCACTTAACTTTTTTCAGGTAATGGATATGCTTGGTCCCAGCCTTTGGGATGTGTGGAATTCGATGGGGCAGACGTAAGTATCTTCCATTTTTTATGGTATCTTTTGTCACTCATGTATCAGCTTCTAGACTAAACGAGTCAACAATCTCAAACAGGATGACTCCAAATATGTTCGCTTGCATTGTTGTAGAGAGCATATCAATTCTTGAGAAGCTCCATTCTAAAGGGTGAGCTAAAATTAGCTATCTTGAACCTAACATTCTTAGATGTATGTATTACTGTTGATTTACACTATGATCATCTGTTTGCCAGGTTTGTGCATGGTGATGTGAAACCAGAGAATTTTCTGCTTGGTCCGTCTGGATCGCCTGAAGATAAGAAGCTTTACCTTATAGATCTTGGTTTAGGTATGCATTTGTCAATTTTTTTATCCAAGTGTTTACTATTCCATGCCACCTTTGTTTCTTTGAAACTTCATAGATTTTCTTAGTGTTATTTTCCCAATTATCTCCCCCTTCTTTGTTGTTGTTGATATGTGGCACCCAAAATTGTACAACATCCAAGTGGAGAGAGAATAATGGTCATCATGTTGATTATGATCAACGACCTGATATCTTTAGGTTGGTTATATTCTCATTAGGTGCACTTTCCATTAATAAATGGTCTTCCTTAACCTATCCTCTTGTTTCTTTTTGTAGGGGAACAATTAGATATGCGAGTGTCCATGCTCATTTGGGGCGCACTGGTAGTAGGAGGGATGATTTAGAGTCACTGGCATACACCCTTATTTTCCTGATAAGAGGAAGATTACCTTGGCAAGGCTACCAGGTAGGTTTCAATACACATGTTGACTCAACATTATGGTATTCTTCTGGAACGCCTGTCATCCTGCAACAATGTTTGTAGGGAGATACCAAGAGTTTCCTTGTTTGCAAGAAGAAAATGGCTACTTCTCCGGAGATGCTTTGTTGTTATTGTCCAGCTCCATTCAAACAGTTTCTTGAGATTGTCACAAATATGAAATTTGATGAAGAGCCAAATTATGCCAAGCTTATCTCTCTTTTTGATGGTTTGATTGAAGCACCTGCTTCGAGACAAATCAGAATTGATGGGGCTCTCAAGGTCTGTACTAACTATTCCCTCTCTTCATATATAGTTAGATTTCTCTATTCTTATATTTATTTGTTTATGTACTATAGGTTGGACAGAAACATGGAAGATTAGTTGCAGATCTAGAAGAAAATGAACAACCTAAAAAGAAGGTTAGATTAGGGAGCCCAGCGGCTCAATGGATTTCAGTTATAATGCTAGGCGGCCCATGAAGCAGAGGTAATTACAAGCATTTAATTATATCAGATGCTACAATGCATGATAGTTATGTTATACGCGCTGCATTTCTCTAGCAATACAAAGCTTTGTAAACATGATCATTGAGATGTGATGAACTATTGTTGCTAAGCTTTGTTATCAACATCGTTGCTTGTTTCTTAGGTACCATTACAATGTGGCTGACTCGAGGCTAAGCCAACATATAGAAAAGGGTAACGATGATGGGCTTTACATTAGCAGCGTGGCTTCCTCGGCAAACCTTTGGGCACTCATCATGGACGCAGGAACTGGTTTCTGTTCTCAGGTTTATGAGCTCTCACCAGTTTTCCTCCACAAGGTACAGTATTATACTATCCGAGTGAAGCCTGACGACCATACCTAATAATTAATTGATTTAGCCAGGAAGCGTAACTCTGTTTTTGATTATACACAGGACTGGATAATGGAGCAGTGGGAGAAAAGCTACTACATAACAGCAATTGCTGGATCATCCAATGGGAGCTCATTGGTTGTCATGTCCAAAGGTCTTGATTTGACCTTTTTCTTGTCATTGCTCAGGCTTGCATATTGATCTTCCATTTCCTCACTACTTTCCCGTTAGCAGTGCAAAATCCTATTGTTTCTCTTGTATGTCATAATGCAATCTCTATTTTAAGCCCCGTTGCATCCCGCATTAACTATCAGGGCCTGCGATGGTAGTAATTTGGGGTAATATATTTCCACTGCTGCAGGAACTCCTTACACCCAGCAATCATACAAGGTTAGTGAGTCGTTTCCTTACAAGTGGATCAATAAGAAGTGGAAAGAAGGGTTCCATGTGACATCCATGGCCACCGTTGGGAATCGCTGGGGCGTAGTCATGCCAAGGAATTCAGGGTTCTCTACTCAGGTTAGGATGATTGCTTTGACCGCGCAGCAGTATCTGTGCTGTGGGCTCGCCTTGCCAGCGCTCACACTCATCTGAATTGTGTCAACTGATGCCTGAACATTTAACAAGGCATTTAGCCCCCCTTTCCCAACTACTATCAGGTTGTAGAGTTGGATTTCCTGTACCCCAGCGAAGGCATCCACCGGCGCTGGGAGAGCGGCTACAGGATAACTTCCACGGCGGCCACCAACGACCAAGCTGCTTTCATCCTGAGCACGCCAAAGCGGAAGCCGATGGACGAGACCTAGGAAACGCTCCGGAACTCCACCTTCCCCAGCTCACACGTCAAGGTATGTCCCTTGCAGCTGCAAACCACGTGTCTTAAGAAACATCTATCTTGCCAATGCTTCAGATCTCGCTGCCATTTGCATCTCCTGTCACTGTTCCAAGCTGACCTTGCAAAAACTTCGTAGGAGAAATGGGCCAAGAACCTCTAATCGCTTCGATCTGCTACGGGCAGACCGTGTGCTGATGGCGCACACGTGGGAAATGGAAGTCGAAGCGCCTCACATCAAGAGATGCGAGATGGGGCGTCAAGTCGAAACCAATTCTAGTGATAGGATCAGTGTATCTCTGAAGATACGGTATGGGTTACCCTACCGTATTTGTAAAGAAATGATGTCGGGCGAACGACCTTTCCTAACGTGTTTGGGCATAAATTTGTTGTTGTCGCCATATTTTGACGGGAGTTTCTCTCGTGTTGTCGGTAGAAATTTGCGTGTGCACTCTTCCCATTTTGGGGCCCATGCAATGTGTTTCACCCGATGTATCGCTGGGCTACCTGTGTCGTGAGCCTCAATGGCATTTTATTTTGAGAGACGTAGATAAATTGAATTGGTTGAATATTTAGAGCTCAGTCAGTCAAGGCCCGATTAGCTTCTCTTTTTGAGATACAATTCCCGGGCTATGTCAGTAGCAGCGTATCTAATACTCCAGTCGTTCCAAAATATATTTCGTTTAAATTAATCTCTACTACTCTATAAGCTCTTATTGTAGGCGTCCACAGTCATCGGTTCTGCCATGTAGCCCGCTAGCCCCTGCGGTGCCCCTCCCCTCACGATCGCGCAGGCACCTTTTCGCCGCCCCCGCCCTGAATCTCGCCCCCCGCCGTAGATCTCACGCCAGCCATGCCTATCAATCTCGACTATGCCCGCCAATTTTGGCCAGCCCCCGCCGTACCCTCGCTTACCCTCGCACCCTCTCACACATGCGCATGGAAGTAGCCTCCTCGCTTTGAAAGGAAGGCCCCCCTCGCTCTGGAAGGAAGGCCCATTCGTGCTGGAGGAATCCTCGCCCAAAATCCATAGTTGTCGTGCCACCCTTCCATCCTCGGCACCCCCTTCGGCAGCGCCCCCCTTCTAGCCCCCTTCCAACTTCGACGCCTGCGTCGGATGGACAACGTGCGATGCAAGCCCGAGACCCCTCCCTCCCCACCCACCATGCCCTCTCCCTCCCCTCACAGCCGCCCCTCTCCCCACCCCCTGGATCACTGTGTCACAGCCCCTCTCCTCACCCTTTGCATCATCACGCCGCCACCGCTGTGTCGGGTCCGTGTTAGCCACCTCCCTCGCTCGCGAGGCTATGGCGACTGCCACCGCTCATGAGGTCGCCCATCTTCCTGGAGCTATGGTCACCAGAGCTGGAAATACTGGGCCTCACCACTACCTTCGGCAACGTCCACACCACCCTTGCCACGCGCAACGCGCTCCACCTGGTGTCGCTGCCTACCTTCCTTCCTCTCTCTCCCCCACCCTGCTGGCCTATTCCGCCCACTCCGACCGCGGCTCACATTTGCTTCTGATGTGTGTGCTTGAGTTGGAGGCTGTTGGCAGGACTGACATCCCCGTGGTAGAGGGATCCCATCTAACGATCAAGGTAGCTATTGAAAGTCGCCTAGAGGGGGGTGAATAGGGCGAAACTGAAATTTACAAATATAATCACAACTACAAGTCGGGTTAGCGTTAGAAATAATAAAGAGTTCGAGAGAGAGGGCGCAAAACAAATCGCAAGCGAATGAAGAGTGTGACACGCGGATTTGTTTTATCGAGGTTCGGTTCTTGCAAACCTACTCCCCGTTGAGGTGGTCACAAAGACCGGGTCTCTTTCAACCCTTTCCCTCTCTCAAATGGTCCCTCGGACCGAGTGAGCTTCTCTTCTTAAATCAAACCGGGAACAAAACTTCCCCGCAAGGACCACCACACAATTGGTGTCTCTTGCCTCGGTTACAATGGAGTTTTGATCACAAGAACAAGTGAGAAAGAAAGAAGCAATCCAAGCGCAAGAGCTCAAAAGAACATGGCAAATCTCTCTCGCTAATCGCTAAAGCCTTGTGTGGAATTGGAGAGGATTTGATCACTTGAGTGTGTCTAGAATTGAATGCCTAGCTCTTGTAAGTGGTTGGAAGGTTGAAAACTTGGATGACTTGAATGTGGGGTGGTTGGGGGTATTTATAGCCCCAACCACCAAACTAGCCGTTTGGGTGGAGGCTGTCTGTCGCATGGTGCACCGGACAGTCCGGTGCGCCAGCCACGTCACCCGAACGTTAGGGTTCTCACCGTTGGAGCTCTGACTGCTGGGCCCGCCTAGATGTCCGGTGGCGCACCGGACATGCACTGTAGAGTGTCCGGTGCGCCGCTTCGCGCGTGCCTGACTTCTGCGCGCTCTGGCGCGCATTTAATGTGCCTACAGGTGACCGTTGGCGCCGAAGTAGCCGTTGCGCCGCTGTCACACCGGACAGTCCGGTGTACACCGGACATGTCCGATGAATTATAGCGGACTAGCCATTGTGAATTCCCGAAGCTGGCGAGTTCAGAGTCGCTTCATTCCTGGAGCACCGGACACTGTCCGGTGTGCACCGGACAGTCCGGTGAATTATAGCGGAGCGACTCTGCATTTTCCCGAAGGTGAGGAGTTCAGCGCGTGGAGAACCCTGGTGCACCGGACATGTCCGGTGGTGCACCGGACAGTCCGGTGCGCCAGACCAGGGTGCCTTCGGTTGTCCCTTTGCTCCTTTGTTTGAACCCTTTCTCTTGATCTTTTTATTGGCTTATGGTGAACCTTTGGTACCTGTAGAACTTATAGACTTGGGCAAACTAGTTAGTCCAAATATTTGTGTTGGACAATTCAACCACCAAAATCAATTTAGGAATATAGGTGTAAGCCTAATTCCCTTTCAATCTCCCCCTTTTTGGTGATTGATGCCAACACAAACCAAAGCAAATATAGAAGTGCAGAATTTGAACTAGTTTGCATATGCAAGTGCAAAGGTTACTTAGAATTGAGCCAATAAATATTACTTACTAGATATGCATGGATTGTTTCTTTATTTTTAATATTTTGGACCACGCTTGCACCACATGTTTTGTTTTTGCAAATTCTTTTTGTAAACCCTTTTCAAAGTCTTTTTGCAAATAGTCAAAGGTAAATGAATAAGATTTTGCGAAGCATTTTCAAGATTTGAAATTTTCTCCCTTTGTTTCAAATGCATTTCCTTTGACTAAACAAAACTCCCCCTCAAATAAATTCTCCTCTTAGTGTTCAAGAGGGTTTTAAGATATCAATTTTGAAAGGTGCTACTTTCTCCCCCTTTAGAACATAAAGAGATATCAATTTGAAATTTTCCAATTGAAAATCATTTTAAAATTTGGGTGGTGGTGCGGTCCTTTTGCTTTGGGCTCATACTCTCTCCCCCTTTGGCATGAATCGCCAAAAACGGAATCATTAGAGCCCTTTGATAACTACTTTCTCCCCTTTGGCAAATAAAACATATGAGTGAAGATTATACCAAAGATGGAGAGATACTCGGAGCAACGGCGAAGGATGAGTGATAGAGTGGAGTGGAAGCCTTTGTTTTCGCCGAAGACTCCAATTCCCTTTCAATATACCTATGACTTGTTTTGAAATACACTTGAAAACACATTAGTCATAGCACACAAAAGAGACATGATCAAAGGTATATTTATGAGCTATGTGTGCAAATTAGCAAAAGAAATTCCTAGAATCAAGAATATTGAGCTCATGCCTAAGTTTGGTAAAAGTTTGTTCATCTAGTGGCTTGGTAAAGATATCGGCTAATTGATCTTTAGTATTAATGTATGCAATCTCGATATCCCCCTTTTGTTGGTGATCCCTAAGAAAATGATACTGAATGGCTATGTGCTTAGTGCGGCTATGCTCAACAGGATTATCCGCCATGCGGATTGCACTCCCATTATCACATAGAAGAGGAACTTTGGTTAATTTGTAACCATAGTCCCGCAGGGTTTGCCTCATCGAAAGCAATTGCGCGCAACAGTGGCCTGCGGCAATGTACTCGGCTTCGGCGGTAGAAAGAGCGACCGAATTTTGCTTCTTTGAAGCCCAAGACACCAAGGATCTTCCCAAGAACTGGCAAGTCCCCGATGTGCTCTTTCTATTAATCTTGCACCCCGCCCAATCGGCATCGGAATAACCAATTAAATCAAATGTGGATCCCCGAGGGTACCAAAGCCCAAACTTAGGAGTAAAAGCCAAATATCTCAAGATTCGTTTTACGGCCGTAAGGTGAGATTCCTTAGGGTCGGCTTGGAATCTTGCACACATGCATACGGAAAGCATAATATCCGGTCGAGATGCACATAAATAGAGTAATGAACCAATCATCGTCCGGTATACCTTTTGATCCACGGACTTACCTCCCGTGTCGAGGTCGAGATGCCCATTTGTTCCCATGGGAGTCTTGATGGGCTTGGCATCCTTCATCCCAAACTTGTTTAGAATGTCTTGAGTGTACTTTGTTTGGCAAATGAAGGTGCCCTCTTGGAGTTGCTTTACTTGAAATCCCAAGAAATACTTCAACTCCCCCATCATCGACATCTCGAATTTCTGTGTCATGATCCTACTAAATTCCTCACATGTAAATTCGTTAGTAGACCCAAATATAATATCATCAACATAAATTTGGCATACAAACAAATCATTGTCAAGAGTTTTAGTGAATAAAGTAGGATCGGCCTTGCCGACTTTGAAGCCATTAGCAATAAGGAAATCTCTTAGGCATTCATACCATGCTCTTGGGGCTTGCTTGAGCCCATAAAGCGCCTTAGAGAGCCTATAGACATGGTTAGGATACTCACTGTCTTCAAAGCCGGGAGGTTGCTCAACATAGACCTCTTCCTTGATTGGTCCATTGAGGAAGGCACTCTTCACGTCCATTTGGTAAAGCTTGAAGCCATGGTAAGTAGCATAGGCTAATAATATGCGAATTGACTCAAGCCTAGCTACGGGTGCATAGGTTTCACCGAAATCCAAACCTTTGACTTGTGAATACCCCTTGGCCACGAGTCGAGCTTTGTTCCTTGTCACCACACCATGCTCGTCTTGCTTGTTGCGAAAGACCCACATGGTTCCTACAACATTTTGATTAGGACGTGGAACCAAATGCCATACCTCGTTCCTAGTGAAGTTGTTGAGCTCCTCTTGCATCGCCATCACCCAATCCGAATCTTGGAGTGCTTCCTCTACCCTATGTGGCTCAATAGAGGAAACAAAAGAGTAATGCTCACAAAAATGTGTAACACGAGATCTAGTGGTTACCCCCTTATGAATGTCGCCGAGGATGGTGTCGACGGGGTGATCTCGTTGGATTGCGTGGTGGACTCTTGGGTGTGGCGGCCTTGGCTCTTCATCCTCCTTTTCTTGATCATTTGCATCTCCCCCTTGATCATTGCCGTCATCTTGAGGTGGCTCATCATTTTGATTTTCTCCTTCATCAACTTGAGCCTCGTCCTCATTTTGAGTTGGTGGAGATGCTTGCGTGGAGAAGGATGGTTGATCTTGTGCATGTGGAGGCTCTTCGGATTCCTTAGGGCACACATCCCCAATGGACATGTTCCTTAGTGTGATGCACGGAGCCTGTTCTTCACCTATCTCATCAAGATCAACTTGCTCTACTTGAGAGTCGTTAGTTTCATCAAACACAACGTCACAAGAAACTTCAACAAGTCCTGAGGACTTGTTAAAGACTCTATATGCCCTTGTGTTTGAGTCATATCCTAGTAAAAAGCCTTCTACAGTTTTAGGAGCAAATTTAGATTTTCTTCCTCTTTTAACAAGAATAAAGCATTTGCTACCAAAAACTCTAAAATATGAAATATTGGGCTTTTTACCGGTTAGGAGTTCATAGGATGTCTTCTTGAGGATTCGGTGAAGGTATAACCTGTTGATGGCGTAGCAAGCGGTGTTAACCGCCTCGGCCCAAAACCGATCCGGCGTCTTGTACTCATCAAGCATGGTTCTTGCCATGTCCAATAGAGTTCGATTCTTCCTCTCCACTACACCATTTTGTTGTGGGGTGTAGGGAGAAGAGAACTCATGCTTGATGCCCTCCTCCTCAAGGAAGCCTTCAATTTGTGAGTTCTTGAACTCCGTCCCGTTGTCGCTTCTAATTTTCTTGATCCTTAAGCCGAACTCATTTTGAGCCCGTCTCAAGAATCCCTTTAAGGTCTCTTGGGTTTGTGATTTTTCCTGCAAAAAGAATACCCAAGTGAAGCGAGAATAATCATCCACAATAACTAGACAGTACTTACTCCCGCCGATGCTTATGTAAGCGATCGGGCCGAATAAATCCATGTGTAGGAGCTCCAGTGGCCTGTCAGTCGTCATGATGTTCTTGTGTGGATGATGAGTGCCAACTTGCTTCCCGGCTTGGCATGCGCTACAAATCCTGTCTTTCTCAAAATGAACATCTGTTAGTCCTAAAATGTGCTCTCCCTTTAGAAGCTTATGAAGATTCTTCATTCCAACATGGGCTAGTCGGTGGTGCCAGAGCCAACCCATGTTAGTCTTAGCAATTAAGCAAGTGTCGAGTTCAGCTCTATCAAAATCTACCAAGTATAGCTGACCCTCTAAGACTCCCTTAAATGCTATTGAATCATCACTTCTTCTAAAGACAGTAACACCTACATCAGTAAATAGACAGTTGTAGCCCATTTGACATAATTGGGATACGGAAAGCAAATTGTAATCTAATGAATCAACAAGAAAAACATTGGAAATGGAATGGTCAGGAGATATAGCAATTTTACCCAAACCTTTGACCAAACCTTGGTTTCCATCCCCAAATGTGATAGCTCGTTGGGGATCTTGGTTTTTCTCGTAGGAGGAGAACATTTTCTTCTCCCCAGTCGTGTGGTTTGTGCACCTGCTGTCGATGATCCAACTTGAGCCCCCGGATGCATAAACCTACAAAACAAGTTTAGTTCTTGACTTTAGGTACCCAAACGGTTTTGGGTCCTTTGGCATTAGAAACAAGAACTTTGGGTACCCAAACACAAGTCTTGGAGCCCTTGTGTTTGCCCCCAACAAACTTGGCAACTATCTTGCCGGATTTGTTAGTTAAAACATATGATGCATCAAAAGTTTTAAATGAAATGTCATGATCATTTGATGCACTAGGAGTTTTCTTCTTAGGCAACTTAGCACGGGTTGGTTGCCTAGAGCTAGATGTCTCACCCTTATACATAAAAGCATGGTTAGGGCCAGAGTGAGACTTCCTAGAATGAATTCTCCTAATTTTGCTCTCAGGATAGCCGGCAGGGTACAAAATGTAGCCCTCGTTATCCTGAGGCATGGGAGCCTTGCCCTTAACAAAATTAGATAATTTCTTAGGAGGAGCATTAAGTTTGACATTGTCTCCCCTTTGGAAGCCAATGCCATCCTTGATGCCAGGGCGTCTCCCACTATAGAGCATACTTCTAGCAAATTTAAACTTTTCATTTTCTAAGTTATGCTCGGCAATTTTAGCATCTAATATTGCTATATGATCATTTTGTTGTTTAATTAAAGCCATGTGATCATGAATAACATCAATATCAACATCTCTACATCTAGTGCAAATAGAAACATGCTCAACGGTAGATGTAGATGGTTTGCAAGAATTAAGTTCAACAATCTTAGCACGTAATATATCATTTTTATCTCTAAGATCGGAAATTGTAACATTGCAAACATCAAAATCTTTAGCCTTAGCAATTAATTTCTCATTCTCATTTCTAAGGCTTGCAAGAGAAACATTCAACTCATCAATCTTAGCAAGTAAATCAACATTATCATCTCTAGGATTGGGAGTTGAAACATTACAAACATGTGAATCAACCTTAGCTACCAAATTAGCATTCTCATTTCTAAGGTTGTTAATGGTCTCATGGCAAGTGCTTAGTTCACTAGATAATTTTTCACATTTCTCTACTTCTAGAGCATAAGCATTTTTAACCTTAACATGCTTTTTATTTTCCTTGATTAGGAAGTCCTCTTGGGAGTCCAAGAGATCATCCTTTTCATGGATGGCACTAATTAGCTCATTTAGTTTTTCTTTTTGTTGCATGTTTAGGTCGGCAAAAAGAATACACAAGTTATCCTCCTCATTACTAGCATTATCCTCATCTCTAGATGTTTCATATTTGGTGGAGGATCTTGATTTTACCTTCTTCCTTTTGATATCCTTGGCCATGAGGCATTTGTGGCCGACGTTGGGGAAGAGAAGACCTTTGGTGACGGCGATGTTTGCGACGTCCTCGTCGGAGGAGGAGTCGGTGGAGCTCTCGTCGGAGTCCCACTCGCGGCACATATGGGCATCGCCGCCCTTCTTCTTGTGATATCTCTTCTTCTCCTTTCTTCTCCCCTTCTTGTCGTTGTCCCTGTCACTATCACTTGATAATGGACATTTAGCAATAAAGTGACCGGGCTTACCACACTTGTAGCAAACTCTCTTGGAGCGGGGCTTGTAATCTTTCCCCCTCCTTTGCTTGAGGATTTGACGGAAGCTCTTGATGATGAGCGCCATCTCCTCGTTGTCGAGCTTGGAGGCGTCGATGGGTGTTCGACTTGGAGTAGATTCCTCCTTCTTTTCTTCCATCGCCTTGAATGCGACCGATTGTGCTTCGGACGTGGAGGGACCGTCAAGCTCGTTGATCTTCTTTGAGCCTTTGATCATTAACTCAAAGCTCACAAAATTACCTGTAACTTCCTCGGGGGTCATTTGTGTATATCTAGGATTACCACGAATTAATTGAACTTGAGTGGGGTTAAGGAAAACAAGTGATCTTAGAATAACCTTAACCACTTCGTGGTCATCCCATTTTTTGCTCCCGAGGTTGCGCACTTGGTTCACCAAGGTTTTGAGCCGGTTGTACATGTCTTGTGGCTCTTCCCCTTGGCGAAGACGGAAGCGACCGAGCTCCCCCTCGATCGTTTCCCATTTGGTGATCTTGGTCACCTCATCTCCTTCGTGCGCTGTCTTTAGCACGTCCCAAATCTCCTTGGCGCTCTTCAATCCTTGCACCTTGTTATACTCCTCTCGACTTAGAGAGGTGAGGAGTATAGTGGTGGCTTGAGAGTTGAAGTGTTCGATTTGGGCCACTTCGTCCTCATCATAATCTTCATCCCCTACGGATGGTACCTGAACACCAAACTCAACAACATCCCATATACTTTTGTGGAGTGAGGTTAGGTGATATCGCATCATATCACTCCACCTAGCATAATCTTCACCATCAAATGTTGGTGGTTTGCCCAATGGGACGGAAAGTAAAGGTGTATGTTTAGGAGTGCGAGGGTAGCGTAGGGGGATCTTACTATACTTCTTGCGCTCTTGGCGCTTAGAAGTAACGGACGGCGCGTCGGAGCCGGAGGTCGACGTTGATGAAGTGTCGGTCTCGTAGTAGACCACTTTCCTCATCCTCTTGTGCTTGTCGCCTCTCCGATGCGACTTGTGGGAAGAGGATTTCTTCTCCTTCCCCTTCCCTTTGTTGGAGGAGTTCTTCTTCTCCTTCCTCTTGTTGCGGGATTCTTCCGATGAAGTCGACCCATGGCTTGTAATGGGCTTGTCGCCGGTCTCCATCTCCTTCTTGGCGTGATCTCCCAACATCACTTCGAGCGGTTAGGCTCTAATGAAGCACCAGGCTCTGATACCAATTGAAAGTCGCCTAGAGGGGGGTGAATAGGGCAAAACTGAAATTTACAAATATAATCACAACTACAAGCCGGGTTAGCGTTAGAAATAATAAAGAGTCCGAGAGAGAGGGCGCAAAACAAATCGCAAGTGAATGAAGAGTGTGACACGCGGATTTGTTTTACCGAGGTTCGGTTCTTGCAAACCTACTCCCCGTTGAGGTGGTCACAAAGACCGGGTCTCTTTCAACCCTTTCCCTCTCTCAAACGGTCCCTCGGACCGAGTGAGCTTCTCTTCTTAAATCAAACCGGGAACAAAACTTCCCCACAAGGACCACCACACAATTGGTGTCTCTTGCCTCGGTTACAATGGAGTTTTGATCACAAGAACAAGTGAGAAAGAAAGAAGCAATCCAAGCGCAAGAGCTCAAAAGAACACGACAAATCTCTCTCGCTAATCGCTAAAGCCTTGTGTGGAATTGGAGAGGATTTGATCACTTGAGTGTGTCTAGAATTGAATGTCTAGCTCTTGTAAGTGGTTGGAAGGTTGAAAACTTGGATGACTTGAATGTGGGGTTATAGCCCCAACCACCAAACTAGCCGTTTGGGTGGAGGTTGTCTGTTGCATGGTGCACCGGACAGTCCGGTGCACACCGGACATGTCCGGTGCGCCAGCCACATCACCGGAACGTTAGGGTTCCGACCGTTGGAGCTCTGACTGCTGGGCCCGCCTAGATGTCCGGTGGCACACCGGACATGCACTGTAGAGTGTCCGGTGCGCCGCTTCGCGCGTGCCTGACTTCTGCGCGCTCTGGCGCGCATTTAATGTGCCTACAGGTGACCGTTGGCGCCGAAGTAGCCGTTGCGCCGCTGTCACACCAGACAGTCCGGTGTACACCGGACATGTCCGGTGAATTATAGCGGACTAGCCATTGTGAATTCCCGAAGCTGGCGAGTTCAGAGTCGCTTCATTCTTGGAGCACCGGACACTGTCCGGTGTGCACCGGACAGTCCGGTGAATTATAGCGGAGCGACTCTGCGTTTTCCCGAAGGTGACGAGTTCAGTGCGTGGAGAACCCTGGTGCACCGGACATGTCCGGTGGTGCACCGGACAGTCCGGTGCGCCAGACCAGGGTGCCTTCGGTTGTCCCTTTGCTCCTTTGTTTGAACCCTTTCTCTTGATCTTTTTATTGGCTTATGGTGAACCTTTGGTACCTGTAGAACTTATAGACTTGGGCAAACTAGTTAGTCCAAATATTTGTGTTGGACAATTCAACCACCAAAATCAATTTAGGAATATAGGTGTAAGCCTAATTCCCTTTCAGCTATCAACGTTCTTTGTTTATGCTACCACGCTGAATCGATGTTCAATTGTCAACGTTGCAGCGCCCTCATCAAACACAGAGAAAAAAAATCAAAGAATCGCAGTGATCTAGCAAAGCCACAAACAGTTGAGATTGAGGGAACACCATCGAGAGGATCATACTTCTTGCGTGTTCATCAGCAGTTTCACAAGGCTATTTTGTTCATTCATTTACTCTGTCATCTGAATTGTTGTTTCTTTTTCATTTTCCCCTCGAGCACAGAAAACCACCAAGCTGAGGATCGCAAGCTTCGTCTACGGTTCAGACGACCTGGGAAACCAGGACTTCCCTCCACCAGCTACCAAGCCTGTAGATCAGTCTGCTGCTACCTTTCTGGTTGAGCAGGCAAATCTGTACCTTGGTCAAGTTACCATTGTCGCCCTTGGCCCACTTACCAACCTTGCTCTGGCCTGCTCTCCTCCCATCTCCTTCGTGGTTTTGTTAACCAATACAGTTTTTGGCTTCTTTTAGTTGATCTTTTTTTTGGCGATCTCTGGTTACCCAGGCAATCGAGCTTGACCCTGCGTTCCCGGAGAAGATAGGCACCCAGTCAGTATCAACTATATGTTTATAAGGATTTTAAAGATCTTCGTGCTTGAACAAATCAGTTTTGGTTTCACTGATCCGATGAGTGTACATATATGTCTAGGTATCCTTTGACCGCAACTCTTCTATCATCGTCCTCGTGCAGTCGGGCACCTCGACTAGCATAGGGTGGAGATCTATCTTGGCTCGGGTTGATTCCCTCCTCTCTTGGTTAGATGGATTCTCTTTTTAATATAAATCCCAATATGTTTGATTAGATGGATTCTCTTGTTGGTGCAGATTGTGTGGATTGTTTCCTACACGTTGCTCTGCTTCCTGTTTCTTCTGGGGTTCAACTGAACCACGGTGCCCCCTCGAGTTTAGATTAAATTTACAGGTAGTGGTGGAGAATAAAGTAGATTTGTTGAAGATTTTAAAGAGTGACAACTACATTATTCCCCATACTTTTACATATAAGTTTTATTTTTGAATGGTTAGTAGTATTTCATAGTTTATGTGTATAACTACCGGTTGCACTCCTTTTGATGCCATTCCTATTCACAATGCTTAGCTGCTTGTATATAAGTTAGAGTTACAAGCAGGGTTTAGAAAACCTTCTCAGGAAATTGACCACTGAGAGATGGGAATCGGCTATGGCTGCCTACAACTTACCTTTAACGTTTCTCTCTTTCATTCTTCTTGCAGTGTTTAACATATTTTTAACTTTCAAGATGGCACTTTAGCAATTCGTTTAGAACCTCTGACATATTTTGTCCTTCGGTTACTTCTTTAGATTTTTAGTATGATTAGTTATAGACAGTAAGGTGATTTAGTCATTTGATTTTGAAATGACTAGAATGGCGATGCTTAGTCAAGTTGAGTTGCCAGTGTCCAAGCAAAATACTGTCGTTGTTGGTGGGAATTTGATTGTAAATGGCTCAGCTGGATCTAGAGCAGCAACCACTGTGTTGCGACACCAGTTGTCTCCTGTTTCCTCTATTGAGTTTATGGCCATAGCTGGACTACGTTCTGTTATTGGTGGGCAGATGTTTCGGTGAGAACACCATCCCATAATTTATTTCATCTTTTGCTAATTCCGTCTATATTACAAATTGTAATTTGTCAAAATTGTGTACTTCAGTCAAATTTCACCACATTCTACAGCAACTTCAAGACTTGCTGTTTCTTTGAGAGATGGGTCTATCAACTTGTCAAATGCCTGGACTCGCCAATTGTCTGACAATACTGTTGGAAATGTATGACATCTAAGCTCAAATGCTCTCTTCATCTGCATATGTGAAACTAACTCAGTACTTAACTCTTCATTATAATGATGTACATGATGGTAATCTGTGATTCGAATAATAGATTATGCAAACTATGTGAAGAATTATATTTAGTCTAAACATGTGTTTTAGTTGAGAGACAAAGCTTACAATTAACATGATTGCTAGAGCTAAGCAAAATTTTAGACAGAATGGATTCTGGCCATATTAATTTTTGGGAATATTTTCACCTGTACCATCACCTGAGGTGCACTTAAGCCTCTATACCATCAACTTGTTTCAATGACACATGTAGGACGAGACTCCACATGTCATTCACTAATTTGGTGGTATAAATAAGTACCCCCTCAAATGTAGGTATGGATATGGATGAAAATCCCATTAAATTTGATTCATGTATAGTGTGAACAACTGTTAATTTTATAGTGGTTCCAGAAAAAACTGCTAATTTTACAGTTACATAGTTGATGCATAAGTTTAGGCCTCTGATGACCCTGTTTTTATGTATTTTCTCCTCTTATGTCAGGCCAACATTTGATGCTCTCAGTGGTGTTCAATTATTATTTACCTTTTATTTTTCTCCTTAGTTTGGAACTATTTTTTTGGTGCATCTGCTCATTATACACATCGCTTCTCCTCCAAATCTCATGCACGCATTGCTGGTAGAGTTGGAAGGTAGCTAAGGTTTTGCAATATCTTGTTTCTCAACTTGGTTAAAAAAATGTATAGTGTGAACAACTGTTAAGGTATATGCCCGTGCGTTGCTTAAAACACTAATTGTTCACACTATACATGAATATACCTTAACAGTTGTTTAAAACACTAATTGTTCTCCAAATCACAATATACCTTAACCGTTGTTCACACTATACATGAATCAAACGCATGGGCATTATTAATTTAGTAGTTATTTTGATTTGAGATTTGATAGAAATGCATGCTCTACTTGGTTATTTTATACATCAATACAATGTCTAATTCATGTCTTAAAGCACATTGTTTCTTCTGGTTAGTGTAATTACTTGTGAGAACATACCCTTGCACATAATTGTTGTTTACTTTAGTAACCAACGTCCTGAAATTACCACTGTATAACATGTCCATGTATAGAGCTTGAAATCAAGAGGAGTGCAGTTTCCTGGACGTTTAGATTGCATATATGTTCTTCAGTTGCATTTTTGGAATATTCCATTCACATATTACATATGCATTTTTAGAATTGTCTACAAGATACTATTGTAGATATGTCCACCATGGAAAAGATTAATGATACGATTTTCGAAGCTAAGAATGTTGTGAGGAACTTATTAAAAAGGCACATGATAAGCATTTGGAAGCTGAGCTAGGTCGCTACATGATGGAGACGCGACATGATGCATCGAATTGTTTCAAAATAGAGTGAACCTCAGGTACTGATTACTTATGTTTTGCTTCCATTATTATGTATATATAGCTTTTGTTTATGTCATTTAGAACATTATTCATTTTTTAGGTTGAGTTGTTTTAACCTCAATACAATCTCTTCTTGTTCAGATTCTTATCAAAGCTCGTGATGTTGCTAGGAGCAGTGCTCGGAATAGCTTGTCTGAAAGGAATAATTTGAAGGCTATGGGTCACTACGGTCTCAAAGGGTAGTTTCTTTAGCATTTTATAAATAACTATTTGTGTGGGACAACAGAATGTTGAAGGCAAGCACGTCTCTTTTGGTTTCATTGATCGGATGTTGGCACATTTCATAAAAGATGACTATGGTCTTGAAAGCCTATGCTCGGCAGTAAATTGTGAGATATTTTTGCCACGACCGCGTGATCCGGGAACGATCGTTGCGTCTGCAGAACATTCAGAAAACGTCGTCTCTGTCATTATGTCGTTGCAATGCACAATCATTGCTTGTGTAAACATATATTTTAGTGATGCTAATAAAAGTGTAGAATAACAATTAGGGTTTTTATATATTAATGTATTTTATCACATTGATTCCGTAGCAACGCACGAGCATATACCTAGTATAAATATAGATTGATAGAGAAGAGAAGATATAGATAAATAAATTTATAAATGAACTCATAAGCTTTTACTAGGTGAATGCCCGTGCGTTGCTACGGAATGAACATGTTATGATAAGATACATTAAAATTCAAGAATACTGATTGCAATTTTATATTCGTGTTAACATCTTTTAAAAGTTAAGAATTTTTACATGCCTTAAAAGCCTTACACATCGAAAAAATCCATCATGTAAAGTAAAATACAATGTTCATCCGTCACTATTGTAATCTGCTACTCGCACTATCCAATTATAAACTACTCATATAAAATATATTGTAAAATCAAATATTTTAAAGGCTATATAACGCACGAGCAACCAATTTAATGAATATAGTTAGAGCTATTCTAAATAGATGGTCAATAGTACTCTTTATTCTTTGAGTCTGAAAGGGTTCAATGGTGAGAAATGTTAAAACATGCCCCAAAAAAACAGGGGAGAACAGTCTGGAGTGTTAGAATGAGAGAAATGTTGAGATACTTGATAGTTAAAAATTTCAGATTTGGCAGCCTAAATAGTTCAAATATCAGCATGCCACTGAGTGCAACAAATCCTTACACAAGTTTCTAGCTCAAAAGGCATAAGTCTGAAAAATTAGTAGATACAGTTTGCTAACACAAAATGACATATAATAGTTACAACTGAATCGACACACTATGTCCCAAATTTGATGGGAGTTTCATTTGAGAGGAATTAACTTCCTCTTGATAAACCAAGACGCTCGTCATCTCCATCGTTGCCCTTAGGGGCTTGGTCTCCAAAAAAACGCATCTAAAAAACAAATGAAAAGTGGTCTAAAAGCGTTACAGAGTGAGAAATGTTAAAACATGCCCAAAGAAGTGGAGCGCGTGAGAAATATTGCAGGTTATCAAATAGACAAACTAATTCAAGATACTTGATAGTTAAAAGTATTCAGATTGGGCAGGCTAAATAGTTCAAGTATCACCATATCATAAACCAGGAATAGCTCTGACTGGATCTGGATCAGCTAAGTGTAACAGAAGGATTGTTAACACAAACTGGTTTACAAACAGAAATGAAAGATAAAAGAGAACAAAAAGACAACCAACACAATCGAAAAAGCACACAGAGAACTAATATCAGGGGTTTCCTTTCGTCAGCATACCTAGCTCCGGGACTGTTGGGGTCGTGCTTCGGTGCGCCGGAGGTCTCACACGAAGAAGCAGCTTCGGCTGAAGTCGTCTTCAAGAGATGGCCGAAGGTTCCTTTTCATGGAGCTTCGGCGTTTTAAACCGACATAGAGATAGAATGACCTTTTTATTCATATAAGTCTGAGTCAATGTTGTAAACATTTGTGAGGGGCATAATTGTAATTTGTCACAGGCTGCGACCTGTGCCTATAAATAGATGAACAGTACCTCTGTACTGTTCACGCGAACCTGTCATCTTGTCTTCGCATCGCGCTTGTACCCTTGATTTCCTCAAGACCGAAGGTACATTTGTAATCTGAAGTCATTTATATTCATTCATGTTAATAAAAATGGAAATGACTCTATGCTAACATTTGAATGTTCATTTTATATCTCATGATTTATATAAATAATTCATCTCTTGTTCTTATGTTTACGAAGGTATGTCCTTCGTAACCTTCGTCCGAAGATTCTTTATATCCTGAAGGGATATAACGAAGTGGAGGACGAAGGACTTTAATATTTAACATTTTCTGTGTTGCCTTGTTCTTAATTCTTAGCATTTGAGAACAAGCCCCCAACATTGGCGCCCACCTCCGGTGAACTCACTTCCACTTTTCTGAGCTGATGGCTTCGTTCAACAATCAAGCTGAAGATGCTTCGGCTTCGAAGCTGGTGCTCCCGATAACAGGCGGTTCTTGCTCAGAGCCGGCTAACAAGAAGCAGAAGAAGGAGGCTCAGAGAAGGGTGCAGCATGTTGGAGTGCAAGGACCCTTCATCAAGTCAAAATGGTCCCATATTCCAATTACCTTCTCTCAGGAAGACCTTCAGCTTAAGGATTATCCCCACAATGATGCCATGGTTATCTCTTGCGTGATCAAAGGATTTCTGGTCCACAATGTCCTAGTTGACACAGGCAGTGCAGCTGACATTATATTTGCTAAAGCCTTCAGACAAATGCAAGAGCCCGAAGACAAGATTCATGATGCTACGCACCCTCTTTGTGGCTTCGGAGGGCGGCAGATTGTGGCCCTTGGGAAGATTACCATGCCGGTAACCTTCGGATTTGTCAACAACACAAGGACTGAGCAAATTGTGTTTGACATTGTTGACATGGAGTATCCTTATAATGCTATCATTGGTCGTGGAACTCTTAATGCTTTCGAAGCAATTCTTCACCCAGCTTATCTCTGCATGAAGATACCTTCGGACCAAGGACCTATTGCTATTCATGGAAGTCAGGAAGCTGCTAGAAGGGCCGAAGGAAGCTGGACTGATTCTAAGGCAATCCATAACATAGATGGGGCTGAAGCTTGTGAACAGTACAAATTCAGGAGGGAGAAGGCAGCTTCAGCAGATCAACCGAAGCCCATGTTATTGTGCGAAGATATAGCAGAGCAGAAGGTGTTGTTGGGCTCCCAATTATCTGAAGATCAGGAGAAAACCTTGATAAGGTTTTTATTCAACAACAAAGATGTCTTTGCATGGTCAGCTAATGATCTCTGTGGAGTAAATCGGGATGTTATTGAACATTCGCTTAATGTTGATCCATCCTTCAGACCCCGAAAGCAGAGGCTTCGGAAAATGTCTGATGATAAGGCCGAAGGGGCTCGTAATGAAGTAAAAAGACTCCTCAGTGCAGGAGTTATCAGAGAAGTGAAGTACCCAGAGTGGCTAGCTAACACTGTTATGGTGAAGAAGGCCAATGGCAAGTGGAGAATGTGTATTGATTTCACAGATCTCAACAAGGCTTGCCCGAAGGATGAATTTCCACTGCCAAGGATAGACTCTTTAGTTGATGCAGCAGCTTCTTCGGAGCTCATGAGTCTCCTAGACTGTTACTCAGGCTATCATCAAATCTGGATGAAGAAGGAAGATGAGCCGAAGACTAGCTTCATAACCCCAAGTGGTACATATTGCTATCTTCGGATGCCTGAGGGGCTCAAGAATGCTGGAGGGAGTTTCAGCAGAATGACTGCGAAGGTCCTCCAATCTCAGATAGGCAGAAATGTGTTGACCTATGTTGATGACATTATCGTAAAGAGCACGAAGCAAGAAAATCATATTGCTGATTTGCAGGAGACCTTCGCCAGCTTCAGACAGGCTGGTCTGAAGCTGAATCCAGAAAAATGCGTTTTCGGAGTGAAGAAGGGCAAATTTCTTGGGTGTTTGGTTTCAACGAAGGGAATCGAAGCTAACCCAAATAAAATCGAAGCTATACTTCGAATGGAGCCACCAACCACAAGAAAGGGGGCCCAAAGATTGACAGGAAGGCTGGCATCTCTCAACAGATTTATATCCAGATCAGCAGAAAGAAACTTACCATTCTTCGAGGTGCTGAAGTCAGCTGAAGTCTTTCAATGGGGCCCAAGTCAACAAAAAGCCTTCGAAGAGCTGAAGCAATATTTAATAGATCTCACAACATTAACTCCACCAACGCCAGGGGCTTCTCTGTTGTTGTATGTGGCAGCTTCGCACTCAGCAGTAAGTGCGGCGCTTGTCCAGGAGAAGTTTGATGGACAAGCTAAGAAGCAGGTCCCAGTATATTTTGTGTCTGAGGTCCTCAGTGTCTCAAAGAAAAATTATACAGAGCTGGAGAAGATATTGTATGCCGTTTTAATGGCATCCAGGAAGCTTCGGCATTACTTTCAGGCATTCAACATTATTGTTCCCTCTTCGCAGCCGTTAAAGGACATCATGAGGAACAGAGAAGCTACTGGGCGTATTGGAAAATGGGTTGCGGAACTCAATGAATTTTACATTGATTATGTGCATAGATCCTCAATTCAGTCTCAAGCGTTGGCAGATTTCATTGCCGACTGGACGCCAGGGGCTCAGGACGAGGAAGCGAACAAAGATGCCGAAGCATGGACAGTGTTTTGTGATGGCTCTTGGGGAACCTTCGGAGCAGGCGCAGCTGCTGTGTTGGTCTCTCCGTCCAAGGTCAAAACTTGCTATGCAGCAAGACTTGACTTCAGCTGCACAAATAATATTGCTGAGTACGAAGCCTTGCTCCTGGGTCTTCGGAAACTAAAGGCAATGGGGGTCAGAAGGGCGATCCTTAAAACTGATTCTCAGGTTGTTTCGGGTCATATTGACAAAAGTTGCAAGGCTAAAGACCCGAAGCTTGAAAAGTACCTAGACACGGTCCGAAGGATCGAAGCTTCCTTCGAAGGATTTTCTGTTAAGAATATCCCTCGAGGGCAGAATGAGCATGCTGATTTGTTGGCCAAGTCTGCAGCACAGGGGCTGCCGCTACCTTCGGACGTGTTCTTCGAAACAATAAAGGCACCTTCAGTGGAGCTACTTGAAAGAGCAGTCCTTAACATTTCTCCTGTCTACAGTGAAGATTGGAGAACAGAAATAATCTCTTATCTTCAGGGAAACTTTCTATCAGATGACGAAGCTTATAATAAGAGGATAGAGGCAAGAGCTCGTCCCTATGTCATGATAGAAGGGGAGTTATACAAACATGGAGTTTGTGCCCCGCTGCTCAAGTGCTTGTCTAGGGCTGAAGGTATAGAGTTGATGAAGGAGATACATGCAGGCTTGTGCGGATCCCACATTGGATCCAGGCCGTTACTTGGAAAAGTGTTCCGCCAAGGATTTTATTGGCCGAAGGCAGCTTCGGATGCAGCGGAGTTAGTCCAAAAGTGCGAAGGTTGTCAAAAATGTGCAAGAGATCAAAAACAACCTTCGTCATTAACACAGCTGATACAACCCATCTGGCCATTGCAAAGGTGGGGCCTTGACTTGTTGGGTCCATTGCCACCGGCCCAAGGCAATCTAAAATATGTTATAGTAGCTGTGGAATATTTTTCCAAGTGGATTGAGGCGAAGCCATTAGCCACAATAACTTCGGCCACTGTCCAAAAATTTTTCTGGCAGAATATTGTCTGTCGCTTCGGAGTGCCGAAGGCTATCACTGTAGATAATGGAACACAGTTCGACTCCGAAGATTTCAGAAATTTCTGTGACCAAATTGGCACGAAGATCCATTTTGCATCAGTCAGGCATCCGGAGTCGAATGGGCTTGTTGAAAGGGCCAACGGCATCATAATGACAGGAATAATGAAGTTAATTTTTAATCAACCAAGGGGAAAATGGCCAGATCAGTTGACCAAAGTGGTGTGGAGCCACAATACCACAACATCAAGGTCTACAGGCTTTACCCCATTCAAGTTATTATTTGGAGACGAAGCAATAACTCCAGAAGAAGCTAAAGCTGGATCAATAAGAGTGGTAGCTTCGGCAGAATCAGGTGCCGAAGATACTTGCCTTGTGGAAAAAGATGCCTTAGAAGGGATCAGGCTTCAGGCCGTGGAAAATATCAACAAATACCAGGCTGAAACAATCAAATGGCGAGATAGAAAAGTCCGGCTAAAAAATATTGAGCCAGGACATTTCGTGCTTCGAAGAGTGGCTAACCCGGATACAGTGGGCAAGTTGCAACTGAAGTGGGAAGGGCCTTTCTTAGTAGCATCTTCGTCAAGGCCTGGTTCGTACAGACTGAAGGACATGGACGGCAATGAAATTCCAAGATCTTGGAATGCGGATGAGCTTCGGCGGTTCTATGTGTAACTTGATGTAATTTTATCTTTTCTTTTTTATGGCACCCTTTTCCTTTCTAAAGGGGGAGAAAGGTTTTTAATGGGGCCATCATATGTAATTTTCCTTTTTAGTTTTATAAGAGCAAAATCCCCCAAAAGATGTAAATGTAAAAGCTGAGAGCGCACCATCGAGTGCCGAAACTGAAAAAGAGAAAAAAGCTCCGAAGACGTCCCTAAGGGGATGCAGAGCTTACAGCGAAAAGTCAACGCTGATTCCGCCGAAAGTAAAAGGCGAAGAAGCTCCAAAGTCGTTCCCAAGGGAATGCAGAGCTTATACCGTCTAAGTAAAAGACGAAGAAGCTCCAAAGACGTCCCTAAGGGGATGCAGAGCTTACAGCGAAAAGTCAACGCTGATACTGCCTAAGTAAAAGGCAAAGATGCTCCAAAGTCGTTCCCAAGGGAATGCAGAGCTGAAGTGTGGTCGATTCTAAAGGAGTAATCGTTGAGAATGTGGCTTCGGACATACACTTCGGACATTCATTTGCACATTACATTACATCATGGCATGTGCATGCATAAGCATTCATTCATAGCATTTGTGTTCCTAAGTGGTTGCTTCGGCACAAAGAAAAGTTTCGGAGAAATGGTTTGTTATGATTCGTTATGTAAAAGAAAAGTTTCGAAGAAGTGGTTTTTTATGAATCGTTGTGTAAAAGAGTTAGTCTTTTATGTTATGTTATGTAAAGGAGAGCTTCGGCAGAAAAGAGTAGTAGTCTTTTATGTTTTGTTATGTAAAGGAGAGCTTCGGCAGAAAAGAGTAGTAGTCTTTTATGTTTTGTTATGTAAAGGAGAGCTTCGGCAGAAAAGAGTAGTAGTCTTTTTATGTTTTGTTATGTAAAGAAAAGCTTCGGCAGAAAGAAGAAGTAGTCTTTTAGGCTTCGTTGTGTACGAAAAGAAGGGAAGGTGTTTTTTTTCGCCTCCGGCTCAAAATACTGATTTCGTCCACATCAAAGCGCCTCAAGCAAAGGGTAAGAATATATTACAAGGTATGTACAAAGTTCCTTGAAGACAGTTTAATTGTATTTACAAGAATTGTTATACAAATATCCTGAGTTTTTCTACAGTACATTTCTTCTGATCTTCATTAAGTTTCAGCTCCGGCAACAGCTTCGGCGACATAACTTAGGCATCATCTTCACCTTCGACATCCTACATAAATTAAGAGATTATAAGTAAAAATCAAGAGCAAAGGAAAAGGTAACTCCGAAGTATCATTTCTTACTGGTTCAAGATGACTTCGTGCTTCGTCTCTAGCTTTCTCCCGCCCGCCTTTTGTCCATATCATTTTTATAAATCTATTGGAGATACTTCGGGCGAGGTCAGGCATATCATCCAGGATTGATGGAGATAAGCTGAAGTTGGGCCTGTTGACAATTTTTCCGTGGTCGCAGCCGGCCTTCAGAAATGCAGCAGCAGTGCCCCGAGAAGCCACCCAGGCACAGAAGTCACCATGCCCAGCTATGACTTCGTCGAGCTCGTCAATCTCCCCCTCAATATGTTCGAAGGTCTTCGGCAGATCTTCAGCTGAGGGGGTGAATTTTTCACTGCTGGCTCCAACTGAGTAAAAAATCTTTCTTAGTCGTTGAATGCACTTGTTGCTAAAATTCAAGCAGTTTTCTTGAAGATTTGTCAGTAGTTTTCTCAAATCTAAATTTTGCTGAGCTTCGGCTTCAAGTTTTGCACTAAGATCTTGTTTTTCTCGTTCGAACTGCTCAGACTGGCGGAGAAGCTTCGTATTCAGTTCTGATATCTTTGCTTCAGCTTCCGCCAATAAACCTTCGGTTGCCTGGAGCTCAAAGTTCTTTTTCTCGAAAGCATCTGATTGCTCCTTTATTTTGTTTTCCAAATTTCCAATTATAACTTCATGCTTTTTATCTTCAAGATCTTGTTGCATTTGCAAGGCTTTGCTCAGCAGCATACTCTGTACGAACACAACCTTCGTCAGACATGTTTTTATTAGAAGCGACAAAAGTTAAGTGGCAAGTTGTTCACCTTGAAGTTGGAGTAAAATAAACTACCAACGACATGTTGTCGTCGGTAGCGGCTGATGTCTGACTCTAGCTTCGGAAAACCGATACTCTTTGATAGAGTACCGATTACCTTAGCACCAGTCTGGTCTCGAATGCAGCCTAGTTTTTCATCATCTACACCTCCAAATAGGAGGGCACCTGACTTGTAGCCGCAGGATTTGGCATATTCTTTAAGTTCTTCTATTTCGTCCTTTGTCAGTTTTTGCCCAATTAAATTCTGAAAGGAGTAAGCTTCGTCATCCGAAGTATCTTCGGCTATTTCTTTTCCTTTTTCAGGCACTGTGGCCATGGATTTTTCAGTAGCAGCACCGGCTTCTTCTGCATCTATGTCTTCCAAAATTTTGTTAATATCCTCAATGGTTGTTTCTAAATTAACCTCTTCGGCTGTAGCGGCTTCGCTAGCCGCGACCTCCGAAGGGGCGACTTCAATGTTCTTGGTGCCTTCGGCAGCTGCTGTTTTCTGAACTGAAGCTCTTGGAGGTGTCTTATCGATAACTTCAGTTACCGCAATGATTCTTTGTCGTTTGTGTTTGCTCATCTTCGCCTGATCCGGCTCGTCCACCTTTTGAAAAAGCTTCGTCAGTCGGAGCCCTAATGGACTTAGCTTCGTGGGCATAGGTTCAGTCATTACCTTTAAAATTTCTTCCACGTCGCTGGTAGAAGGCGGTGTGGGGGTCCTCTCTTCTTCGGATATTTTCCGTTTCGGACTCGATATTTTCCTTTTCTTCGGGATTTTCTTCTCTGCTGCTGGTTGCTCTTCATCCTTTGTCAGAATTTCAGTTACTCTTTTTCTTTTGAGGCCCTCGGCACCCTTGTTCAACTGCTCATAGTCTGGGTACTCGAAGCCCAGGGCATCAAATACTCGGTTCAGCCTTCGCTTCGGTCGGGTGCCGAAGGCCGCTGTCATTAATTGATCCTCCTTTTTGGAATAATTCCCCAAGATTTCATTGCACATTGTCTCAACTGTTTCTAACCACTCTTTGCAGGGCTTCTTAAAGTATTTCTTGAATTTAAAGTGATAGGGCAGACGGACCAGCTCCCCCTTCTTCTTTTCTCCCTTCAGCTTCGGCATTTCCCACTCTTTTAGAGTAGGGAAGACTCTGAATGCCAAAAATTCCTGAACTAGATCCCTGGTGCCAATATGTTTTGAAATGATTTCAAACTCACCCAGAGCAGCCCAGGTAGGACCCTTTAAGTCGCCGATGCGGCAGCGTGGCCTCGTCTCTCCGAAGATTAACTCCAGAGGGCTTTGTACCAATTTTTCCCTGTCTTCGTCAACTTTCACATAAAACCATTCAGATTTCCAGCCTGCTGGCCATTTGCTTCGGTAGCTAATGACGGGGCATTTTGTTGTCTTCCGGTAGGCAAAATTATAGCAACCGAAATTATCATGTAGCCCATCTTTTCTGGCCTTTGTCTGGTAGTGTAATTCGTGAACTCGGCAGAAGCTGTCGGCAAAAGGTTCCATAGCTTGGCTTCGGAGGGCCCAGATGTAAACATTGAGCCTAACGATGGCATTAGGAGTTAGTTGATGAAAATAGATACCAAACCTCCTCAATATCTCTGCAATAATATTGTGCAGAGGAAATCTCAGCCCAGCCTTTAAAAAGCTTTTAAAAATAACAATCTCATCCTTCCCTGGCTTCGGGGTGGATTCTTCTCCCCCGAAGCGGAGTAGCTTCTTCTGATCTTCATTGAAATAACCTGCTTTCACCATCTTCGAAAGATCACCTTTTGAAACAGTCGATTTCCCAAAATCCAGGTGACTGGGCTTGCTGGGCGTAGCAATGTGGTAGTCATCTTCGGAGTCAGTCCCATCAATGTTTTCTTCTTCTTCTTCGGCTGTTGTCGGGTTTGCTTCGGCAGCAGGCCTCTCTTCCGCAGTCACTAGACCGGAGCGCTGCATCGCTTCGGAGATGGGCACAGTGTCTGAACCTTCGGCTTCGTCTCCCTCGCGCACAACTTTGGCAGTAGATCGCACTCGTGCCATGTAATTCTTAGTTTGGGGAAGTTAGAAACTTTTTTCTTTTTTCTTTTCTCCGAAGCTCTCCTTTCTGACGAAGCAAGCGTCGAGACGGACCTTCGTTCGATTATGAGAGTCAAGCTTCGGCTATGGTGGAAAATTTTGGCAGAAAAACAGTGCAAATAGCAATGAATGCTGTGGTAACTTCACACCTACCCGCTTGTTTATATAGTGCTGCAGGTAAGAAGGCGAAGCGGCAAGATTTTTACACCAGACGGGCGGTCACTTGTACTCGCTGAGCAGCGGACCGCAAAGATCAAACAGTAACTCTGCAAGGTGGGCCTGGCACGTGCCCGGAATCCGGATCGTTTCTCCGCAACGAGCTCAGGGAAGGTGTTTTTTGGACCTTCGGCTTCCCGAAGCTGAAGAGGCTCTTTTTTCACGGGTCAAGCTCGTTACGAAGAACGATCTAGCACCGCGAAAGGGGCTACTGTTGGGGTCGTGCTTCGGTGCGCCGGAGGTCTCACACGAAGAAGCAGCTTCGGCTGAAGTCGTCTTCAAGAGATGGCCGAAGGTTCCTTTTCATGGAGCTTCGGCGTTTTAAACCGACATAGAGATAGAATGACCTTTTTATTCATATAAGTCTGAGTCAATGTTGTAAACATTTGTGAGGGGCATAATTGTAATTTGTCACAGGCTGCGACCTGTGCCTATAAATAGATGAACAGTACCTCTGTACTGTTCACGCGAACCTGTCATCTTGTCTTCGCATCGCGCTTGTACCCTTGATTTCCTCAAGACCGAAGGTACATTTGTAATCTGAAGTCATTTATATTCATTCATGTTAATAAAAATGGAAATGACTCTATGCTAACATTTGAATGTTCATTTTATATCTCATGATTTATATAAATAATTCATCTCTTGTTCTTATGTTTACGAAGGTATGTCCTTCGTAACCTTCGTCCGAAGATTCTTTATATCCTGAAGGGATATAACGAAGTGGAGGACGAAGGACTTTAATATTTAACATTTTCTGTGTTGCCTTGTTCTTAATTCTTAGCATTTGAGAACAAGCCCCCAACAGGGACATAATCATATTTTATTCTGATAATTCAATTGTGTTAGCCGACTGCCCATGACATTGTTTCTTTGAAAATACTGAAACAATATGTTCTAGTCTTTGAAATCAAATTGGAAGACAAAGTGGTTATAGACCACATCTCTGAGGCAACAGGAGGTGCATTCCTTTTATTTGTTGCGATCAATAGAGTTAAATCAGACACATTGAAGTATATGAGAACAAAACAAGTGAATAACCATGATATTGTAGCATAGAAGCAACTAAGCAACAATCATATAGATAAAATGATGTCCCTCATCATTCACTTTGATCTGAACTCTTCCATCTTTCACAAGGAATGACAAGGCAAATATGTTCTGCATTGTTTGAGAAAATGATGTACTTTTAAAATAAGGTGTTCCAGCCTGCAATTTTCTTCTTCCTCAGGAGATCAAATATGGCAGACATATTTTTCTCACTATCATACTTTGTTTTCAGATATGGACCAGCAAGCTACAGAATAAGGTAGTGTCAAATTGGCATGTTATCTTGAAAGATAAATGATCTGTCTTTGAATTAGAAAAAATATAAATGTTACAAAAAGCCATGTCCAAAAATCGATTATAGTCTATACCTTAACACATCCACACGAAAATGATTGCATAACGATATCATTAATGATAGAAAATGTACTTGTGGTTCCAACACTTGCAACTGTTGGGTTGGTCTTGTTATATAATTGGTGATAATGATAGGTATTTCTCAAAAGCCTTTACCAACCCTTCTACTCATGTCTGCTCAGAATCTGCACATTTTCAATTCAGTTAAATTGAGCGTTTTTGCTCTCTAAGGGACACTTTGAGTGTATTATCAACTTAATAGTTTGTGCTGGTCATAGAATTAAACTGCAGTGTTGGCGCCTGCTGTTGTCTGGGTTGTCCAACGTACACTGGAGCTTGGTACCTATACAAAGAATATAATGTTTAAATGATTTATATAGTGCAAAAGTACTTCTTATACCTACTAAAGAAACTCATTCTTGACACCTTAACACTGAAGAATTAACAGAGATACACATCCGACTCACCTAGGAGTGTGCTTGTCTAGCTCTCTAGGGAACAAAGTAATTGATATCATAGAAACATGCTGAGTCATCACCAATCTAAAAATGGGCAAGCCTTTAAAAAGTTAGGTACGTGAATTGCAAAAATGTGTATACAAACTAATCTAGGTCGAGTAGAAATTTTGAGGAACAAGCCCTTTTTCTATGAGTTCCCATACATCAGTGATACTGACAAAACTGATGTTGGTATCCTGGTGCAACCCAGGTGCTGTTTTTTGTTATAAAAAAATTGTCATGTATGGTTGATTGTTTTGCAAAAAATGCAACAATAGAGAGCGAGTAAGAGGACTGCCTTGATAATCTGTGCAACAGCAACAGACTTACTGATTGCCTGTCCCACGACCTTCAAAACAATATCTCTAATTCTCCTTTCATAATTCTATAATGATAAAAAGAAACAATTAATAGCTTAGAAAAAGGGAAGCGAGATCTTAGAAATACGTAAAGAATTAAAAGAAAGCTAAATAGTAGTAGTAAATAGACAATAGTTCATGTAAAACTATTATTCATCATGCAATGACAAGCTGCTGGAGATAGCCAGCTTAGTGATTAATGGTCGGCTGCCTATTTTTGCAACCTTTTGGGAACTTACGCTACTCTCTGCCAATAGTACAAACTTTTGAGAACTTAAGTGCACAAACAGGCAACAATATAGGAAGGGGTCACTACTGCAGCATTGTCGTTTGTACTATTAACAAAAGATAATCAATCATTGCAACAAATATACATGGTCCTACAAACCTCAGGTTCAAATCTAGCCACAAGGCAAATGAAGAAAAGCCTTAAATCAGGGTATAGCATCAATCGGACATGCAAAGTAGCACAAAAGAACAAGCAGATAAGAGCACATGAGTACAAATTAGAATAAAAGCTTTAAACAATTCAAAGAGCAGATTAGCTATCCCATTAGTTGCAACAGTAGCAAAAACAACATTTTAAACCACCATGGGAATTGGGGCGAGGGAAGGTGCAGGAGTATTCAGACAGTGGCACTAAGAAAAAAAGGTCACTTGAGTGGCTCAATTTTAACCATTGTCAGGATAGTATGTGCATTTTATAGTGGGAGCACAATGTGATCTCTCTTGCTCTCTTTCTGTCTCTCCCATGGCCATATAATTGGTTACTTGTAGCTACCACTGTCCTAAAAGGCATGATTGTCGAGGTGCATAGACAAAACTGCATTCCTTTTCACTTTTCGGAATGGAGGTAGTAAGGTACAAGCCATCTTAATTAAACAACAAACGGAGACCGGATAGCTTTTTGTCAATTGGAGGACGGGAAAGTCGACATGAAGGGCAAGGGGAGCTAGAATGGTGTTAAATCATTTATACAACTCAGAGTATATACCAAGTTCCATAAAAACCAAGTGGCAAGTGTTAGCACATATCACAAAACAATTGTTGTAAAACCAGATAAAATAAAAACGAATTGAAATGAAATATACTCACCTGAGTTTCAACGCCATGTAAATGTACCAGCTCAGTTTTCAGGAAAAAAAACTTGTCCATCTTGCTAAGATCCAGTCTGACTTCAATACCACATTTTTAGACAGCATGAATCTAGGGACACACGATACAATATATAATTTGTTGTAAGGCATGTGTTGTTCAGATACAGAATCTACTAAAACTGCACTGTATATATTTAGACAATGTGAACATATGGGCACGCGGAACAATAACTAATCTGTTGCGAAGTAAAAATTACAAGTTCATGGAGAACAGATCAAGAGACCAATAAATTACAAGTTGCCAAATATGCATGAACAAATCCATCCTCATTGTGCAGGTACTAATCCTTATGCGTAAATCTAGGGACACAAACTTGTAAGGCAACAAAAGAATCAAGCACATAACTATAGAGGCATGGAAATGGACAGACCAGTTTAATCTTACATCAGGTGATAGAAATGAGGATAAACATGCATATTGTACAAAGAATCTTATGTACATAGGCTCAAGCCATGGTGGGCCAATTTATTAATCTGTACACTTGCACAGATTTTATGAAATGAAAAAATATCCTCACACACTGACCTAATGTTCTTCCCGATTTTTTCACTTCTTATCATCCACTAAATCTAAGAACAATGGTATTTCTAAATTGTGTTTTTCCCGAAGTTGCAAACAAATACATTCAACAACATTGGTTATAATCTCATGAACCAAATGCAGTGGCTAAAAAAGGAGTGAGATGTTAGCTCCTATGTTTCTTTTATAAGCTTTATTGTCATGATGGGGCCTTCCTAAAGATAGGTTATGGTAGATTTAGAATCAGAAATAATGAAAGGAAGCATATAAAAAGATGAACTATGTCTAGAAAATCAACAGAGCATCTTACTTGCAGTGTCAGGGAATAGATAGGCTCACCAGTTTCTAGCAATGTTAAGTTCTTAGATGGCTGACAAGCACCAAGTCGAAGGACATAATCACCAATACTATATGTTGCATACATCTCACTGTTGGGAAACTTCGCTTTTGACAACCTGGGTTGTCAATTATCAATACTTGTCTGATTTAGATGGAATCCAGTGACTCTTAGCCACTTTTGTTTGCTTTTTCCTGAGAATGCAACAATTTACAAATTGGATTTCCTAATGTAGTAAACAAGAATTCAAATCTGGAGCAGCCTCTAGTGGCATCCGAGGCACAGGCTGCCAATCAGACCATAGTTTCCTCAACTGCATAGGAAAAAACAATTGTGATTACAGTTTATTAAATATTCATATCTAACAAATAAGTACCATTCTCATGTTATTCTTCTGAGAACAAAATTAGTGTTGTCATATGCAATGAATAATGACCTTATGCCTAGTTTAGTATTGCCAATAAACATCCCGACAAGCTAGTCTTTCTGAACCGTATAGCCAAGATACACTAATTACAAGGTACCTACCTAAATTATGAGGAGAAATTTACCTAAACACTACCCACCTCAGATTTGCAAAGATGGACCAATATCATTATATCAATATGTCATATGCTGAGTTTTTATAATCAGAAGATCAAACCCCACGTTCGATTGGAAGAAAATACCTGAACTTTCCTAGAGTTAGTTCGCTAGCCAGTGAATCGTACTACTAAATCGGGACCAAACCGAACACACCTCTCAATCCAAAGATCCAAAGCAAAATGGTAAATTCAGGGCGAACACGAGGTCACAGAACTGTACCGTAATCGAGCCTGTCCCCGCTGGCGATGTGCATCCAGGACGAGAAGTAGTTATGGAGATGTGTAAATCCCTCTACATAGAGCAACTGAACTCTAGTCTGCAGTAAACAAACATCGACTAAAATAAATTGAGATGACAATAGTCAGGAGCTGAAAAATTTGCAGACCAACTAAAATAATCTTCAAACTTTACATTTTCTAGAAAATTAATTAATGTGTGACCCAAAACACATTCACATATTATATTCGATTACCAGGTATGAAGCTTATATCAAAAGTAACAGTACATCATATGTACGACATTAGCATATTAAATTTGTAGTGAGGTGTGCAAAGGTTATGATATTGTTTTTTCTTCCGGTTCTACTCCTACCATGTTCAATATTTCTACACTAAGACAACCTAAGGTTTTCTTTTGCTCATGTAATAGCACCCAATCCACATTAGACAAGAAAATGAACATCAATTCTAAAACTTTATTTAGCGCCAGGAGATAACTTTGATTTGTATCTACATTACTCCAAGATTCACCTTGACAAACTGTGCTACTGTCAGAATCCCAGCAACCCATGCTACAAGAGAGGAACACTTATATAGAAAACAAGATCAGATTGGTCGTACCTTTGCAGATCCCATGTCATTGCGCTTGGCAGCCACCCTGATGTCTTTCTCCACATTCTTCTCCTCTCTCTACAAAGACAAAGAGAAATAAGAACAACCCACTCCAAAATTTAACAAGAAAAACAGTGAAAACAACAACAGTGAAAACAACATGAATAATTGAGTTCAATTATTTTGTTAGCCAATAGCTCAACTCTATTCACTGAGTTGCATAATATAATGGATTGGTTAATTTGAAGCTGGCAAACACACAAAAAATAGGACATGTATCAGTTTATACTTAACACAAGAAATAGAGTCAATGTTTTGTTGTACCTTTGAGAAAAGTATATTTAGGTAATGAACTTTCTGTCTTTCTTCAACAAAATTATAATAATGTGTGATTCCTTTCAGGGTTAGTTCATTGATTAGATTAATCAAATAAGGTCTAGGCAGATATTTCTCTTTGAATTCCTTAGCAGTTACAGAAAAGGTAGGTTAATATCAGATCAGTGCCTACAATACACTTCCTCTACTAATCCAAGTAAGCTTACAAACGACATCAAGGCACCAAAACAGAACTCGACGAGAATGGGGGAGAATTTGGTATCTGTGATGATATAGGAATGTAGCTATTTAGGTAGCTTCTAAAATAGTTGTGCCTTGGTTGGATAACTCACTTGATGGGTTGCTATGTACATATGGTCTCAAAATAAATAAAATGTGTTTGACGCTCATGAAGCTGTCGCTATCATCATTGGCAGTATACGAACAGGTCAATTTGTGGGGGTATTGTCTTAATTTCTGTTCCAAGTTTTTTTTATCAATACTATATCTGCAAAACAAAGAGAAAACACGACCATGAATCTTGATGCCAGACTAAGAAATAGACCACTTTATTAATGTAGGCTTACAAGTTGAAACAATCTTTGTAAGTGGTCAAGTTCATTGCCAAACCAAGGTGTCCATATCTCCCAGAACGGCCAACCTAGGAATATGACAACACACATAATTTTAAACTCAGGAAGGTTATAAAACAATCAACTTCTAGAGAAGAAAAGATATAAAAAAGCACCTTGTGTAAATATGTCTTAGATGTCTTAGGGGAGTCAAAATTAGTGACCACATAAACAGCCTAGATATCATATATCAATTCCTCTGGTAAACATATCTGCAAAAAAAGAACCATGACACTTTTATAAATAAACAGCCTAGATGCGAGACTAAGAAACAGAGCCATGATATTTTTATAAAGAAACATTCATAAATGACAATTGAACAGATGCTGAGAATTAAACTACTAAATTCAAAAAATACTAATAAGGTAGGAAAACATCAGTACAGACCTCTGCACAAAAGGTTTCTGCAAGCACCATCAGTACAGACACTCAGTTTCTGTTGTCTTGCAACATCTTATGCTCTTAGCATGAATGTGAAGCATGAATAACCAAGTTCAGTTATTTTCTTAGCCAGTAGCTCAATTCTATTCACAGAGTTGCATAATATAATGGACTGGTTAATTTGAAGCGGGCAAACACACAAAAACAGGAAATGTATAAGTTTATACTTAACTGCGTTTTGTAGGTGAAATGTAACTGCTGCCTAGGTTATTGGCTCCATTAATTTGGTGAGTCATTTGAGTATTTTGACACAATTCATGTCTACAAATTGTGTTCTGAGTTCTAATAACAATATGTTCCTTAAATGATTAGACCTTAAATGATTAGAGATGCTGCTCCACTGCACCGTCCTGCTCCTACAAAAGCAGTAATCTGGGAACATAAAGAAAGATATTCAAAACACGCAATGAAGCAAATACATACACGAAGTTAGTAAGCTACCACAATTCATGCCTAGCAAAAATAAAAACTGGAATCCATGCTGAAACCCAAGCAACCAGAGGACTCGACGCGAGATCTCTCTACATCATTGCGGCAAAATACGATACCACACAGTATTCTATGAGACCAAGAGCTCGCAATGGCAACTTTCAATATCAGTTTCGACAAAGATCTCTAATATAAATAGAAAAAAAACCCTCCAAAAAAGAGTTCATGTTGAACATACCAGGGAATTTTTAATCTGAGCTGACGCCTTTGCTCCTACTCAATTTGATTTTGATTCTGACTTGCTGCAACGAGGTGTCCAACGACACCATGGACAACAGCCAATGCAGTGACGACAACTATATTGTGTGTGTGCTCATTGCACTTCCCGAACATCACGTTGATGCAATGCCTGTCGTGAGGTGCAGGAAAAGATCAATAGCATTTTGTGATGTTCTGCTCCCGGGTCCTCATCCTTGACCTTTGAATCGAAATGATTAACACGCCAGGAAATGCCACAAACAACAAACCAAACTATTACATGCCAGCTCACAAACTGCCGCTGCATCCTAACACAACGTCATTCCCGCATTGACGCACCGAACACGAACATCCAGATCTAATGAGATTTAGGACCGAACCTGTCCAGTAATGTTGGGACGAGGCGCTCGGCCACGAGCGAGAGCAACCTCTGCTGCGACACCTCCTCCGCGTCAGGGTTCAGGCTGATCACATTCTTCAGCAGCAACATGTTCCTGCACACACACGCAGACCGGTGTAATGAACAATTGTCTACTATGCATTCAAACGCGGCTTATATTAAGATGTGTAACATACAAGTATCATGCCTAATTGCTATTGCTAATTTTAGCCAACATAGCCTCGTCCAGATTGCGAGTGGCAAGGCTACAATTAGACAAGGTAGTACGATGTGCTGACATACACATTAAACGACTTTGATGCTTGACTTTGGCTGAGCCGTGATACTTATGCTATGTGTTGCACCGGTTGCAGGTGAGCAGACGCCTCACAAAACTGAAGATGGTCGGTCCGATAAGAGAAGACCAGCGTTCTCGCCCCCACGATCCTACGTCATCACACTGTCAAAGCAAAGTTTCTACAGAAAGCTTCAAAAAATATTTGAGATTTTGAAGAAACTCGGCCATTCCAATGCCTGAAACCCCTACCAAAAACATGCTGAATTTGTACCGATTTTTATTTCTCCCAGACCAAGGCAAGGTATATTTTATCAGATACACACACACAACAAAAAAATTGCCACTTCATCTAAACCAACAGAGATTGGAACTCTAGTCCATTTCATGATCAGAAAAATCACAAAGGCACTAAGAATAATCCCTAGACTTCAATTATGGTAATTCACACCTGACCTAAGGCAGAACATTTCAAGAACTCAAGCATGGCGATCAACCTGGGCGGTGAGCAACTCGATGGGCTGCCTCATGTCAGCCGTCGTCGCTGATTCGCTCCCGCCTCTACCGTCACCAGGGTGGTGTTGTGATAAAAAACAAAAAACTCAATAGAATAATTTGAGAATATATCATTTCATTCATGTGGCAATAAAGGAAAGCAAAAGAGTAATCACCTGATGAAGTTCTTCTAGAGCAAGAACTGATGCTTCGAAGAATTTTGCACATGACACATTTGATGGTGTATGAAGTATTGAAGCCAGTGAGCAACAAAGGCAATAATTCAGCAATATTCCAAGGTATGACTGATCAGCACAAGTAGACATAACTTCTTGCACACAAGTTGATTTGCTCAAACTTTTCATAAGGTCACTTTCCGCAAAGACTTGTACTTCCTTATGGCGATCTTGTACTCTCTTGATGTAAGGCCTCTTTAAACTTCTAATCTTCTCTAGTTCATGGCTAAAACAGGAAACAAAATCAAAACATGCTTAAGTAAAACACATGTGTGTCTATGAGGGAAATTAATTATCTAATAATAAAATCAATATAACCAGGCAGAATCCTTTAACATACCAGATCCCCTAACTTGGACGAGGCTAATCTCACTGCAATCAGCAACATATATGCACATTTTCCATTCCTGAGAAACAAATATACAACTGAGTATCAGTATAAAGAATCCCATAAAATGGCAGATAATTAATACAATCAAACATTCATCAAGACAATCAAACCATGTTGTTTGCGTGATAAGCTTCGAGGTAAGCATCCTCCATTGGATGTGGCAGTGCATTATCTGCTGCCTCCATGAACGCATGCTCCAGAATCTTCACCTTGTCCTCGCCGAGACGCTGTTCTAGCCAATCGCCATCAGCTGTCCCCCAAGTAGATCGCTTCCCGGTCGTCTTCCACATCAACAGACCCGCGGTCCCACGCCCGGGCCGCCTGCGCCACCTGTCGCGGCCCGAGCCACGGCTACGGGAGCCGCGACCCCCGCCACCACGCCCTCTGCCATCTTCGCCGCTGCGGCCCCCACCGCCCAGGAGTTCAACCGCACGTTTCACGGCTTCCTGTGGCGACAACTTCGGTTGCTACGCGCTGGGAGCCGAGGGCCGCTCGGCCTCGGCGGCAGCCTGTTTCGCCGTCTCGCTGCGCCGGATGAACCGGTTCTCTTCCAGAGGCTTATCCGGCGCAGGCTGCTGCGACTGCGACCGGGGGGCACGCGACCGACACCGGAGAACGGGAGCGTGCGGGGCAGCGGCGGCGCTGAGGAGAAGGGATCGAGGCTCGGAGGCTCCGGATCAGGGCTCGCAGGAGCATTGTCAAAGGGCTTGGTGAAGGTCGGTTGCTTGGGGGAGTCCTCGGGGGGTGGCGGCGGGGGCAGTGGGGATCCGCGGCCGTGACCGACGCCAGAGAACACGGCGAAGGACGGGATGCCTGGAGAGGAGAGAACACGGCGCTGAGGAGGAGGGATCGAGGCTCGGAGGCTCCGGATCGGGGCGCTGAGGAGCATTGTCGAAGCGTGGTGAAGGTCGGTTGCTTGGGGAGTCCTCGGGGGTGGCGGCGGGGGCAGTGGGGATTGGGACGGGATGGGGATTGCAGAGATGTGACAGGGACTGTGGATGAAGGAACGACGGGGGGATGCGGGGCGGTGGAGGGAGGACCGCGGTGAGCGGCCAGTGGGGTGCGGGAGGCGGCGCGGCAGAGGGAGAACGAGGGACGGTTGCTCACGTGGAGCGGAAGGCTGAGGCGGCGTGGGTGGACACGGAGTCACGAACGGACGGTGCAGATTTACAGAGGCTAACGGACGATCCAGATCTATGGAAGGCAGAACGCAAAAAGGCAGGCTACCCTTACAGCCTTAATAAGTAGTAAAGATTCCTTTCCCGCCATCGAAAACCGGAGCGCGGCACCTTCAAAACGGGAAACGTTTGGTTGGTGGGAAGAACTAACCAGGCTGGCAGGTGGGGTCAGACCAACATGAGCGCACGCCGGGCCCATGCCCAAATCCTGGCCCATCTCTATTTTCTGTCGATCCCACCTTCTTTTCCCTTTCTCGGCCGCCACCTCTCGTCTCTTCTTCCGTCTCCTCCGCCTCCCCACGCTTCGTTATATAAACCCTAGACTAAAGCCCCCGAGTCCCTCCGCCCCCGCTCGCCACAACCACTGCGCGTGATCCCATTTCGAAACAAAAAGGAGGAGCGCGCTCGCACTCAACTCCGCGGAGCCCCAATCCCAGCGTCGCCTGCGGTTTAGATGGAGGCGCACGGCGACCAGCGGTGGCTGGTGGATTGCCTGACGGCCACGCTCGACACCGCGCGCGATGTCCGCGCCTTCGCCGAGGAGTCGCTCCGCCAGGCCTCGCTTCTCCCTGGTTCGCCACCTCCTACCTTTACCCCCTCTCTCGTGGACGATTGGCTTGTAACTGAAGAATCGAGCAATTCAGCTTCACGCGTTGGCCAGAAGCTGTTTTCTGCTCCAGTTTTTGGCTGCGTTCTTCATTTTGGCTGACGGCTGTAGATACTACGGGTGTGGCAAATTACTAGTGACTGGTGAGAGCTGAGGGGTGAACTGAGAGTTGAGCGAGCTGAGAGTTGATGGGATCCCCTAGGCTTGTGAGCAGCGACTTTAGGAATGATGATTGTTTTATTGTTGAAGGCAGGTTTACTGCCGTAGCATTGTCCTGTTCGGGAGTGCTGTGCAGCACTGCTCTGGTTGCTAAGGCTTTGATTGGGATTGCTTTGCTCTATATGTACACTGCTTCCCAGGAACACAACTTCTGTATATTTTAGCTGTGTGAGAACGTCTCTATCCCTGTCCAAGTCCTTAGAGGCAAATTCATAACTAATCCAGTTCACAGCGCAACTTGACAACAGTTAACCTGGCCCCACTGTAGTTCACAGCACAACTTGACAACAGGGAACCTGGCTCCACTGTAGTGCATGTCAGCTTCATTGATGATGCTTTATATTCTGTCAGAAGTGACACTCTTTCTAGCACTGAAAGTGTGATTGATCCGAGCACCATTCTTACATGCCCTCTTGTTGTAGATAACTGAGGTGGTCATAGAATTAGCATGCTGTTGCAACTACCAACTAGTAACCATAATTAGCATGCACATCAACATTTTCAATTTTGGACTGTTATATCTGTCAATTATTTGCCAATCAGGTTGAAACCTTTTGCTAGATTTGGGTTCGCACAATTCTTTGACACATGAATTGCAATCAACTGACAATAACTTATTTCTTTCTGTATTTTTTTTCTCAGGATATGGAGCTGCCCTTACAAAAGTTACAATCAACAAAGAGATCTCGTTTGGTTTACGACAGATATCCTTCCAACCAATTTTTGTACATTTTGTTCCTTTTTATCAAAATCCTGTGTTGAATGCTGTATTATTTTCAGGTTTCCTTTTTTTTATGAGTGGGCTAGCTTTTTCTTCTTTTTGTTGTTCCTTTACAATTTGCTACCTTGCTGCTGTTTTACTAAAGCAGTTTATCAAGCAGCATTGGCAGGAAGACGAAGAGAATTTTGTGCCCCCTGTTGTTTCTGCTTCAGAAAAGGTACCAGCAAAATAGAACTTGAGTGAGAATGTGCCCTTTGTTTCATTGCTTCCTCGGCTTGCCCATGAATATGATAACAATTGCCATTTTGTTCTTTAATAAAATTTATTGAATTAAAAAGCTACAGGTTTTGAAATCTGCAAGAATGGGGAATGGTACCCACATTTTTGGAATAAATTTTAAAAATGATGCAACCTAGACTCATAAAAACTCAGCTGGGGAGGGAACAACCTAGATTCATCATTGTTTGTTCAACACCTCTTTGGTCTTTACACTGGGGTACTGAAAAAGCTGAAGTTTTCTGGAGCCTGATGTAAGCAGGTGCAGATGTTGGCGGGACCTGGCTGGGTTAGATAATTTGGGCTGCTGGGGAGAGAACTTCCATGGCTTCAAGACTTAGAGGAAGCTCTAGGGGAGGCAGGCCAGCTGGCGGCGGTGGCATGTCTGGGGCTCGTGCAGTGACGTGGTAGGAACGGCTGGCGGCAGGCTATGTCAGACAGCCAGATGGTTTGTGAGAGGGCATGGAAGGAAATTTGCTGAGGAGGGTGGGGGTGAGCGCTGTCACTGTGCATTGTGGCGTTATTCTTGGGAAGCAGTAGCACAGATGAATGAACATAGCTTGACGCCATTTGATGCATAATGGACAACTGAGAGCACCACCTGATGGAAAACAAAATCTCAATTGCCTGATATATAACATTCCCCTTTTTTCTAATATGGGGACACTTCATTTTGATGCTTTATTCTTGGATTCTTGAATTGATGGTAGTTTTCTATGAGAAGGGCAGGGAGATAAGTTTTGAACATAATAAAAAGATGTATGCACAGTGACAGAGGTGATGGCATCTAGGCTGTTCTGTGTTGATTTCTTGATCAATGTTAGGCCGAGACTACCACATGAATTCTTGAATTTTATGTTGTTATATACCTGTGTTGGTGTCTAATTTACATTTCTCCCAATGCTGTTTTGTTTCAGGTGGTCATACGACAGCTCCTGCTTACCTCATTGGATGATTCTAATGGGAAAATTCGCACTGCTATTAGCATGGCTGTAGCAGCTATTGGACAGCAAGATTGGCCTGAAGACTGGCCTGAGTTACTTCCGGTTCTCTTAAAGTTAATTGGCGATCAAAGCAATGGGAATGGAGGTAAATAACTTCTCTTGCTTTGTGGTGTATTGGTGTACAGATATGCAGCTATTCTAGGGGTATATTAATGGTTCTGGAGCTTAAACTCGATGCTGTCAACCTCCTAATAACCTAAGGTCCTCTAGTTGAGTTGTTTCTTTAACAATTCTTTGGACTAGAGTGCAAGACATCAGAGGAGCTCTCACTATCCAGGTCATAGTAGAATGCCTGCAAATTTGGGACTTCTGATGGTTTGATATTGCAGCATGATGTCCCTGATAAGCTTGTATGGAAATTCACAAGGTCGGGCTGTTACTCCTATAAGTAAACATACAACACATGTTTCTTTGGATCAATCAAATTTGTGGGAAATGAGTTCAGAAAAAGCTGGACACTGCTGCAATTCAAGTTTATCTTACTGTTAGCTGTGAACAATCGATGTTTGACTGCCAACCTTCGTGCCAAATGGGGTCTGCCAGATCCTTGTGCCTGTCCCATATGTGACCACTGACCAAGCCGATGAAAGGATTCAGCATTTACTTATCTCTTGCTTATTCTCTCAGCAATGGAAGCTCATATTTCAGAAGTCGTGCTTGGTTAATCTTGTTTCCAGTCTCCACCAAAATTCAGCAACCCGTTTTTCGAGTTGGTGGTGCCGAATCCTGAAGATCAGCAAGATGGCCTGAACTCCTTGATAATCCTTGTGGCTTGGGAGCTTTGGAAGCACCAGTGCTTCTTACATGTTTTCAATCCTAATGTTCTGGTGGGTCCTTCAAGCAGTGGCAAGTGAAAGTATCCTTTGGTACTCTGTGGGAACCATGCCCTCCAAGAGCTCTTATTCGGCTGTTTACCCCGGATGCTTAGTTCATTTGTTGATGTTTGTGGTCATGTTTGAAGCACAATTATCCCTCCTAAAAGGGGGGGTTGTGTTTTGGGGATTTTTTTAATATAAAATCTCTCCTTGGTGTGCCTTGATTTCATTTTGTCCTCAAACACGCAGGAGAGTTGTGCAACATTTCATTAAGAAAAGAGAGTATATCGTATATGGGGGAGAAGAGTCCCCAAACAAAACACATACACAAACCTACAGCCCACACCAGGGCTGTAGGTTTGGAGTATGGTTATCTAGATTGTTTTTTTGGGATGATCTGTTTGTTAGATGTCTTTGATGAGCAAAGGTTGTGATTGCAGCCATGAGTGCTACATTTTGCCATGGTGTTTCATGTGAAAGAGGAGGGGAGGAGCACTGAGGAAAAAGAGAGGAGTCTTAAGGAATAAAAGAGGCAGAGGTAGGGCCTGTAAAACAGCAGACCTATGGTGATGCAGGAAGGCTGGAATGATGGGAGTTGTTTTGGAGTGGACCAGTGTAGAGCTATTCTGGGAAGTGGGATTTGTCGACTTGGATCATCTGTTGCCGTGCTCTTAGGTTGCGTAACAAGTTCATGTATATTTCTTATTATGTTCACATATAAATGGGCAAGTATCTCTGTATCTGTGTCATCAGTCCATACTGAGCAAGTTTCTTGAAGAACTTTACCCATTGGACACCTTACATGCTGTTGTACTTTCTGAGGCTATCTCTAGCAGAGGAGGCATGCACATGCGCAAAAGCCCGCCCAAAGTAGGAATGCGAGCATGCACGCGGACACACAAATAGACCCGTTGAGGAGAGAGAATCCGTGGATTTGGGGTACGGGGAGGCTGAGTGCACATTTTCAGTGTCCTCATCCACGCTTTGCTGGAAGGATAAACAGTTGCTTGCGAGCGCGCAAAATGGACATGCGTGTCTGTTTGGGAGGTCTGTTGGACACAACCTGATAACTTTACCCGACATCAGTGCACCCTATATCTGAATAACTTCATCTTAGGATGGTCTCATGGTTTTAAGCACTGTTTTTATAACTGTATACTCCTGTCCAAAAATAAATCAACTTCTGGCTATATATCTGGACAAGCACTTGTCTAGATACATAGCCAGAGGTTGATTATTTTTGGGATGGAGTATATGATAACAATTATGATTGGAATTTTATACTAATGCCATTTATTGAAGCAAGAATATGAGTTGAAGTACTTTCATGTCACAGTCGAACTTCTGTTTTGCAGTTCGTGGAGCATTAAGATGCCTAGCCCTTCTATCAGATGATCTAGATGATATGTGTGTTCCAAAGCTAGTGCCAGAGCTATTCCCATCACTGTATAGAATAATATCATCTCCTCATGTATGTTCCTATTAGTTCTTTTAGTATTTCTGTGTTCATGTTTATGTTTTCATGACAATTTATAAGAAGACAATTTCATTTCCTTTTGCCCATGAAAACAGCTGTATGAAAATTCTCTTCGTGCAAAGGCTTTTGCAATAGTCCATTCATGTATTTCTATGCTTGGATCAATGAGTGGTGTCTATAAGGTAGATTATCTGTTTGTTTACTATTGAGTTCTTTTTTGCTATTCATCACATTGTGGGAACTGATGAGATTTTCGATGCAGAGAGATACAGCTAGTCTGATGACTTCAGTGCTTGATCCACTAATAGAGCAATTCTCCATAGTTCTAAATTATCCGGTGCAGTCCCAAAATCCTGATGACTGGAGCATGCAGATGGAGGTATATACATCATACAACCTATGTTGTGTCTGAATGCATGCATCACTGATATTTAGTAGTGATTCTTATGATTGTCTTATCCTCAGGTGCTCAGATGTTTACTTCAGCTTGTCCAGAACTTTCCTAGATTACCTGAAGCTAAAATTTCTGGCAAGTATATGTTGGTCACTCGTTCTCAAATGCTATGAATCAAGAACAAGACAACACAATCGTTAAGGATCAAGGATCTTCGTCTTCCGAAGTAGATAATAATCATTAGACGAAGATCACAAAAGACAAACATTCATCATTTAATATATAAATGAGAATACAAAAGGATAAATATGAAGACTGGATCTTCATCAATTTATTTATATTCATGTTCCATAAAATATAAATGAATATTCGACAGTGTTGATATTACATTGGTACATTCGGTTTGCTCGAAGACGAGAATGCGGGAGAGTGATTATAATCCAACCTGAACAGTACGGTGCTACTTTTCATCTATTTATAGGCACGAGACGCAGCTCGAGCAAAAGTACATTTATGTCCTCAACATTTACACATGATCGTAATACAAGTTATTAAGGATTATGTAGTCTTTTCCCCCTTTCGGCCATCATCATTATTCATCATCTTCATTGCGAGCCGAAACTGTTCATCTGGTGGTAACTTCGGCGTTTACTCTTATCCTCTTTGGATCCGTCTTCATCTTGTGTGCCTTCGTCATAAAGGAGAAGCTTGTACTTCGGAAGACGAAGTTTCCTGTAATAGCTTATGCTGAAAATAAATGGTTAATTATGTTTTTGAGGACCTTCGGAAGGAGAAGGCTCGCAACAGTATAGATACATCATATTTTAAGCATTAGCTCAATCTTAGACCTTCGAATTTCTGATAAAATGGAGAATTTGTGCAGCCATTCTTCCAGCACTGTGGCAGACATTTGTTTCGTCATTCAAGACCTATCACCTATCATATATTCAAGGTGCAGAAACTTTGGATTCTATTAGTTATGATTCTGATGGCAGTGAAAAAAGTCTTGAGTCCTTCGAGATTCAGGTAATTCTTTCTTTCCCCTTTTACAGATATTTCCTTTCTACTATTTTCTCCTTTTAACTTCTATATCTCACTCCATTTGCCACTATTTCTTTATGTTCTCTTTTTTTGCAGTTATTTGAGCTATGGACAACAATTGTGGGGAATTCTAGATTAGCAAAGGTTTGTATTTTTAATGATTGTTTTGTGCGTCATGTGTTTGTATTGATTTTCAACTTTGTTCTAGGTTATTGGGGGAAACATTAAGGAGCTAGCATACTATACTATAGCCTTGCAACAGATAACTGAAGAACAGGTATGAACTAGCTGAAACACTAACTTTACACACGTGATGCTTCCTTTGTTCTTTTTGAATCATTGTTTGGACTTATGCACTTAATTAAGGATAAACAGAAGTGAACCACATACACATTAAATTGTGTCTTTGTCAGCTACATTTTGGTTTCCCAACTTATTTGGGGGAAAACTGAGCTTTGTACAGTGCAAAGCACAGCCAACAAGTTAAGAGTCGATTTCGAGTTATGTTTCTTCTTGACATGCCATTTAAGAAAAAATGGAATATACTCCTTGCAAATAGTTTGTCTATTAGTCACTCTTCACTCTTCATGTTTCTTTTTTCTTTTTATTTGTTATCCATGTAATGATCATGCATTGATGTTTTGTTTTCTCTAGGTGCAAAACTGGTCACGCGATGCTAACCAGTATGTTGCTGATGAGGATGACCTAACCTATAGCTGTCGTGTGTCTGGTACAAACTGCAGTACTGATACTTTTTTGTTTACTTGGTAGGCTTATTAAGAGTGCAATTCAGTTTACCAGTGTATTGCCTTTTCTCTAAGAACCGTACAATTGGCAGAACAGCAGGAGCTAGTATTAATGAACGGAATTTCTGCTACTATTGTTACTGACTCCCTTGGAGCCTAAGTGTTCAAAGATGTCTTTCTTTGAGTTCTGTTTTGGTTTATGAGACCCTTATAACCTACCCTTGAATTGGAATTTGTTAGTCGCTTGGTTGCATTACTTCCTCACTTGCTGGTTTTCAGGATCTCTTTTGCTGGAAGAGCTAGTAACAGCTTATGAAGATTATGGAATTGACTCAATTGTGGAAGCTTCACAAATGCGTTTTCATGAATCACGAGAATTGAAGGAAGCGGGTTCTGCTGACTGGTGGAGAGTGAGTTTTTTTTGTTTTGTTACGTTAGATATAAAAGAGCTCGAGTTTCTTCTTACCTCTTGATGTTTCATTGCCTATCATATTCATCGCTGTTATTTTAAGTTTAAGTGTTGTTTAGCATTAACCCATATTTAAACTTAAAATGCTGTGGTTAGTATGACCCCAAACATTCTATTTAACTTTGCTGATATTATGTTTGATGGTTTCTGGTCTGATATCTAATTCAACATTTTCTTTTGTTGCAGCTGCATGAAGCATCACTTTTTGCTTTAGGTTCACTGTCAGAACAGTTGTGTGAAGCACAGGTTGGTATATACTTGTTTTGCTTCTCCTAAGCAGTTGGTTACATCAACTGATTTTCTATGGGTATGTAGTGCAAGATTTTACTCCCGTTGTTTAGGGAAGAGTCTTTCTGAACCCTTTTTAAGGCTTCCTTCAACCTTCATACAAGTTCGACCATTATTTTTTGTTGTGATATATTTTTGTACAAAACAAAATAATGATGGCATGAATTTATTGACAAAGAATTGGATGATATAATTTGTGCATATATCATTAAACAAACGACAAAAATAACTTGATCTAACTATTGACCCCACTGTGGTGCTTTTTTCGTTGACTAGGAGTAGCATTTGGGCATGTAACTTTGATTGGGGAAATTGTCATGCTTCATGTTGGAGAGTGAAACCCTAACCCTAATGGGAAAGGGGATATGTTAATATATAGTCAAGTACATGGGCCAAGGCACATTACAGGATAAGACACAATACACCATGTCAAGAGAGCGGGCCGGGGCATGGGACGACTTGTCGGAGGCTCGCCGCTAGTAGACGTGGGCGGGATCGACGAAGTGAGCCAAAGGTGATTGAAGAGGTGGGACTGCGGATGACACGAGTGGAGTCGATGGGATTGCGTATGGCGCTCAAAGACGACAAGCTGCACATGGCGCGTAAGAGGTCAATGGGATCGACATCAAGGAGGGAGTCGAGGTTGGGAGGTGGGGAGGAGCTTCCATCCTGTGTGCACACAACCAGGGTAACCAGCGAGTGACCTTTTTTAACCTCAGCATGAAATTCGCTCCCACTGGGATTCGAACTCAAGACCTAACCAACTCAGTTAGAGGGTGGGTGAGAAGATTGAGACACCGGTACCCCTTGTGATCTGAGGAGTAACCGAGAAAAAGACAGAGAGTGGAGCAGGTCGCAAGTTTGTGGGAAGTAGTTGCGGAGGTGTTGGGATAGTAGGCGTAGACAACGACTTGGAGGTGCATATAGGGCGGTGTGGTGTCGAAGAGGGCGATGAAGGGAGTGGGATGACATACCTCCTTAGAGGGGAGGCGGTTGAGGTCTGGGTGGCAGTATTCAGCGCCTCCACGCAATAGTTGACGGGGAGACATATAGAAAAGAAGGCAACAGGGCATGTTAGTGTTGGTGCGAATCATGCCTTCGGCCCAGTCGTTCTGAGGGGAGGTGTAGGGGCATGAGAACTGTAGCCTTAACCTCGTTAGAAAGGATGAAAGAGCATGAGTAAGAGTGGTTGAACTCGCGACCATTGTCGCACTGGGGATCACGAACTGAGTGACCGGACTGGGTGGAGACCCAAGCAAAGAAGTGTGAAATAGTAGTGAAAATATCAAACTTCAATCTTAAAGGGAAAGTCCAAAGAAAATCACCAAGTAATATTTTATCCTGAGAGACTGAAAACAGGTGATGTCTACATATCATAGTGTACAAGATCAAAAACCTGAGCAGCCCGAGAGGAGGAACTAGAGAAAGTGAGGTGAGCACGGCGGCCTAGCTAACAAGCATGACACAACCACACAGACTCACTATCAAAATGGCCCTTGCTACAAGATATGACAAAGCTGCTAGACAACTTGGACATGATTTCGGGCCCAAGGAGTCCGAGACGACGATGCCAAGTAGTGGGTAAAGTGATAGCCAAGGCATGCGAGGAAGACATGGCGGTGTAGGAAGCAGGTAGCCAGAGTGTGTACAATGGTTCTGAGCTGTCATAGCGGGCGAGAAGGGTCCTAGTAGCTAGATCCTTCAAAGTTAAACCAAAGGGTCAAACTTAATGGAACAAGAGTTGTAAGTGGCGAACCAACGAATATAAAGAAGATTCCGAATGATGTGGGGAGCAACAAGAACATTTTTTGAGGTGGAACGTGTCACCTACTGAGGTAACCGAGAGGGTGGAACCGTTCCCTACAATAATAGAGGATGGAAGGGATGAATGAGGAGGATTGGAGTGAGATAACATGCCGACGTTAGGAGTGGTGGTAGGAGGCTCCGGAGTACACCCAATCCTGCGAGGTGAGAGATGGTGTTAGCGCCATGGTGCTAAACGAATCGACGAGGGACTACTGGTCCCAGCTGCCACCCCACAGGAACCAAGTGGGCGAGGTGGGGGTCCCCGAGAGCAGGAGAGGCGAAGCTGACAACGGGTGTGGGGGCGCCCAAGATAAAGGAGCACTGTAGTAGGGCGTGGTCAACAGAGTTGGATGTGGTGGGCTGGTCGGGCCCGACCACATGGAGATGGTCTTGGTCTAGGGGTTGTAGAAGGACGGTCATGCGGGACCGCCGTCGCGACCAGTGTGGTCATCGCTTCTGTGACTGCCCTTGTGGGGTAGGTGACCGCCTCCGTAGTTGGGAGTAGGACGAGGGGCTCTAGGAGGAGTGGGGGAGGTAGGAGGACGCGCAACCCGCCTTCCAGCGTTAGAAGGAGAGGGGGCTAGGTGGCCGAGGACATGCCATAGTGGGCCATGGTAGACGCGGGGAACTCATCGTTCAGGGTGAGTTCCTCAAGAAGTAGCTTGTTGCAGACATCGTGGAAGGAGGGGAAGGGCACAAAGTGCTTGATGAAGGCCTTCAGTGGTCATAATGCCGACTGAGACCACACAGAAGGCTGAGGACGAGTGTGCTGTTCAAGAGGTGGAGCGGACGACCAAGTCCCCATCAAGCAAGTCTGCATGGCGGAGTGGACGACCAAGTCCCCGTCGAGCAAGTCAGCAGGGTGGAGCGACCGACCTGGACCTCGAAGCGCTGGGCTATAACCGCGAGCATACGTCAACCACAACAAGGCACGTCACTAGGGGCCCACGCAGTAGTCGTGGGCACGACTGTACGCCCCTTTCTTATAATAAGCATACCACGCTGTCTGATGGGACGAGGCAGCCCTGGTCAGGGGCGATCTCAGCACCGGAGCCTCCACAGTAGCCGGTATGTCAGAAGCAACAGGACGAGGCGCCATACCTAATGGGAAAATCCGTGCGCATGGAAGGACAACGTAGGGCCCACGATGACAGGAGAAAGTCACGCTGTATCCATCGAGCCCCGAGGCTGAACAATGGGACCCGCCACGCATCATCACAGGGACGTCAGCCATGAACCCGCCACAGGGACGAGAGTGACAAATGGCGCCGTACCGGAAGCACTACTTTGCACGACCAGCGTAGGGGATCCCGCCACAACAACTGAAAGACTCTTTCTCTAGGAGAGACAACAATGTAAAGCCTGCCCGTGAGATATAAGGGGAGGTCCCTCTTTCTCTCACACAAGCACACTAGTTGTAACACGCTCCATGCAATACTACGATCAACACTACACTGGAGTAGGGTGCAAACTCGGACCAATATAAACTCCGTGTCTCAGATTTCTCACTAAGTCCCTTCGATTCACCATTTGGAGCGAGTCCGTGCTGCCCCCGTGCTGAACACAAATCTTATTGTCTCCCTGTTTTCCAAACCACGACAGGGGCTGTCGCCAATGTTTTCAAATCATCTAGTTGGACCTGGTCACCTAGTGACCGACTAGGCGACTAATCGTGATTAGTCGACAACCAGGTCGATCTGGTCGACCCTGGTCGTTCATTAGTCTTCCATATGTTTAGTATATAGTGTGTGTATACACAATATAGTATACAACAAGCAATTTAGCACAGTTCCAGGCAAATGCAAGAAACAAACAAGCAGGAGAAGCACCAAGCTACAAGCAGGAAGCATGATTATAGGAGGGAACAAAAGGGGAGCAGGGGGGCTGGGGTGCAGAATGAAGCTCACCGTCAGAGGAAGATGGGCTCATCTTCAAGTTTCAACTTCATGGGGGTGACGACACAGAGATGAAGGGATCTTCCATCGCCCCTCCACGGATCTGCCAGCCGCCCCTCTCCGTCGCCGCCAGTCACCCTCTCCTCTATGGACCAGCCGCTGCCCCTTCCCTCTGCTGCTTCGCCTTGCTCAGTGTCGAGAGGGATCGACAGGAGCTTGGTGGAAGGATCTAGAGGTGGCTTGGTGGTGGCGCTGGGAGGGCAAGAGGAAGTGTCGCCGACGGAGAAGGATGGAGCCCAGGAGTCACGACTGGAGAATGCAACGTGAGTTCTGTGGCACATGTTCCGGGCGTCTCTTCTCTCGCTTGTTGTTTTACCTCTAGATGTGTAACCTTGAAACCCTATTGGGCCCAATTGCCCAACTTAATGTGCCAACCTGGTCGCTTGATGCCTTGGTCGACCGACTAATCGTGATTAGTCGACGACTAATCGAACGACCAGAAACCTAGTCGAGCTCAGAGTACCGACTTGACCGATTAATCGCGGCTAATTGGATGACTTGAAAAACTGGCTCCTGCTGGAGTTGTTCTTAAAAAAAACTCGACCAACGGGGGGTAAGACAACCATCGAACATTATATTAAAAGAAGACCTCACGCAGGTCGAGAAAACTCCCGAACCCCTGCCCCACCCACACGCAGCGGCACCGTAGCCCATGTGAGAAACGACCACGACCAGGACTGGACCTTAGACTTGTGGTTTGGCATGGGATATACGAGGGGATTTTTTTAACCACAACCTATTTGCTCCCACGGGGAGTTGAACCTAGGACCTGAGGAGACCACCTAACCAACTCGGCTAGGGGCCCTTTCGCGAGTTGCTCTTAACATATGCTAATTATGTTATATTACCTCACATGGATGCTGCAGTTGGCAGATTTGACAGTTCATACCAACTGCCCAACTCACTGTCTGTAAAGCTGAAGGAATTGCCTGACAGACTATCTTCAATAATGTATAGATTTAATACTGTTTTTTAAATGAAGCAGTGTATTGCTCTAAGAGGCAAAGTAGAGAGACGTTCAATATGATTTTATTTTCTTTTTAAATTACTAAAACAAAATATGGAAGTTGTGCTCTTATTTACAATGTTTTTCTTTTGCTGTTTAGGATTCTGGTTTGACAAAATACAATGTGCGGGATTTACTTGAGCAAATGCTAATTGACATTATGGGAACAGGTACATTTCTCTACTCTAGGGTGGATAATTCTGTGTGGCCTGTTTTATGACTAATCTTGTGTTTTTAGGGGTGCATCAGTGCCCATTTCTCCATGCGCGTGCATTTTCTAGTGTGGCTAAATTTTCTTTAGTGGTAAGTTTTCCTTTTTTTCTGCTTTTGTTTTCCTTAATTTTTAGCAAGCTTAATTCAAAAAAAATTGACAGATAAGTAAAGGGGTCAGTGAACAGTATCTATGCAATGCGGTCCATGCGATTGCTTCAGATGTGTAAGACCTATATTCTTGTCTTGTAATTTCCTTTTTAAATGCACAAGGAAAGTGTTGTACTTATCTTTGAACTATTTATATCGCAGGCCACCCCCAGTTAAAGTTGGTGCTTGTAGGGCACTGGCCCAACTTTTACCAGAATCTAATCAGAATCTGATTCAGCCAAACATTATGGGCATACTTTCATCTCTTGTTGACCTTCTGCGACAGGTAGTTATTGGTATAAATATTACCTATCTTAACTCTTCTGACTCAAAATGACATAACTTGTTCGGTTATTCCCATTCCACATGGATTGGATGAGATCGTAAAAAATTAAGAAGAATCTTGACTTGCTTTGGATTTAAACCCACTCAATCCCGCCCAATCCAAATGGATTGAGAGCAAACCGAACAAGCCTTAACATGGAATTTTAACAGGCATCTGATGAAACCCTGCATCTTGTTCTAGAAACCCTGCAATCAGCAATCAAATCTGGTATGGCAGCATGTTTGTGTATCCACTCTAAAAGATGTCATATGTACTGTGTATCGACACTAGAATTTTGTGGTGTTTTTTTTATCTGATAATGTAGGTGGAGAACAATCAACTTTAATTGAGCCTGTCATTTCCCCCATCATACTGGATGTTTGGGCACAGCACATTGCTGACCCGTTCATCAGCATTGATGCTGTCGAAGTGTTAGAGGTATGTTTTTGTCAGAACTGGAAAGTTCAAGTGCTTGACATATACTCTTTTTTTTTATAAAACCACTATGTACATAATTCTTTTTGATTGCATTAAAGAGCCGACCAGAAGAAGAATAATTAGATGAATTAACATTGATGTATATGTGGTAGTGATATACTTTTTTTTCTATGAACTTAATGCCATTGATGATAATTTTAGTACGGCCTCAAAGCAATCCCTTTACCTTTTGACGGTTATGTACTTATGTGGTTTATTTTTTTATGCTGTGTTTTATGACATTCTATAAAATTTCTCTGTGCACCTGTTATCATTTGTTAGCCGAAAGCAAAAGTTTTTCTTCTGGCTTTTGAGATCCTTAAAGTTACATTTAACATAATTCCTTAGTTTTTAGGCTATCAAGAATGCTCCTGGATGCTTACAGCCACTTGTGTCTCGAATCCTTCCAACAATTGGATCCATTTTAGTGAAAGTAAGATGTCAATGCTGGTTTACACATCACTGCCATTGTTCTTTCTTTCTTTCTGCATCTGCCAACATTATGCAATTTTAATTTCTGGTCGTTTTGCTACTTGCTAGCCCAAGGTCCAGCCGGATGGACTGGTTGCAGGTTCACTGGACCTTTTGACGATGGTACTCAAAGTATGTCTTGTATATCTCGGAAGTTATATGAAGTCAAATGCAAAACATTTCTTTTAAAGTGGTTATTTCTAATACTGCTCTGCATATTTCAGAATGCTCCAGTTGCTGTGGTTAAAGCAGTCTTCGACACATGCTTTGTTTCTACTGTTCAAATTGTTCTTGAAAGTGATGACCATGGAGAGATGCAGGTACATGATAAAACACGTTCATTTGCACATTCGGGTTATCCATCTGTATCACAATAGTTATCTGGTCTGCATATGTAGAAGGCATATTATTGAGTAATATTTAAAATAATTGCTCTGAACTTGTACTTATTATCTAAAATTAGGCGTATATCTATAAGGTCAAGAATGGTCCAGTTCCATAAAGTTTTACTCAGCTGTTGCCTCTAGCCTCTAGGTGTATGTACCAGATGAAAATTGTGAAATAGAGGTTGTTGCTAATCTACTTTGTTTTAAAATGTATCTCTAACAGTAGCTATCTCAACTAGAATGCGACAGAATGCTTGGCAGCATTCATATCAGGTGGCCGGCAGGAGTTGCTTGTCTGGGGTGGTGAACAAGGACAAACACTCAAGATGCTACTTGATGCAGCTTCAAGGTAATTTCAAAATCAGTCTCATAGAAGATATCACCTAACTCCAATCCTCCATTAGATGACCTGAGAAATATCCAAAAGCAACATAATGCTGGACCCATCTTGATTTGATGCTGGGAACTCCTTTGTTTCCTCTGCAGTGTAAATCTAATTGCAACAGCAAACTATATTTTTGAAATGGGATTTTCTGTTGAAATTGAAGCATAATGCTTTGTGGTGGATTAAGGGTGCGTTTGGTTGAGGAGTGGGGGAGAATAGAGGGGCTCCATTCCAATTTTCTGGACGTTTGGTTTCCAACAAAATAAGAGTGGAGCGGCTCCTGGATCTCCATATGAAAATTTACTATAAGTAGTTGGAACGCTCCAGCTCCACAAAAACGACCGGATGCGAGCGCTCTCCCGGATGTGAGCGCTCTCCCTCCTCTCCTACCCTCTACACTCATACGATTCTCGAACCAAACAAATAATGGAACGACTCCGCTCTATTCTACTCTTCAACCAAACAAAAAATGAAGCGACTCTGTTCTATTTACCAAACGCAGAACAGAACGGCTTCATTTTTAAAAACTGGAATGAAACCGCTCTATTTTAGTTGACTCTTCAACCAAACGCACCCTAAAAGAACCAACAGAATCTGCACATTCTCTGTGTCTTCTGTTGTTTAAATACTCCTTCCATTCCAAATTGTATGTCGTTCTATCTTTTCTAAATACATAGATTTTGCTACATGCCTAGTAAAGCTATGTATCTTGAAAAGCTAGAACGATTTACAATTTGGAACGGAGGGAGCACATTTCTTCTCTACAATGGGTCAGCCTACATTCTATCCAGATGTTCAAAGTGTTTTTTTTCTGCATGTTACTGTTTTCATGGTTCTTAATTGTTGTGCAGGCTTTTAGATCCAGCGTTAGAAAGTTCAGTATCACTCTTTGTTGGAAGCTTTGTTTTGCAACTCATTTTACAAATACCTCTACACCTGTCTCCTCACATACCGGATCTTATTGCTGCTATTGTGAGACGTATGCAAACGAGCAGCATTGCAGGATTGAAAAGCTCTCTTATTGTTATAATAGCCAGATTAGTAAGTCCATCTCTCTCTTACCTAAGGTGTGTTAACTGTTAAGTCTGACATTTGTGGTGAAAGATTACTCTGATTACTTAAGCTTGTCCAAGACATGTCCTCAGTTCACTCTGCCTGCAGGTACATATGAGTGCACCAAATGTTGATGGGTTCATCAATCTATTGCTTTCTATCCCTGCACAGGGGTATGACAATTCACTTGTTTATATTATGTCAGAATGGTCACAACTACAAGGCAAGTTTTGATTGGATCATATCATCATATTTTGAATTCTGAAACCAATTTGCCTTCTCACCTGTTTCACTGAATATGCTTCCATGTTAAATATTCTTTATAGGTGAAATTCAGGGAGCCTACCAGATAAAGGTTACAACGACTGCATTAGCTCTTCTCATATCAACTCGTCATCCTGAGCTATCCAAGGTTGAAGTTCAAGGGCATCTTATTAAGGTACTGTTAGTAAGAATTGGTGTTCTACAGCTAGTACCTTGCCTGATGAAGTTCTTTTGGAGCCTGACCTAGAAACATACAGACTAGTGCAGGTATAACGACACGTTCAAAAGCTCGAGTGACTCCTGATCAATGGACCAAGATTCCGCTCCCAGCTAAGGTAACAGTTGATTATTAACATTTCCATCCCCGTCAATGTTTCAAATCTAGATAGGAAGCACTCTGTATCTGGTATGTAGCCATGCATTGCCCAATTTTTCCACACTTGTGACAAGATTCCTTTTTTCCTACTGGGTCTTATGCAACCAGCAGTTCAGCACCCAGCAAAATAAAAAATGTGGCATGATTCTCTTGAGGTAGCCAACGTGTGCTTGTGAGTTGTGAATTTAATCGCCTAATTTGAAACAAGTGTGGCAAGAATGTTGTAACATGATAATCACCTTACTAGTGTACTGTGTACAGACCAAATTGCCACTGTATGTCTAATACTCCCTTCGTTCGTTTTATTTGTCGCTGGTTAGTACAAAATTGAACCAAGTGGTGTCAAATAAATAAAAATAGAGGCAGTTTTTTCTTTTAACAGTGTTAACCAATGTATGTGACACCAACCATCAAGTAGCCTTTTTCTTAATAATTGCTGCTTAACATTCTTGAATTTGTATTATGCAGATCTTCTCATTGCTGGCAGATACTTTAACTGAAATTCAGGAACAAATTGGTGCTGGTGATGACGATGACTCCGAAGAGGTTTCTACACCAAATCTTGTCATTTCAAACTATTAACTGCAATGCTTGTTTGATTCTGAAACTTCCAACTTTTTTTTGCCTTTTAGGATAATGACTGGGAAGAAGTTCGGAATGGTGATGCTAGTATATCAGATGATATCATACACTCAGCATCGGTTCCTTCAATAACTAATCCATCAGTTGAACATTTAAATGCAATGGCCAAGGTTTTTGATGAGGTTTGTGAGCAACCAGGTCTGCTCCTTTGTTAGTTCTGTCATATTTATGCCATATTTACCTTGAGTTGTACAACAGGATGATGATGATAGTTATGACGATGATCTGACAAAAACCGACCCTCTTAATGAGGTTCGTTTTCACTGCAGAAAAGATCTTCCATTTGAATTAGATGACGTCAAAGTCAAATAACCCATATTCATGCAGGTGAAGTTAGCGGACTTCCTAACAAACATCTTTGCTAACTTGTGGGAGAATAATCGACCAATATTTGAGTATCTTTGCCTGGTAAAATGTCATTTGTCCGGTTGATTTGCATTATCAATCATTCAACAGATATGAATATGTCCTATGTGAAATGAACAAATCCACATCAACATTGTCCTCTAATAAATCCTTTGCAGGGCCTATCGGATTCACAGAGATCAGCTGTTGAAAAGGTTTTGAGGAGGTGAAGCGTTAACTTGGGGATCCTGTCTTCCACCTTTCGGGATATAATATATCTTCATATTAGTTAGCGAGTCCTGTTTGCATTGCTGTGGACTGGTTTTCTTGCTCATTATATGTTCATTGGTGTAAACTGATTCATCTCTGAGGCCGGTGTTATGAGGTTTTGTTAGTGTAGGTTTCTTTATGTTCTTTGTATTTAAAATCTACAAGATGTGAGTATTTGTTGTACCGGGTGTGGTGATGTTGGGTGTTCATGTCTGAAGAATTCCCGGCTTGACTTGTTCTTACGTTGAATTCCTCCGGAGGGACCTTGATTCCTTGGCTTTATTCATCAATTTCATGCATGTCTATTTGGAGGAGCGCCACCTTTGGTGTTTGGCAGGAGCGGTTAAGCTCAGGGAGTTGGGTCCAGGGGTTGGGAGTTCCTTAGGGCTCTACTAGTGTGTGCGGTGGTCAAGTGTTTTCTCCTTCCTTGGTCAAGTGTTTGCCTCGGTTCAACCCCTCACTTTTGGTTTGGAGTACGGGTGTAGTTTTTCTTTTGTAACAACCTTCCTTTTTATTCTATCTTAATTTAAAGATGCAGTTCTTCTTTGTATCCAAGAATTTTTTTTTCATTTATGGACTAGTTGAGCTCCAGTGGCCGACTGAAATGTTATTTAGGCCGAACGGTTCCAAAGATGTTTATTTGTATTTACATTGGTTAGCCAGAATAGTTTCTAGTCTCAATCCAATATAAATGAACGCAGCCTTATGGAATGCTTGCTTAGTGGACACATGTTGGCACGCTTGAAGGTAGTCAAATTAGATGAGTTACTTCAAACCACGCCCAAATCTCAGTTTAGGATACATTGGTCTTTGGGGGTATTCAGAGTGCTGGTGAAGATTTTTTTAGCCTTAGGGTTGGTATGGCAAAAATGTGGTATATGCTAGCAGCTTTAGGATACTAGACAATTGGGCCTTTAATTAGTTAACTCCTTGTGGCTGGGGAAATAGAAAACATGTACCTCCATAGGCGCCACAATTGATCATCCATTCATATCCCTAACTTCCATGTTGATGGTGCCTGCCGTGCTAGCTGATTTATGCAACAGGAAGGTGAACTTCTCTCTTCGTGTCCACATCCTTGGTTTTTGATATATTGATTCCCGATTCTGACTGATTTAGGTTCTCGATATTATGAAAATAAACCATGGCAGCTTCCTCGGACGTTTTGGTTAATCAGTTAATACTAGCAAATTCCGCGGTGCGTTGCAACTAATCTAATGTGTATACTAATTTAATATGTATAGGAATTGGACTCTATGTTATCGTTAAATGTAATCTATTTTAATTTATTTGAGTGTGAGTTATGAATCTGTTATATACCAGATATAAAGGACCTGATCTAATGCATTTTGAAATTCAACCTTATACCTTGTATCTATTATCATTATACATAAGCTGTTTCAACTCGTATGAGTAAGTATAGTTCATGCAAAAAAGCATGACAAAAGAAACTTTTTACTGTCTGGTAGTTAAGGGGAGGTGGATAAAAAAAAGTAAGACAAATTTTTGGCTCCTAATATTAGATTAGTAAACATGTCTGCCTTGTTCGCTTCAGCTTGCTGCAGAGGTTGCAATGACTTGAATTTGTACATGTGCAACTTCTTTTGGTATTGTGAGTGGTTGTTGCATTAAAATCACAAACGAACGCATATGTGCTACTTTTGATGTTGTGAGTGGTTTGTTGATTGGAAAAATATCGTACTTCACATACTCAAAATACCGTCAACATTCTCGGAATAAAAGGATGATAAGCACATCACAAGTATATTTTATCAAATAACAAGCATCATATGTCCATGAGTATTTTATGCATATTTTAGCTTAATGGAGAAGAAAGAACTGATGGGACCCACATAGGGAGGGTTGGCTGGTTATCTCATTGTACCCACTAGACTTCTAAGCTTGTTATGATCCATGTGAAGCACTTTAAAGTGACACGTCCATCCTTTAGATCAACTTAGGTTTCTTCAAACGGATTGATAGCCCCACAATCAAGTATGACATCAAGTAAACAAACTTTGGCACATACCCAACATGGAAGCTACCTAGAGTGTCCCCATCAAGGGAGGAGGGCCCACTAGCTAGGGAGAGGGTCTACCAATCCCCACTTAGGCCCACCAAGCTCTACTGCCTTCTAGCATGCAAAGAGGCACAAGCTTGGATTATCCCTGTTCTCCATTTTAGGTTGGTTTGATCATATGGTGTTTGAAAGGGAATTAGGCTTACACCTATATTCCTAAATTGATTTTGGTGGTTGAATTGCCCAACATAAATAATTGGACTAACTAGCTTGCCCAAGTTTATAAGTTCTACAGGTACCAAAGGTTCACAATAAGCCAATAAAAGGATCAAGAGTAAGGGTTCAAACAAAGGAGCAAAGGGACAACCGAAGGCACCCTGGTCGGGCGCACCGGACTGTCCGGTGTGCCACCGGACAGTGTCCGGTGCACCAGGGGACTCCAAGCTGAACTTCGCACCTTCGGGAAAACTCAGAGCCGCCGCGCTATAATTCACCGGACTGTCCAGTGTACACCGGACAGTGTCCGGTGCTCCAAGGAGAAGCGACTCTGAACTCGCCAGCTTCGGGAATCCACAACGGCTAGTCCACTATAATTCACCGGACATGTCCGGTGTGACAGCGGAGCAACGGCTACTTCGGCGCCAACGGTCACCTGCAGGTGCATTAAATGCGCGCCAGAGCGCGCAGAAGTCAGGCACGCGCGCATTGGCGCACCGGACACTCTACAGTACATGTCCGGTGCGCCACCAGACATCCCGGCGGGCCCAGCAGTCAGAGCTCCAACGGTCAGAACCCTAACGACCTGGTGACGTGGCTGGCGCACCGGACTGTCCGGTGCACCATACGACAGACAACCTCCACCAAACGGCTAGTTTGGTGGTTGGGGCTATAAATACCCCCAACCACCCCACATTCAAGTCATCCAAGTTTTCCACCTTCCAACCACTTACAAGAGCTAGGCATTCAATTCTAGACACACTCAAGTGATCAAATCCTCTCCAATTCCACACAAAGCTTTAGTGACTAGTGAGAGAGATTTGCCGTGTTCTTTTGAGCTCTTGCGCTTGGATTGCTTCTTTCTTTCTCATTTGTTCTTGTGATCAAAACTCAATTGTAACCGAGGCAAGAGACACCAATTGTGTGGTGGTCCTTGCGGGGAAGTTTTGTTCCCGGTTTGATTTGAGAAGAGAAGCTCACTCGGTCCGAGGGACCGTTTGAGAGAGGGAAAGGGTTGAAAAAGACTCGGCTTTTGTGGCCTCCTCAACAGGGAGTAGGTTTGAGAGAACCAAACCTCGGTAAAACAAATCATCGTGTCTCATTTCTTATTTGCTCACGATTTGTTTTGCACCCTCTCTCTCGGACTCGTTTCTATTTCTAACGCTAACCCGACTTGTAGTTGTGTTTAAATTGTTAAATTTCAGTTTCGCCCTATTCACCCCCCTCTAGGCGACTTTCAATTGGTATCAGAGCCCGGTGCTTCATTAGAGCCTAACCGCTCGAAGTGATGTCGGGAGATCACGCCAAGAAGGAGATGGAGACCGGCGACAAGCCCACTACAAGCCACGGGTCGACTTCATCGGAAGAGTCCCGCAACAAGAGGAAGGAGAAGAAAGACTCCTCCAACAAAGGGAAGGGGAAGGAGAAGAAATCCTCTTCCCACAAGTCGCATCGGAGAGGCGACAAGCACAAGAGGATGAGGAAAGTGGTCTACTACGAGACCGACTCTTCATCACCATTGACCTCCGGCTCCGACGCGCCGTCCGTCACTTCTAAGCGCCATGAGCGCAAGAAGTTTAGTAAGATCCCCCTACGCTACCCTCACATTCCTAAACATACACCTTTACTTTCCGTCCCATTAGGCAAACCACCAACGTTTGATGGTGAAGATTATGCTAGGTGGAGTGATATGATGCGATATCACCTAACCTCACTCCACAAAAGTATATGGGATGTTGTTGAGTTTGGTGTACAGGTACCATCCGTAGGGGATGAAGATTATGATGAGGACGAAGTGGCCCAAATCGAGCACTTCAACTCACAAGCCACCACTATACTCCTCACCTCTCTTAGTCGAGAGGAGTATAACAAGGTGCAAGGGTTGAAGAGCGCCAAGGAAATTTGGGACGTGCTAAAAACCGCGCACGAAGGAGACGAGGTGACCAAGATCACCAAGCGGGAAACGATCGAGGGGGAGCTCGGTCGCTTCCGTCTTCGCCAAGGGGAGGAGCCACAAGACATGTACAACCGGCTCAAAACCTTGGTGAATCAAGTGCGCAACCTCGGGAGCAAAAAATGGGATGACCACGAAGTGGTTAAGGTTATTCTTAGATCACTTGTTTTCCTTAACCCCACTCAAGTTCAATTAATTCGTGGTAATCCTAGATATACACAAATGACCCCCGAGGAAGTTATAGGTAATTTTGTGAGCTTTGAGTTGATGATCAAGGCTCAAAGAAGATCAACGAGCTTGATGGCCCCTCCACATCCGAAGCACAACCGGTCGCATTCAAGGCGACGGAAGAAAAGAAGGAGGAATCTACTCCAAGTCGAACACCCATCGATGCCTCCAAGCTCAACAACAAGGAGATGGCGCTCATCATCAAGAGCTTCCGTCAAATCCTCAAGCAAAGGAGGGAGAAAGACTACAAGTCCCGCTCCAAGAGAGTTTGCTACAAGTGTGGTAAGCCCGGTCACTTTATTGCTAAATGTCCATTATCAAGTGATAGTGACAGGGACAACGACAAGAAGGGGAGAAGAAAGGAGAAGAAGAGATATCACAAGAAGAAGGGCGGCGATGTCCATGTGTGCCGCGAGTGGGACTCCGACGAGAGCTCCACCGACTCCTCCGACGAGGACGCCGCAAACATCGCCGTCACCAAGGGTCTTCTCTTCCCCAACGTCGGCCACAAATGCCTCATGGTCAAGGACGGCAAAAGGAAGAAGGTAAAATCAAGATCCTCCACCAAATATGAAACATCTAGCGATGAGGATAATGCTAGTAATGAGGAGGATAACTTGCACATTCTTTTTGCCAACCTAAACATGCAACAAAAGGAAAAATTGAATGAATTAATTAGTGCTATTCATGAGAAGGATGATCTCTTAGACTCCCAAGAGGACTTCCTTATTAAAGAAAACAAAAGGCATGTTAAGGTTAAAAATGCTTATGCTCTAGAAGTAGAGAAATGTGAAAAATTATCTAAGGAGCTAATCACTTGCCATGAGACTATTGACAACCTTAGAAATGAAAATGCTAGTTTAAATGCTAAGGTTGATTCTCATGTTTGTAATGTTTTAATTCCCAACCTTAGAGATGATAATGTTGATTTGCTTGCTAAGATTGAAGAATTGAATAATTCTCTTGGTAGCCTTAGATGTGAAAATGAAAAATTGAATGCTAAGGCTAAAGAATTAGATGTTTGCAATGTTACAATTTCCGATCTTAGAGATAACAATGATATTTTGCGTGCTAAGATTGTTGAACTTAATTCTTGCAAACCCTCTACATCTACCGTTGAGCATGTTTCTATTTGCACTAGATGTAGAGATGTTGATATTGATGCTATTCATGATCATATGGTCTTAATTAAACAACAAAATGATCATATAGCAAAATTAGATGCTAAAATTGCCGAGCATAACTTAGAGAATGAAAAATTTAAATTTGCTAGAAGTGTGCTCTATAATGGGAGACGCCCTGGCATCAAGGATGGTATTGGTTTCCAAAGGGGAGACAATGTCAAAATTAATGCCCCTCCTAAAAGATTGTCCAACTTTGTTAAGGGCAAGGCTCCCATGCCTCAGGATAACGAGGGTTACATTTTGTACCCTACCGGCTATCCTGAGAGCAAAATTAGGAGAATTCATTCTAGGAAGTCTCACTTTGGCCCTAATCATGCTTTTATGTATAAGGGTGAGACATCTAGCTCTAGGCAACCAACCCGTGCTAAGTTGCCTAAGAAGAAAACTCCTAGTGCATCAAATGATCATGATATTTCATTTAAAACTTTTGATGCATCATATGTTTTAACTAATAAATCTGGCAAGGTAGTTGCCAAGTTTGTTGGGGGCAAACACAAGGGCTCCAAGACTTGTGTTTGGGTACCCAAAGTTCTTGTTTCTAATGCCAAAGGACCCAAAACCGTTTGGGTAGCTAAAGTCAAGAACTAAACTTGTTTTGTAGGTTTATGCATCCGGGGGCTCAAGTTGGATCATCGATAGCGGGTGCACGAACCACATGACGGGGGAGAAGAAGATGTTCTCCTCCTACGAGAAAAACCAAGATCCCCAACGAGCTATCACATTCGGGGATGGAAACCAAGGTTTGGTCAAAGGTTTGGGTAAAATAGCTATATCTCCTGACCATTCCATTTCCAATGTTTTTCTTGTTGATTCATTAGATTACAACTTGCTTTCCGTTTCCCAATTATGTCAAATGGGCTACAACTGTCTTTTTATTGATGTAGGTGTCACTGTCTTTAGAAGAAGTGATGATTCAATAGCCTTTAAGGGAATGTTAGAGGGTCAGCTATACTTGGTAGATTTTGATAGAGCTGAACTGGACACTTGCTTAATTGCTAAGACTAATATGGGTTGGCTCTGGCACCGCCGACTAGCCCATGTTGGAATGAAGAATCTTCATAAACTTCTAAAGGGAGAGCACATTTTAGGATTAACAAATGTTCATTTTGAGAAAAACAGGATTTGTAGCGCATGCCAAGCTGGGAAGCAAGTTGGTGTTCATCATCCACACAAGAACATCATGACGACTGACAGGCCACTGGAGCTCCTACACATGGATCTATTCGGCCCGATTGCTTACATAAGCATCGGCGGGAGTAAGTACTGTCTAGTTATTGTGGATGATTATTCTCGCTTCACTTGGGTGTTCTTCTTGCAGGAAAAATCTCAAACCCAACAGACCTTAAAGGGATTCTTGAGACGAGCTCAAAATGAGTTTGGCTTAAGGATCAAGAAAATAAGAAGCGACAACGGGACGGAGTTCAAGAATTCATAAATTGAAGGCTTCCTTGAGGAGGAGGGCATCAAGCATGAGTTCTCTTCTCCCTACACTCCACAACAAAATGGTGTAGTGGAGAGGAAGAATCGAACTCTATTGGACATGGCAAGAACCATGCTTGATGAGTACAAGACGCCAGATCGGTTTTGGGCCAAAGCGGTTAACACTGCCTGCTACGCCATCAACTAGTTATATCTACACTGAATCCTCAAGAAGACATCATACGAACTCCTAACCGGTAAAAAGCCCAACATTTCATATTTTGGAGTCTTTGGTAGCAAATGTTTTATTCTTGTTAAGAGAGGTAGGAAATCTAAATTTGCTCCTAAGACTGTAGAAGGCTTTTTACTAGGATATGATTCAAACACAAGGGCATATAGAGTCTTTAACAAGTCCTCAGGACTTGTTGAAGTTTCTTGTGACGTTGTGTTTGATGAGACTAACGGCTCTCAAGTAGAGCAAGTTGATCTTGATGAGATAGGTGAAGAAGAGGCTCCGTGCATCGCGCTAAGGAACATGTCCATTGGGGATGTGTGTCCTAAGGAATCCGAAGAGCCTCCAAATGCACAAGATCAACCATCCTCCTCCACGCAAGCATCTCCACCAACTCAAAATGAGGACGAAGCTCAAGTTGATGAAGGAGAAAATCAAAATGATGAGCCACCTCAAGATGACGACAACGATCAAGGGGAGATACAAATGATCAAGACAAGGAGGATGAAGAACCAAGACTGCCACACCCAAGAGTCCACCAAGCAATTCAACGAGATCACCCCGTCGACACCATCCTCGGCGACATTCATAAGGGGTAACCACTAGATCTCGTGTTGCACATTTTTGTGAGCATTACTCTTTTGTTTCCTCTATTGAGCCACACAGGGTAGAGGAAGCACTTCAAGATTCAGATTGGGTGATTGCGATGCAAGAGGAGCTCAACAACTTCACTTGGAATGAGGTATGGCATTTAGTTCCACGTCCTAATCAAAATGTTGTAGGAACCAAATGGGTCTTCCGCAACAAGCAAGACGAGCATGGTGTGGTGACAAGGAACAAAGCTCGACTTGTGGCCAAGGGATACTCCCAAGTCGAAGGTTTGGATTTCGGTGAAACCTATGCACCCGTAGCTAGGCTTGAGTCAATTCGCATATTATTAGCCTATGCTACTTACCATGGCTTCAAGATTTACCAAATGGACGTGAAGAGTGCCTTCCTCAATGGACCAATCAAGGAAGAGGTCTACGTTGAGCAACCTCCCGGCTTTGAAGACAGTGAGTACCCTAACCATGTCTATAGGCTCTCTAAGGCGCTTTATGGGCTCAAGCAAGCTCCAAGAGCATGGTATGAATGCCTAAGAGATTTCCTTATTGCTAATGGCTTCAAAGTCGGCAAGACCGATCCTACTCTATTTACTAAAACTCTTGACAATGATTTGTTTGTATGCCAAATTTATGTTGATGATATCATATTTGGGTCTACTAACAAATCTACTTGTGAAGAATTTAGTAGGATCATGACACAGAAATTCGAGATGTCGATGATGGGGGAGTTGAAGTATTTTCTAGGATTCCAAGTCAAGCAACTCCAAGAGGGCACCTTCATTTGCCAAACAAAGTATACTCAAGACATTCTAAACAAGTTTGGAATGAAGGATGCCAAGCCCATCAAGACTCCCATGGGAACCAATGGGCATCTCGACCTCGACACGGGAGGTAAATCCGTTGATCAAAAGGTATACCGATCGATGATAGGTTCATTACTCTATTTATGTGCATCTCGACCGGATATTATGCTTTCCGTATGCATGTGTGCAAGATTCCAATCCAATCCTAAGGAATCTCACCTTACGGCCGTAAAACGAATCTTGAGATATTTGGCTTATACTCCTAAGTTTGGACTTTGGTACCCTTGGGGATCCACTTTTGATTTAATTGGTTATTCGGATGCCGATTGGGCGGGGTGTAAGATTAATAGAAAGAGCACATTGGGGACTTGCCAGTTCTTGGGAAGATCCTTGGTGTCTTGGGCTTCAAAGAAGCAAAATTCCGTAGCTCTTTCAACCGCCGAAGCCGAGTACATTGCCGCAGGCCATTGTTGCGCGCAATTGCTTTGGATGAGGCAAACCCTGCGGGACTATGGTTACAAATTAACCAAAGTTCCTCTTCTATGTGATAATGAGAGTGCAATCCGCATGGCGGATAATCCCGTTGAGCATAGCCGCACTAAACACATAGCCATTCGATATCATTTTCTTAGGGATCACCAACAAAAGGGGGATATCGAGATTGCATATATTAACACTAAAGATCAATTAGCCGATATCTTTACCAAGCCACTAGATGAACAAACTTTTACCAAACTTAGGCATGAGCTCAATATTCTTGATTCTAGGAATTTCTTTTGATGTCTTGCACACATAGCTCATGAATATACCTTTGATCATATCTCTTTTATATATGCTATGACTAATGTGTTTTCAAGTGAATTTCAAACCAAGTCATAGGCGTATTGAAAGGGAATTGGAGTCTTCGGCGAAAAAGGCTTCCACTCCACTCCATAACTCATCCTTCGCCGTCGCTCCAAGCAATTCTTCGTCTTTGGTATAATCTTCACTCATATGTTTTATTTGCCAAAGGGGAGACAATAATTAGGAAAGGGCTCTAATGATTCCGTTTTTGGCGATTCATGCCAAAGGGGGAGAGAGTATGAGCCCAAAGCAAAAGGACCGCACCACCACCCTAATTTTAAAAATTAATGTTTTTTCAATTGGTAAATTTCAAATTGGTATCTTATTGTGTTCAAAAGGGGGAGCAAGTAGTATTTTCAAAATTGATATCTTAAAACCCTCTTGATCAATAAGAGGAGAATTTATTGAGGGGGAGTTTTGTTTAGTCAAAGGAAAAGCATTTGAAACAAGGGGAGAAAATTTCAAAACTTGAAAATGCTTAGCAAAATCTTATTCATTTACCTTTGACTATTTTGCAAAAGGACTTTGAAAAGGATTTACAAAAAGAATTTGCAAAAACAAAACATGTGGTGCAAGCATGGTCCAAAATGTTAAAAATAAAGAAACAATCCATGCATATCTAGTAAGTAATATTTATTGGCTCAATTCTAAGTAACCTTTGCACTTGCATATGCAAACTAGTTCAAATTCTGCACTTCTATATTTGCTTTGGTTTGTGTTGACATCAATCACCAAAAAGGGGGAGATTGAAAGGGAATTAGACTTACACCTATATTCCTAAATTGATTTTGGTGGTTGAATTGCCCAACACAAATAATTGGACTAACTAGCTTGCCCAAGTTTATAAGTTCTACAGGTACCAAAGGTTCACAATAAGCCAATAAAAGGATCAAGAGTAAGGGTTCAAACAAAGGAGCAAAGGGACAACCGAAGGCACCCTGGTCGGGCGCACCGGACTGTCCGGTGTGCCACCAGACAGTGTCCGGTGTGCCACCGGACAGTGTCCGGTGCACCAGGGGACTCCAAGCTGAACTTCGCACCTTCGGGAAAACTCAGAGCCGCCGCGCTATAATTCACCGGACTGTCCGGTGTACACCGGACAGTGTCCGGTGCTCCAAGGAGAAGCGACTCTGAACTCGCCAGCTTCGGGAATCCACAACGGCTAGTCCTCTATAATTCACCGGACATGTCCGGTGTACACCGGACTGTCCGGTGTGACAGCGGAGCAACGGCTACTTCGGCGCCAACGGTCACCTGCAGGCGCATTAAATGCGCGCCAGAGCGCGCAGAAGTCAGGCACGCGCGCAGTGGCGCACCGGACACTCTACAGTACATGTCCGGTGCGCCACCGGACATCCCGGTGGGCCCAGCAGTCAGAGCTCCAACGGTCAGAACCCTAACGGCCTGGTGACGTGGCTGGCGCACCGGACTGTCCGATGCACCATGCGACAGACAGCCTCCACCAAACGACTAGTTTGGTGGTTGGGGCTATAAATACCCCCAACCACCCCACATTCAAGTCATCCAAGTTTTCCACCTTCCAACCACTTACAAGAGCTAGGCATTCAATTCTAGACACACTCAAGTGATCAAATCCTCTCCAATTCCACACAAAGTTTTAGTGACTAGTGAGAGAGATTTGCCGTGTTCTTTTGAGCTCTTGCGCTTGGATTGCTTCTTTCTTTCTCATTTGTTCTTATGATCAAAACTCAATTGTAACCGAGGCAAGAGACACCAATTGTGTGGTGGTCCTTGCGGGGAAGTTTTGTTTCCGGTTTGATTTGAGAAGAGAAGCTCACTCGGTCCGAGGGACCGTTTGAGAGAGGGAAATGGTTGAAAAAGACTCGACCTTTGTGGCCTCCTCAACGGGGAGTAGGTTTGAGAGAACCGAACCTCGGTAAAACAAATCATCGTGTCTCATTTCTTATTTGCTCACGATTTGTTTTGCACCCTCTCTCTCGGACTCGTTTCTATTTCTAACGCTAACCCGGCTTGTAGTTGCGTTTAAATTGTTAAATTTCAGTTTCGCCCTATTCACCCCCTCTAGGCGACTTTCAGTGTTGATGCATGACACATGAATTCATGGCTCCACTTCAACTAGTATAAATAGAGGAGTACACCCCCTCGCCATCCATGAAAGCAAGGACAAAGCAAAGAAAGTTGTTAGTTTGGTTCCACTTCATTTTTTGTAGGATATCTAGTGTGGGAGTTAGACGTAGATTGATCTTAAGTTCCCAAAGTTGGTTTTTTGTCTAGTATACTTTTACTTTATTCAATATATTATTACCCATTTACTTTACTCAATACTTACTTTATTTAGTATTTACTTTACAGAATATTATACTAGTTATAATGTTATTATGGATAAACTTAGCATATAATCGGTATATACTAGATGGATAATCTATAACCCACACTTGATACGATCATTGCCATTCATTAAGTGTTCTAGTTGATCCGTGTGCACACAATTAGAGTAGTGAGAGAAGGTATAAGTGTGTTCTTATAAACTATATTGCCTTTGGTTACCGCTGGTTGCACAGATGGATTATGGATGCAGTGTGAACTTGTTATGTTAATTATGAACTAGTGATTTTTGAGAACTTGTCAACTTGTGAACTTATGATCTTTATGAACCTGTGAATTGTGAACTTGTTTTATTTTCAACTTGTGATAATTGTGACCTTGTTATATTGTGAACTCTTTATATTGAGAATTTTCATATTGGTTTGTTTACCAATTGTATTTTAAATTCCGACCGTTATCATTGTCTTTTCTGTACCAAACTTTTGTTTATGATGTTTTTGAAATACCGATTTCATTTATGTTTTCGAAGTTGCCGATTTTAATTTCGTTTCCAATAAAAATATGAAAATGGAAATGGTTTTATCGTTTACCGACCGTTTTCGTCCATTTTAATCTTTATGGGTGCTACCATGTGGTGACAACTTTGTCTAGTCTTTATATCACACCACATGTTTGAGATAGGTTCATAAAAGGTAAGGGTAGTTGCAACTATGTAGCGTGCTTCACGTAGGTTCTACTATCTCACCTACCACATAGTATACTCGTTGTGTGGACTTAATTTGTGTGTTGCAACATTGTGTTCAAGATAGAACCATAGAAGTAAAGTTAGAATCTTAGTGGTAGTGCCCAAGGAAGATTGTACCCATAGATTCTACTAAGATGCGCTCAAGGCTCCTGACTCAAGAGGATGAATTTATAGCCCACCACAGGAGGGGGTTACTATTCCTAGGGCACCATGGCCTAGGTGTTGTAGTTTTATAGAAATAAGTGACATGATTCCAACATATTTATATATATATATATATTAAATATTCCAATTCCGAATAAAAACAAACATATAACTCAAATGAATTCCATATGTAAATATAGCAGTAATGAACAATAGCAATTCTAGGACATAAAAACATGTAAAATAGCTACTCAGGCCCATTTCAATATTAAATATGGCTAGCAGATGAAGAAGGTAGATTATGCACATAAACATTATTGTTTATCCTTTGATATTGCTCTCAAAATAGCTTGTTGCTATATTAAATATCCCTCCAACGCTAATTGGTGATCAGAGATCCTCGACTAACGTAATAGTCCTAACTTACCAAAGTAGGGTTTAGATTAAATATATTAAGCCTAGAAATCAAACATTAATACAAAGAGTAGGGAACTATGCACTAAATAAAATAACAGACCTTAACACAAGTAAACAACCTCAATAAAGATTGATATAACTAGGCATAAATATATATACTTGATGCTGAAAATTACAACACGCTAAAAACCCAGACTGTCATGTTGTCTCAGTACACCGCTATCATCATCGAGCATACAAATCCACCCACAACAGTGCAATCACAACCAAGTATTTAATACTAGCAGATTGCACAAAATCAAATAGTAAATAAAGTGAGGCAATGGGCAACTCACAACACGTAGATACTCTACGTGGGAAGACCAGCTAGGCGAACTCGAAGTTCTGTCCCAAAAAACCAAATCCGCCGCTCACATCCGAGCCTGCAAAGCCAGAGGTTTACGGAGATACTAGAGACGCTGCTGAAACCGAGAGAAACGTCCACGACACCAGTCCAAGAAGATGAACACCGCACAATAGGAAGCCCAAGCACCAAGCCATGGTCGACAACAACCAGAGAGAAGTGCACATCACCACACAGGCGTCCGAGCACAGAAGAAAAGCGCAAGGAACCGTTGCTGCACATGTGCAGCGCCAGCTACAACTTTCTTCCAATCACAACCAGCAAGAATCACCACAGGAAGGCCAGAGATCGAGTCAATTGATCCAGTTCTCAATTGGAGCAGTGAACAGGGAGAGAGGAGAAGGAATATTACGTATCTAGATCACCAAGCCAGGAGATCGAACTCCCATTATAAGGAGCCGAGCAGGAGGTGGTCGCGCAAGGGGAGGGCAAAAGCTTTGGCCGAGCATGCCGCTGAAGACGGAGAGACCGTTCAGTGCCGCCACCACCGCCCAGCTCTGCTCTCTCTCCTTGCCTCTCTAGTGATACGACACATAAGTCTAGGGTTGAGTCAACCAGCTGGGTTGCTCGACCATAAGGCCTTGTGAGAGCACCTAGAGGGGGGGGGGTGAATAGGTGATCCTGTAGAACTTGAAACTTAAGCCACAAAAACTTGGTTAAGTGTTAGCACAATAATTGCCAAGTGGCTAGAGAGGAGTCTCAACAAAACACAATAACCACAAGAGATCAATCACAGAGATGGCACGGTGGTTATCCCGTGGTTCGGCCAAGACCAACGCTTGCCTACTCCACGTTGTGGCGTCCCAACGGACGAGGGTCGCAATCAACCCCTCTCAAGCGGTCCAAAGACCCACTTGAATACCACGGTGTTTTGCTTGCTTTTCTTAATCCCGTTCGCGAGGAATCTCCACAACTTGGAGCCTCTCGCCCTTACACTTGAAGTTCACAAAGAAGCATGGAGCAAGGGAGGGATTAGCAACTCACACAAGACACTAAGATCACAGCAAATGCACACACACAAGACCCAGACTTAAGCTCAAAAGACTAGCACACTAGAACGGAGCTCAAATCACTAGAATGTCGAACAAGTGCGCAAGAATGAAGTGTGAGTGATCAAGATTGCTCAAGGAATGCTTGGTTTACTCCTCCATGCGCCTAGGGGTCCCTTTTATAGCCCCAAGGCAGCTAGGAGCCGTTGAGAGCAATTCTGGAAGGCAGATCTTGCCTTCAGTCGACTGGCGCACCGGACAGTCCGGTGCACCACCAGACACTGTCCGGTGCAGATATCCTTCCTTATTTGGCGAAGCCGACCGTTGGAGTCTGAGAGCCGTTGGCGCACCGGACAGTGTCTGGTGCACACCGGACAGTCCGGTGCACCAATGGGACCGTTGGCTCGGCCACGCGTCACGCGCGGAATCCTTGGCCGACCGTTGCCCCGGCTGACTGTTGACTCACCGGACAGTCCGGTGCACCACCGGACAGACCGGTGAATTTTAGCCGTATGCCGTTAATCATCTCCCGAGAGCGACGAGTTCGCCTGTGAACGGCTCACCGGACAGTCCGGTGCACCACCGGACAGACCGGTGAATTTTAGCCGTACACCGCCGTCGAAGTCCCGAGAGCAGCCTGTTCGCCAGAGCTAGCCTAGCGCACCGGACACTGTCCGGTGCACCACCGGACAGTCCGGTGAACCCAGACTGAGCAGACTTTGGCTGAACTAAGCCATCTCATTTCCAATCCAATTTTTTCTGTTTCCAGCACTTAGACACAATACATTAGTCCATAAAACAATGTACTAAGTCTAGAAACATACCTTTTGACATGATTTGCACTTTGTCCACCACTTTGCATAGATTAACACAAAAACACTTGTGTTGGCACTCAATCACCAAAATACTTAGAAATGGCCCAAGGGCACATTTCCCTTTCAATCTCCCCCTTTTTGGTGATTTATGCCAACACAACATAAAGCAACTAGAACAAGTGCAATATCAATGCAAATGAAACCAAAAGTTGTTTTGAATCAATTTTGGCATATATGGATCACTCTTTGCCACCACTTGGTTTGTTTTTGCAAATCAAACTCAAATTCCTATCTCTAAGTCAAATCCACATGTAGAGACATAAAGAGAGGTATTCCTAAGGAAATTGATCAAGGATTTCAAAAACTCCCCCTTTTTTCCATAATCAACACTTCTCCCCACAAGAAACCAACTTTTGACAAAAGAGACAATAAAAGAGTTTTGACAAACCAAAAGCTCTAATATACTATTTTCAAAATTTCTCAAGTGGTAGCTGATCCATCTATTGCTTTGGCCTTTATTTTCTCCCCCTTTGGCATCAAGCACCAAAACGGGACCAATCTTGGCCCTTTAACCCCATTGCCTCACCAAAATCTTCAAATAAGAATACAAAGACAATGATATGAACTTGGAATAAGTTACCCTCTCATCGGAGTGCAGTGGAAGTCTTTTATGGTCCAAGTCCACCTTTTCTCTTTCAAACCTCCTTTGAGACTAAAACAAGCAAACTCAAGCAAACGGTTAGTCTCAAAGGGTCAAGTTGTAGCACAATTCCCTCTAAATATGTGCATCACTTGCAAAAGGACTTGTGAGGTCCGGGGAGTGATTATACAACTTGAGCACCACAGTAAGCAACAAAATGCATAAGGAACATGATCAAAGGCATAAATACATGTATGCTTCAAATCAATCCAAGTTCCGCGAATCTAGGATATTTAGCTCACTACGCAGCCTGCAAAAGGTCTTCTCATCTAAAGGCTTAGTGAAGATATCGGCTAGCTGGTTCTCGGTGCTAACATGAAACACTTCGATATCTCCCTTTTGCTGGTGGTCTCTCAAAAAGTGATGCCGGATGTCAATGTGCTTTGTGCGGCTGTGCTCAACAGGATTTTCCGCTATTCGGATAGCACTCTCATTGTCACATAGGAGTGGGACTTTGCTCAGATTGTAGCCAAAGTCCCGGAGGGTTTGCCTCATCCAAAGTAGTTGCGCGCAACACTGTCCTGCGGCAACATACTCGGCCTCAACGGTGGATAGGGCAACGGAAGTTTCTTAGAGTTCCACGACACCAGGGACCTTCCTAAGAATTGGCACGTCCCTGATGTACTCTTCCTATCGACCTTACATCCAGCATAGTCGGAATCTGAGTATCCAATCAAGTCAAAGTTAGACCCCTTTGGGTACCAGATCCCGAAGCAAGGCATAGCGACTAAGTATCTAAGAATTCGCTTCACGGCCACTAAGTGACACTCCTTAGGATCGGATTGAAATCTAGCACACATGCATACGCTAAGCATAATATCCGGTCTACTAGCACATAAATAAAGCAACGAACCTATCATGGACCGGTATGCTTTTTGATCAACAGACTTACCTCCTTTGTTGAGGTCCGTGTGTCCGTCGGTTCCCATCGGAGTCTTTGCGGGCTTGGCGTCCTTCATCCCAAACCGCTTTAGCAAGTCTTGCGTGTACTTCGTTTGGGAGATGAAAGTGCCGTCCTTGAGTTGCTTCACTTGGAACCCAAGGAAGTAGTTCAACTCGCCCATCATCGACATCTCGAATTTCTGCGTCATTACCCTGCTAAACTCTTCACAAGACTTTTGATTAGTAGAACCAAATATTATGTCATCGACATAAATTTGGCACACAAAAAGATCACCATCGCAAGTCTTAGTAAAAAGAGTTGGATCGGCTTTCCCAACCTTGAAAGCATTAGCAATTAGAAAGTCTCTAAGGCATTCATACCATGCTCTTGGGGCTTGCTTAAGTCCATAGAGAGCCTTAGAGAGCTTACACACGTGGTCGGGGTACCGTTCATCCTCGAAGCCAGGGGGTTGCTCCACGTACACCTCCTCCTTGATCGGCCCGTTGAGGAAAGCGCTCTTCACATCCATTTGGTACAACCTGAAAGAATGGTGAGCGACATATGCTAGCAAAATACGAATTGATTCTAGCCTAGCAACAGGAGCGAAAGTCTCCTCAAAGTCTAAACCTGCGACTTGGGCATAACCTTTTGCCACAAGTCGAGCCTTGTTCCTTGTCACCACCCCGTGCTCATCTTGTTTGTTGCGGAACACCCACTTGGTTCCCACAACGTTTTGCTTGGGACGAGGCACCAGTGTCCAAACTTCATTGCGCTTGAAGTTGTTGAGTTCCTCCTGCATGGCCAACACCCAGTCCGGATCTAGCAAGGCCTCTTCCACCCTGAAAGGCTCAATAGAAGAGACAAAGGAGTAATGTTCACAAAAATTAACTAATCTTGAACGAGTAGTTACTCCCTTGCTAATATCACCCAAAATTTGGTCGACGGGATGATTCCTTTGAATTGTCGCTCGAACTTGGGTTGGAGGTGCCTGAGGTGCTTCTTCCTCTTCAACTTGAACATCCTGTGCTCCCCCTTGATCATGCGCCTCCACTTGAGGTACCGGTTCGTCATCTTGGGTTGAGGGATGCACCATAGTTGAGGAAGAAGGTTGATCTTGCTCCTTTTGTTCCAGTGGCCTCACATCTCCAATCACCATGGTGCGCATTGCGGCCGTTGGAACGTCTTCTTCATCTACATCATCAAGATCAATAACTTGCTCTCTTGGAGAGCCATTAGTCTCATCAAATACAACGTCGCTAGAGACTTCAACCAAACCCGATGATTTGTTGAAGACCCTATACGCCTTTGTATTTGAATCATAACCTAATAAAAACCCTTCTACAGCTTTGGGAGCAAATTTAGAGGTTCCACCTTTCTTCACAAGAATATAACACTTACTCCCAAATACACGAAAATAAGACACATTGGGTTTGTTACCAGTTAGCAGCTCATATGAAGTCTTCTTGAGGAGGCGGTGAAGATAGACCCTGTTGATGGCGTGGCAAGCCGTGTTCACGGCTTCCGACCAAAAACGCTCGGGGGTCTTGAACTCTCCAAGCATAGTCCTCGCCATATCGATGAGCGTCCTGTTCTTCCTCTCTACCACACCATTTTGCTGAGGTGTGTAGGGAGCGGAGAACTCGTGCTTGATCCCCTCCTCCTCAAGGAACTCCTCCACTTGAAGATTCTTGAATTTGGACCCGTTGTCGCTCCTTATCTTCTTCACCTTGAGCTCAAACTCATTTTGAGCTCTCCTGAGGAAGCACTTGAGGGTCCCTTGGGTTTCAGATTTATCCTGCAAAAAGAATACCCAAGTGAAGCGGGAAAAATCATCAACTATAACAAGACCATACTTACTTCCTCCTATACTTAGATAGGCGATGGGTCCGAAGAGGTCCATATGAAGCATCTCCAAGGGTCTTGATGTGGTCATCACATTTTTGGTGTGATGAGAGCCTCCCACCTGTTCCCCTGCTTGACAAGCTGCACAAGGTCTATCTTTTTCGAAATGTACATTAGTTAGACCTATCACGTGTTCTCCCTTTAGAAGCTTGTGGAGGTTCTTCATCCCCACATGTGCTAAGCGGCGGTGCCACAGCCAGCCCATGCAAGTCTTAGCAATTAAGCATGCATCTAGACCGGCCTCTTCTTTTGCAAAATCAACCAAATAAAGTTTGCCGTCTAGTACACCCTTAAAAGCTAGTGAACCATCACATCTTCTAAAGACAGACACATCTACATTTGTGAAAATACAATTATATCCCATTTTGCATAATTGACTAACAGATAACAAATTATATCCAAGCGACTCAACTAAAAACACATTAGAAATAGAGTGCTCAGATGAAATAGCAATTTTACCTAACCCTTTTACCTTGCCTTGGTTCCCATCACCAAATATTATTGAATCTTGGGAATCCTTGTTCTTGACGTAGGAAGAGAACATCCTCTTTTCCCCCGTCATGTGGTTTGTGCATCCGCTGTCGATAATCCAGCTTGAACCCCCGGATGCATAAACCTGCAAAGCAAATTTAGGCTTGGGTCTTAGGTACCCAACTCTTGTTGGGTCCTACAAGGTTAGTCACAATTGTCTTAGGGACCCAAATGCAAGTTTTATCTCCCTTGCATCTTGCCCCTAACTTCCTAGCAATCACTTTCTTATTTTTCCTATAAATGGCAAAAGAAGCATTGCAAGCATGATATATTGTAGATGGTTCATTAACTTTCCTAGGAACATTAACAACATTTCTCCTAGGCATATTATGAACAACATTTCTCCTACCAACATTTCTATCATGCGCGTAGGAAGAACTAGAGGCAAACATGGCATGAGAATTGAAAGCAACATATGCATTATAACTCCTATAAGCATTTCTAGATTGTCTCCTGTCATGGTACATAAAAGCATGGTTCTTTTGCACACTATTAGCCATAGGGGCCTTCCCTTTCTCCTTGGCGGAGATGGGAGCCTTATGGCTTGTTAAGTTCTTGGCTTCTCTCTTGAAGCCAAGACCATCCTTAATTGAGGGGTGTCTACCAATCGTGTAGGCATCCCTTGCAAATTTTAATTTGTCAAATTCACTCTTGCTAGTCTTGAGTTGAGCATTAAGACTAGCTACTTCATCATTTAGTTTGGAAATGCACTCTAGGTGTTCACTACAAGTATCAACATTAAGATCTTTACACCTAGTGCAAACATGTTCTACACAAGAGTTAGATTTGCTAGCTACTTCTAGTTTAGCATTCAAATCATCATTAACACCTTTTAAAGTAGCAATGGTTTCATGACAAGTAGATAGTTCATAAGAAAGCATTTTATTTCTTTTAACTTCTAAAGCATGAGCTTTTTGTGCCTCTACAAATTTGTCATGTTCTTCATACAACAAATCCTCTTGCTTTTCTAAAAGTCTATCCTTTTCATTCAAGGCATCAATTAACTCATTAATTTTGCCAATTTTAATTCTATCCAAACCTTTAAATACACTAGAATAGTCTATCTCATCGTCATCACTAGAATCATCACTTGAAGAAGCATAAGTGGTATCCCGAGTACATACCTTCTTCTCCTTCGCCATGAGGCACGTGTGATGCTCGTTGGGGAAGAGGGATGACTTGTTGAAGGCAGTGGCGGCGAGTCCTTCATTGTCGGAGTCAGAGGAGGAGCAATTCGAATCCCACTCCTTTCCAATATGTGCCTCGCCCTTGGCCTTCTTGTAATTCTTCTTCTTTTCCCTCTTGTTTCCTTTTTCCTGGTCACTATCATTATCGGGACAGTTAGCAATAAAATGACCAAGCTTACCACATTTGAAGCATGAGCGCTTCCCCTTTGACTTGGTCTTGCTTGGCTGTCCCTTGCGACCTTTAAGCGCCGTCTTGAAGCGCTTGATGATGAGGGCCATCTCTTCATCATTGAGCCCTGCCGCCTCAACTTGCGCCACCTTGCTAGGTAACACCTCCTTGCTTCTCGTTGCCTTGAGAGCAACGGGTTGAGGCTCATTGATTGGACCATTCAGTGCGTCGTCCACGTACCTCGCCTCCTTGATCATCATTCGCCCGCTTACGAATTTTCCAAGGACTTCTTCGGGCGACATTTTGGTGTACCTGGGATTCTCACGAATATTATTCACCAAATGTGGATCAAGAACGGTAAAGGACCTTAACATTAGTCGGACGACGTCATGGTCCGTCCATCGCGTGCTTCCGTAGCTCCTTATTTTGTTGATAAGGGTCTTGAGCCGGTTGTATGTTTGGGTTGGCTCCTCGCCCCTTATCATCGCGAATCGTCCAAGCTCGCCCTCCACCAACTCCATCTTGGTGAGCAAGGTGACGTCGTTCCCCTCATGAGAGATCTTGAGGGTGTCCCAGATCTGCTTGGCATTGTCCAAGCCGCTCACTTTATGGTACTCGTCCCTGCACAAGGAGGCTAACAACACAGTAGTAGCTTGTGCATTTCTATGGATCTGTTCATTAATAAAAATAGGACTATCCGAGCTATCAAACTTCATTCCATTCTCGACAATCTCCCATATGCTTGGATGGAGAGAGAACAGGTGACTACGCATTTTGTGGCTCCAAAATCCGTAGTCCTCCCCATCAAAGTGTGGAGGCATGCCGAGAGGAATGGAGAGCAAATGTGAATTTGAACTTTGAGGAATACGCGAATAATCGAAAGAAAAGTTTGAGTTAACCGTCTTTCATTTGTCGTAGTCGTTGTCGTCGTTGTCCTTATGGGAAGAAGTGGACTCATCACTGTCGTCGTAGTAGACGATCTCCTTGATGCGTCTCGTCTTCTTCTTCTTTCCATCTTTGCGTCTGTGGCCCGAGCCCGAGTCGGTAGGCTTGTCATCCTTAGGCTCGTTGACGAAGGACTCCTTCTCTTTATCGTTGATCATGATTCCCTTCCCCTTAGGATCCATCTCTTCAGGCGATTAGTCCCTTTATGAAGAGAACGACTCCGATACCAATTGAGAGCACCTAGAGGGGGGGGGGGTGAATAGGTGATCCTGTAGAACTTGAAACTTAAGCCACAAAAACTTGGTTAAGTGTTAGCACAATAATTGCTAAGTGGCTAGAGAGGAGTCTCAACAAAACACAATAACCACAAGAGATCAATCACAGAGATGTCACGGTGGTTATCCCGTGGTTCGGCCAAGACCAACGCTTGCCTACTCCACGTTGTGGCGTCCCAACGGACGAGGGTCACAATCAACCCCTCTCAAGCGGTCCAAAGACCCACTTGAATACCATGGTGTTTTGCTTGCTTTTCTTAATCCCGTTCGCGAGGAATCTCGACAACTTGGAGCCTCTCGCCCTTACACTTGAAGTTCACAAAAAAGCACGGAGCAAGGGAGGGATTAGCAACTCACACAAGACACTAAGATCACAACAAATGCACACACACAAGACCCAGACTTAAGCTCAAAAGAATAGCACACTAGAACGGAGCTCAAATCACTAGAATGTCGAACAAGTGCGCAAGAATGAAGTGTGAGTGATCAAGATTGCTCAAGGAATGCTTGGTTTACTCCTCCATGCGCCTAGGGGTCCCTTTTATAGCCCCAAGACAGCTAGGAGCCGTTGAGAGCAATTCTAGAAGGCAGATCTTGCCTTCAGTCGACTGGCGCACTGGACAGTCCAGTGCACCACCGGACACTGTCCGGTGCAGATATCCTTCCTTATTTGGCGAAGCCGACCGTTGGAGTCTGAGAGCCGTTGGCGCACCGGACAGTGTCCGATGCACACCGGACAGTCCGGTGCACCAATGTGATCGTTGGCTCGGCCACGCGTCATGCGCGGAATCCTCGGCCGACCGTTGCCCCGGCTGACTGTTGACTCACCGGATAGTCCGGTGCACCACCGGACAGACCGGTGAATTTTAGCCGTACGCCGTTAATCATCTCCCGAGAGCGACGAGTTCGCCTGTGAACGGCTCACCGGACAGTCCGGTGCACCACCGGACAGACTGGTGAATTTTAGCCGTACACCGCCGTCGAAGTCTCGAGAGCAGCCTGTTCGCCAGAGCCAGCCTGGCGCACCGGACACTGTCCGGTGCACCCAGACTGAGCAGACTTTGGCTGAACTAAGCCATCTCATTTCCAATCCAATTTTTTCTGTTTCCAGCACTTAGACATAATACATTAGTCCATAAAACAATGTACTAAGTCTAGAAACATACCTTTTGACATGATTTGTACTTTGTCCACCACTTTGCATAGATTCACACAAAAACACTTGTGTTGGCACTCAATCACCAAAATACTTAGAAATGGCCCAAGGGCACATTTCCCTTTCACCTTGTAGCGGCCTAGCCCGGCTGACTCCCTTGCTCCTTTTTTAATAAAGGGAAAACCCCAAAATGAACAACACTAGGGACCTCCTTTGGCCTTGGACAAGGAGGACCCAGTTGCGAACCAATTTATACAGATATCCTCTAAACCGAGTATTTAGGACCGCATTATGTGACATGTAAACATAAGCCACGAGGGCCCTTCACATCTTGGGGCACCTAATGGTATAAGCCCTTGAGGCCCTCGTACCTCGGGGCACCTAATGATATAAGCCCTAAGGCCCTTCACGCTCAAGGCACCTAATAGTGTAAGCCCTTGGGGGCCTTCATGTCCTTGGTAACTTGATGTTACAAGCACTAGTGCGACACCCCAAGTGTCTATTTCTCGATCGCGTCTATCTCTGTTTATCAAGTTACTTATGAAGGTTTCACAGATTTCTGAATTTATTCGATCTCGAGAAAGGTCGAATTGGGAGCCTGTTAAAACTTTTATTTCTCGGCACGAATGCAAACTCGATAATCAATCTCGATTTATAAATCTCATCTAAAGCTCATTTAATCAAACGCTCGATAGTTGCTAGTCGAGCTGTGTCCGAGTCCGATTCCTCGACCTTCGATCTATGTCCAAATATTTAATCCAAATCCGTACTCTCAAATGGAATACTCAGTGTGTTGGCATCTATTTAATTTTATCTAAATCGACTTAGTATTTTTGTGTCTGATCCGAATTCGAAAGTCAACATCGGCAACGCTTTGTAATTCAACCAACTCGCCTTATCTCGATCGCAAGTCTAGAAGCCGGTCACATCTCAAGTCATTTTATTTCTATTATGCGCGAGGGATTATTTTCCGAGCAACGCTAAAAAAATCAAATTCCCAGACCGGCTAACTCTTCGATCTTTTGTTCGACTGAACACTGGCTTGCTTTAATTCTTCGCACCGATCTTTTCCGCGGGGACATTTTATTTTCTTGACTATTGATTTCTTCGAATCGAAGAAATCCTTCGCTTAGCTTCTAATCAACATTTCTTAGCCGTGAAGCAATCTTTTGCTTCTATCCTAAGCAACCCCAAACCCTAACCCTAGGATTTCTTCTATAAGTAGGAGCCCTCTCCTTGCATTAGGAGGCATTTTTGCACTCCCACCCCTAGCCCCAAGCAGCTGCCACTCTCCTCTTTGTTTTTTTGGCTGGCGCAGGAGCACCCTCTCCTCCCCATGGTGTCCCTCTCCCCAGCGACATCTTCCCCGTGGACGCCCCCTCCTCGGAGCCTCCCATGGCGCAATCACCATGGCCGAGGTTCCCCCTGCTTGGCCTCGCTCCTATGGGTGCTAGCAGCAGATGTTCCCAAGCAAAGAGCCCTTCTTCCCCAAGGCGCTAGTGCCATTTCTCCATGGCTGTGAGCTCGACATCCCCTTCTTCCTCCTTCATCTGGCTCCCTCTTCTCTACCCAGGGACAGTGTCCTTCCTCCCCTCAGCCACGTTGGCGCTTGGCGCCTCTGCCCCAGGTCCGACTGTCGTTTGCCTCCTCCATGGACGCCCCTTGCTGCTAGTTCCCCATGGCGTTTTCCCCTCTGGACTGCACACCCAACAGAGGACTCCTCTCTTATGGCAGCACCCCCACGACAATAGCCCCTCCATGGACGCCCACACCCCCACTGTTTTCCCTCCTTTCCCCATCGCTGTGTAGCCCCATAGCGACGAACACCACTAGTCCCAGCAGCCCTTGCGCCGTGACACGTGTCTTGTGTTCGACGAAATACCCAAGTTGGCACCAAGTTGTGGGCAGCCCTATTGACACCCGCCGGGTGTTTGACGTTTTGCGTAGCCCCAACCGCGACGCCATCGACCCTCGGAGAGAAACCCCATGTTTTGCGTGGAGACGAGGGTAAGCCGTGCAATGCTCGTCGGGTGTTCGGAGCTATGCGCAAGTTGAATCATCTTCGTTCTTGCAAACATCGATTGTGTTTGTTTATGGTAAGCCAATTTGTTGTTTCAGGAAGTGTTTGATTAAATAGATAGATTGTATATTTTGGTAATCACGATGATTCTTTATGTATTGCACAGATGCGTCGTGGTTATATTAAATCGTGGTTAAATGCCTTGTCATAGAATAGTGTGTTAGTTGTCGCAAATTTAGTAATGCACAGGGTATGCTTAGTGCTCCAAGCAGTGGCCAATAAATAGTCTACATTATTTTGTATTATATATATATATATATATTTGCTGGTGTAAGTATGCATGAAGAGTGTGCCATTGAACAAGTGTGCTAGAGTATGTTACATTAAGTGTTGTGTTAGGTGGATGGAAGTGTTCCGAATAGATGCCGCAATATGGTTGTACTCGTGACAAGGAGGTGTAGGTTTTACTCGACTAGAAGTTCAGTCAGTGTAGCTAGAAATTGTTTTGGCTTAAGTAGTGAGGTGATGACATGCCGCAAGTAGTCATCGCTTCCTCTATACCTTTGAGGCGAGTAATGCGCATTATGTGTTCATCGTGATACACTTCGCATATAGTGTATGGTTGTGCTCACAATTTCGAGTAGACATATCGGGTGGTCAAGTAGGCTCGTAATACAAGTTGTGTGATGGAGTTAGTTTGTTTTAGGATAATTATTGAAATGCTCTGTTCATATGATAAACATGTATGTGTTCACAATTTGGGAAGTAATTGCATGGTGGTTGCGAGTTGGAGATTGGTGGTTTACGATTCGTATGATTTGGTCGATGTGCGAATATACGTGTGAATATGTATGTTTATAAAAATGTTGTAGTGTATGTTGTGTCTCGGATTGCGATAATAATAGGTAAGCCGACGTGTATGTTGTATAACGAGCTATGTCGTTGCTCTAGTTAGCCGACTTGTTAGATGGCTTTGTTCAAGCTCGTAATCACGATGAATTGCTTGTTGTGGTCTAATTGTGCATGGTTATGGTCGTGGATGAAAAGCAGTAGTGTTCATGTGATGTCTAAGTTAAAACGCAAATTATTGTGTGAAGACCGCATCAATGTACATATATATACCGGGTATGATTATTGTAGTGAATGCGTTTGTTAATTGTGTGTGGTAATTCTAGCGCACGAAATGACTTGGATAAAATTTATAAGTCGACTTGTGGGTCCTCCTTTGATTGTTTTAACTCTAATAAACGGTAAAGTGTTAGAGTAATTCAAGTCTCTAGAACATGTCCATTCTTGAAGTAAATAGGAGCTAAAATTTAATAGTTGCTGTTTTGGGCTGCAGGCACTGTTTTCGCAGTGCTGTCTGTTTAATGAACTAAATTATGTTTTCTGTAGAAAAGCCATATAGAAAAGTTGTAGATAACCTTATTATATTACTTGTGTTAAAATTACAGCCATAAGCCTGATCGTTTAGAAGTTATGCTGTTCACAAGTTCAGTAACTGAATCTGTCCAATTTCTGTACAGATTTCAGAGATTGCATTGTTTGCTTAAGTTCAGTTTAGAATCAGTCCTTTTCAATTATAAGAAAGTTGTAGATAATTTCCTTATCGTACTTATGTTAAATTTTCATGACCATAAACCTGATAGTTGGAAATTTCATTATCTTTCCATAAAGTCTAGGATCAATTGATTTGGATGCGTGAGTCTCTAGTTATGAATTTTTAAAGTCGCAAGTCTGAATCTGTTCAAATATAGACAGAGCTGTCGTTTATCACTATTTAACCTTGTTAAGTATCTAATCACCTTGAGATGACAATACAAAAGTTGTAGATAGTTTCTTAAGCGTTCCAAAAAATATCTGTTCACTATTTTTGGATAAATATCTTGTAAGTTATAACTGAAACAATCAACTGCTGTGCTGCTGTCCTAAACAGGTTAGATGTGAGTGATTGTTCCACTCCAGTGTGTTTGCCTTGAGTCGACTACTTGTTTGTTTTGATCTTTATTGAACAAAGTAATGATAATATAACTAATATAATTGAGCCTAAATATATAAGTAACTAGTACACGTCTCGCTAAGTTAGTGAACCAAATTGGTTAAGGTCTAATAAGTGTTTGCCTAGTGAATAATTGTAAAGCCAATTAAGTGACTAATTTCTTTTCAACTAAGTCTGTGTATATATAAGTCGTAGCGAACTTATGTACTTAACTAAGTTAATGTTATGAAAATAATGGATGATTAAAGTGAACGTGGTAAAAGCTTGTGCTCGTGATGTCGTGTTTGTGTTGGGTAAATATAGGAAATGTCTGTCGTCCTTCTAGTGGTGTTAATGTTGAACGCCGATGACATGTAGTTAGCTAGCGCTGGTGTGTGTGTGGTTGCTCATGATGTCTCGCTACTTAGTGTTTAGTTCGCTAGCGTGTACTTGCAGTATCTTGTGATATTTTTCATCATATTCATACAAATGCATTCTGCATCTCATTTAGGACCGAGAGATATTGATCGTGCGAAATAAAGGACGTAAAGTGGAGCCGACCACAAGGCAAAGTCGGTCGACAACACGAAGAAGGACGGATGAGACAAGCCCCAAGACAGGAGATGCTCGCCAAGCGAGTGTCATCTAGAAAACACTACTTGTATTGGATTCCAGGCAAGCCCCGGTTTATGCATAACCGTTATATATGCTAGTTTACTGCACTTAATGTTTGTAGGCTTGTACCGTACACCTAAGTGTAGGAGTTGCCTGAAACCCTAGTTGCATAAACTCAGGATTCCTTTTTGAGATGGATACTAGTATGCTAGGTCGAGTAGCTGCTTTGCTAATTAGGGATCTCGATAGAAGTCGAGTGATTTTTCTAGCACTCGCACGAGGTCAGGAATTGGTTGTATCCATTTTGATAACGGAATGATGATGGTCTGTGGACACAGATCCATGGAGATGTGCTGTCTACGAGACGAAATTGGAATAAGGATTAACGTGCGAATACCTATGTCAAGCGTTTGAACGTACTAAACACATGTCGAGAAATATGGTAACCAGTAAGCCTAGTACCCAAGTGAAGCCGGGCGTAGACTTTCCTCCTCACTTGTCCTGAGACATGGTCTCCCATGCCGGATTATGGTGGGTGCAAGTGCAGCCACTGCACGACGGCGGCCGGGGTCAGTGGGGCATTGCATGCCAAGGCGATGAGCCCTGGCCGCGAACGAGGGATCAATGGGGATGGCTGATATGTGTGGGGACGGAGTGCCCCTACATGTCGTGTGTTTAGGTTTACCTTGCAAGGTTAAAACTCGATTCGAATCGTCTGCTTCTCATAGCTAATGAGACAACTTGATCCATTGTACTGCATTGAGTAAAAAGTGGGAATGAGGCTACTTTCAAAAAGATGTTGATTGACATAATGCTTGATACCATGTATGGATAGTTAGGTGCTCATCTAATCTAAAAATATTATTCTAGAACTTGAAAATCTAAAACTTGTTTTAGACTCAACTAGTGCTTTTGGCAAACCAAACCCCTCAGCCAAACAACTTCATGGTCTAGAGGTAGAGGAGTAGACTCCTCACACCGGGTAAGTCTAGCTGAGTATTAGTATACTGATCCTTGCTTGTGGCATAATTTTTCAAGTACCTCCTTGGATTATTGGTTCCTAGTGTGACTTGGCCTTCATCCCTATCGCCGGGATAGACGGTCAATTGGGTTACTGCTTCCGCAGGAGAGGACCAGGAGGAATAGCGTGGCCAGGCTTCACCATGTTACTGAATTTTCTCCATTAGTTATTTCCATTGCATTAAAAACTATGGTTACTACTTTTGAAACTCTGATAATTTAATCACTACTGATACTTCTTAAAATTGTGGTATTATGCTTTATTGTGTTTCTCTGTGCCTCACCTTCGAGTGAGCTAGTGGTATTCGATCCTTAGTAAGTGGCTTTAGGGTTTAGGGTTAGTATGAAGGGTGCTCAGTGCAAGACTTGCTCCCTGTTGGGGACTTGTTCTCAAATTCTATGAATTAAGAACAAGGCAACACAAAATGTTAAAAGTTAATACCCTTCGTCCTTCGAAGCATTATTTCCCTTAGGATATAATGATCTTCAGACGAAGGTCATGAAGGATGTACCTTCATCATTATAGTATATGTTAATGAAAGAAGAAGCATATGAAATATAAGAGACAACGTGGATAACCATATAACATTATTAATTCATCTTTATTATATTATCATGGATAAACAAAAATAATATAGAATTACATTTGTACCTTCGGCTTGACAGAAGGAAAAAGTACAAGCGTGACGCACGAGCGATTACAAATCAGCGTGAACAGTACGGGGGTACTGTTCATCTATTTATAGGCACAGGGCGCAACCTGTGTAAATTTACATTCATGCCCTTTTGTATTTACTATTGACTTATGGATAAACCAACGAGGACTAAATAGCCTTTTCCCCTTTAGGTCGGTTCCTTTTTCCGCCACTTAGCCAAAGCTCCCTTACGTGTAGCTTCGAAGCAACATCAGCCTTCGTCTCAATCATGCTCTTCACATCATGTATGGTTTTAACCCGAGTCTGAAGGTACCTATTCATATGTCACACTTGGAAAACATTGTTAAATCATGTTTTTGAGGACCTTCGGATGACGAAGGCCCCCAACAGTAGCCCCTCGCAGTATTAATTTGTTAAGATAACAAATTCAGACTACGACATGGACGAAGGCCTTAAGCCGAAGGTCCAAAAAGACACCTTCCCTTTGCTAGAATAGCAATAGTCAATGACAGACGGGGCCCTCCAATTTGCAGCGCACTAGGCATATAAATAGGAACTCACACCAGTTGTTTTTGATACGCTGTTTGTGCCATTTGCATTATTTTCTCAATTTTATAGCTCTTGCTCACTAGCGCTTGCTAGATTTTCAAGCTCTCTGAGCTTCAGTTCAAAAGACACGTTTTCACCATGTCTGGAGAAAAAATGTCTTCGGAAAAGAAGGTTGCTGCGGAGACGAAGCTAACTGAAGAGGCAAAGCTGTTTGAGGAGAAGAAGGCTGTGGATCCTTACATTGCTGGATTTGTTGAGTCGATGGCAAAAACAAATACAGAGAAAATTACTAAAGAGATACTGGAAGGCTTATATGAAGATACTGGTGACAGCGATAGCTATGATGTGGAAAGTGGGGACGAAGATTCTGAGGATCAGCCCTGGAGGCCAAGTCATTCAATCTTTGGAAAATCGACCATCAAACAGAGTCATCTTGAAAACATGAGAGGAAGGTACTTTCAGGATATGTCTATTGTGAGGGCTGGCGGAGAAAACAATGTCCCTGCCCTGAAGAGAACGAAGTTGTGATTTTCCGAAGCTTCTTCAAGGCTGGGCTTCGGTTCCCTTTGAGTAAGTTTGTAGTTGAAGTGCTGAAGACCTACCAAATCTTTCTTCATCAGATCACCCCCGAAGCCATAATAAGGATGGGGATTTTTGTTTGGGCAGTAAGGAGTCAGGGGCTAGAGCCAAGCGCGAAGTGTTTTTGCAGTATGCACGAACTTCTATATGAGACGAAGGCCATGGGCAAAGAACAGTACCACAACAACTTCGGTTGTTATGGATTTATTGCTCGCCCCAACGCAAGCCACCCGGTGCCAACATTTCGGAAGAGATGGCCCGGAGCTTGGATGGAAGAATGGTTTTATGTGAAGAATGATTTGAAAGCGAGGGAAGACATTAAGGAAGTCATCATGCACCCCATTTGGTCTCGCTTCGGCCTTTGAAGGACGAAGATAGAAATTGATGAGACAGTTGAAGCGTGTCAGAGGGCCTTCAGCACTGTTTGCTCCTTTATTGGGACAAGGGATTTAATGCAAGAACATATAGCCTTCAGGGTATGGCCGCTTATAGACAGCTGGGAAATGCTGAAGGAGACCACCACCGACTCTAGCAAAGGTGGTCTGGTCCGGCTGAAGTATACCTTTAGATTCAGGGAGAAGTTTGATGAGCCAAACGACGACTGGCTGAAGTGTATCGAAGCTACAAGTGATGAACTGCTTGGAGCATATTCCAAGGCGGAAGATAATGCGCTGTCTACAGCCTTCGGAGGTCGGGGAAAAAAGAGACTGAACAGAGTTTTTGATGCCATCAGCTTCGTCTACCCCGATTACCGTTACCCGCTGTAGGGACTGGGGAAAAAGAGGAAAACTGCTGCTTCAGTCGTCCTAGTTGAGCCTGTGCTGAAGGGCAAAAAGATGAAGGTTCTTACCCACCAGCCGCGTTACATTGAACCGGTCGTGGTACTTGAGTTTGGCGAGGGGGCCTCTTCAACAGCTGAAAAAAGAGTAACTGCTCTGTCTGCACAGAGCACTGAGAAGCCGGTTGTAATGCCGAAGGTGCTTACAGTTAAGCTAGTTGAAACAAAGGCTGATAAGGCTGAAGGGCCAAAAATTAAAGAAATGACAAAAATGCCAGAGATTTTGAGCCCTTCAACAGAGGTAACAGAGCCGAATGCACAAAAGGGTTCTGCCGCAACTCCTAAAAGGAGAAGGATGGCAAATGTGCTAGATGTTGTGCTAGAAACAGCAAAAACCTTGAGTCCGGCTCCTACAAGAAAAATTGCCAAAGCTTCCAAGGCGCAACCCGAAGCTGAAACGAAGAAGACAGAAGTCAAAGTTGCAACAATTCAGGCTGAAACCGAAGCTAGGCCTTCAGTGCCCACCGAGATGGAGCGTGCTGATCCTAAAGAAAAATCAACAGAACAGATTGCAACTGGAAAAACCAAAGCTCCTGGTCCCGAAGCGTCGGACAAAAGTATTGATTACATTATTCATCAGGCTTCGGGAAAGGTATTATCCCCAGAAGAAATATTAGAAGCGCAACATTATGCCCAAAGATTGAAATATCCGAAGGGGCACTAGTGTTTAATGGCAGTGGGGAAGAAGATTTTTTGTACTGTCTTCTGGATAATAAAGAAATATCCATTTGCCGGTAGATAGGCAGAAGCATCGGATTCCCGAAGCTGGAAGATGGCCTTTCAATCTTATCGAAAGATGAGCTTGCTGACAGCTTAGCGTATAATAGCATAAAGGTATGAGAGTTACATTTGAATTTAAAAATGGGGTATTTTATTTGTCATACTTATTCTTTTCTCCACTTGCAGGGCCTGATTCTTAGTAATGCCCTCAAGGCACATAAAAACATTAAAGATGAAGGATATACGATGGCTTTGAACAATCTTCGTTCAGAGGTAATCGAATTAAGGAACGAAGGTCTTGAAAAAGACAAAATCTTGATTTCATTGGTAAACAAAGTGAAAGAAGATGAAGCTAGTTTCAAGGCTCAAGTAGAAATCCAAAAGAATGAAATCGAAGACCTTCGGAAACAGTTGGCAGAAACCAAAGAAAAATGCGCTCTCGCAGAAACTAGCCGAGAGATCAGCGAATATTGGAAAAACCATTTAGAGAAAACTGTTGAAGAACTTCGTGCATCCAAGGAAAGATTCTTTGAAAAATCCTTGGGCTGTGTGGAGAAAATAAAGGCTATCTTCATCAATGTGGGCGCCTATTCTAACGAAGAGAACTTCATACGAGGCGACCCTGAAGGTGTTATTGAATGGATAAGTGGAGAGACCGAAGCTTTCGAAGAAATTTTAAGTGATCGCGGGGATGTCTGCGCGTTCTCCGGTGCACGGGGAATTTCAGCCATCCTGGAGAAGGCAGGATGCGACCATATCAAGACTATGGCCCAGGGCGAAGCTGCCTTCTCCGTGGACGATACAAAGGATCCTTCAGCTGAAGTAAGTTTAATGGGCAAGAAATTTTATAATGACATCTGGGTGAATGGTGGCCGAGAGATGGCTCACGAAATTATGAAGAAAAGTGAAAAAGACATCCATGACGCCCGAGTACAAGCAAAACAAGTTGAAGAAGCTGTAGAGCGTGAAAAACTCATAGGTATTGTTTCGCGGCTTTTAGCTTCGGCATTTGTTTTTGTGGCTTCGTACTGATTAATTTTTTCCACTGTAGCTGAATTATCTCCGCCACCGGAACCGTTTGATCCCCTGGCCGATCCAGAAACGAAGGAAGCACTGGAGATCATTAATATGTCTGAATCTATTGTTGACGAAGTCGTCAATAAATTGCTAAATGAAGTTGTGGAGAAGATCTTGAAAGAAGACTCACACTTTTTGTATAAACATTTTCAAATGGTCAATGTAGCTTTGTTGTAACAAGACTGTAATATTCGATGTAAATTATTTGTAATTCACTTCTTTGTGATGCATGAAACTTTATATACATACCGTTTTTGAGCCTTCGGCGAAAAAACACCTTCCCTTCTTTTCATGCTTCGTAAAGAAAAAGATCCGTGCTTCGTAAAAATATCCATGCTTCATAAAAACATCCATGCTTCGTAAACAAGGGATCCCTTCTTTTGCAACAGAGCTGATGAAACTGTATTTCTCAGCTTACTTTGTGCCTTAGCACATTTTCATTTTTATAAAGCATTCTCCAAAAATCGACTTGATATTCAATTCGTGTCATTGGTGCGATATGATGTATGATGTGATGCTATGCGGGATGATATGATGATATGATGCAAAAATGATGCTAATGCCGAAGACACACACCCACATGCCCACACTGAAACACACAATCTCTGCGTCCCCTTAGGAACGATTGGAATCTCTTTGCCGTTTATTTTTCGGCTTCACCATTTATTTTTTGGTGTAAGTTCTGCATCGCCTTAGGAACGTCTTTTGAACTTCTTCGCCTTCTATTTCGGCGGTATAAGTTCTGCATTCCCTTAGGAACGTCTTTTGAACTTCTTCGCCTTATATTTCGGCGGTATTTGGCTCTGCATTCCTTTTGGAACGACTTTGAGCAGAAAACTTACACTGCGCTCCCTTAGGAACGACTTTTTGTAGCTTCGGCAAAACTTACGCTGCGCTCCCTTAGGAATGACTTTTTGTAGTTTCGGCAATTTTTAGCTCTGCATTCCCTTAGGAACGACTTTTGAGCTTCGGCAATTTTTGAGCTTCGTAAGTCTGTGAAGAAGATATATTTCATTCTGATAGAGGCGAAACTATTACAAGGAATTAAAACTAGATTTACATTGCTTGTGCCTTATTGAAAAACAAAATGACGTAGAACATAAAAGTATTTCAGGGGTAGGATATCGCTCAATAAATGTGCTTTGATTCTGGCACAGTACTGTTGACTGTGCGAGCTTCGGATTCCTCCCTGAACTCCTGTTGCTGTTGGGTGTGCTGGCACCCTTCTGGTTGTTGGCTTTGGGTATAGGTCAGTTGTAGTGGTGGTGGGGGTGGGAGCTGTGCCAGGAAGCCTGTGAATGGCTAGCCGAAGCAACAGAAGCTGCAGGATGATTGCCCACATATTCTGGTATGTAGGGAGAGTGGCACGAAGCAGTGTGCAAGACCTGCTTTGGCTGATTCTGCCGAGCTTCGGCTTCCACTATCTCCTTTTGCTTCTAAATGGTGATTTGGCACATTCTTGTAGTATGGCCCTTGTCCTCACCACAGAATAAGCAATAGATCTTCCTGGGCTGATCCCCATATCTTCCTCCGAAGCCTCTGGCGCCTCTGCCCCTTGGAGCTGGCGGCCTGAAAGAGCTTTGCTGTTGCCCCGAAGATTGTGAGGTATATTGTGGCCTCTGAAGCTGGCTTCCTTGGTCGTCATTCTAACTGGAGTTCTGAATTGACCTGACATGCCTTGGGTGGATTCTTTCTCTGAAGCCCCTGGTCATCTCCGAGAATCTGTAAGCTTCCTCCCTTCTTTGGCAGAAATCATTGTCAGCCCGGATGTATTCATCCATCTTCTGAAGCAGCTTCTCCAGAGTTTCTGGGGGCTTCCTGGCAAAGTACTAAGCCATAGGTCCTGGCCGAAGACCCTTAATCATGGCCTCAATGACAATTTCATTAGGCACTGTGGGCACTTGTGCTCTCAGTCACAAGAATCTTCGGACATACGCCTGAAGGTATTCCTCATGGTCTTGCGTGCACTGGAACAGGGCCTGAGCTATGATTGGCTTCGTTTGAAAGCCCTGGAAACTGGTAACCAGCATACCCTTGAGCTTCTGCCACGACGTGATCGTCCCTGGCAGAAGAGAAGAATACCATGTCTGGGCTACGTTTCAGACTGCCATGACGAAGGACTTAGCCATGACAACTGCATTGCCTCCGTATGAGGATATTGTTGCCTCATAGCTCATCAGAAATTGTTTTGGGTCTGAGTGCCCATCGTACATGGGTAGCTGCGGTGGCTTGTAGGATTGTGGCCATGGGATAGCCTGCAGTTCTGCTGCCAAGGGAGAAGCATCATCAAAAGTAAAGGTATCATGATTAAAATCATCATACCATCCATCTTCGTTGAATAAGCCTTCCTGACGAAGCTCCGTGTGTTGGGGCCTTCGGTCTTGTTCATCTTGAGCAAGATGACGCACTTCTTCAGTAGCTTCGTTGATCTTCCTTAGAAGATCGGCCAGCCAAGCCATCTTCTCCTTCTTCCTTTGCACTTGTTGATGGATGATTTCCATGTCCCTGATCTCTTGGTCCAACTCCTCCTCCTGGAGTGTTGGACTGGTGGCCTTTCTCTTCTGGCTTCGAGCCTCTCGGAGAGAGAGAGAGAGAGTCTCCTGGTTTGTGTCTAGTGGCTGCAATGCAGCAGCCCCTGGCGCAGTTATCTTCTTTGGCAGCATGACAAAGGTCAGTGCTTGCCGAAGGTGGTCGAATGAGTTCACCGGAGGTGGGCGCCAATGTTGGGGACTTGTTCTCAAATGCTATGAATTAAGAACAAGTCAACACAAAATGTTAAAAGTTAATACCCTTCGTCCTTTGAAGCATTATTTCCCTTAGGATATAATGATCTTCAGACGAAGGTCATGAAGGACGTACCTTCATCATTGCAGTATATGTTAATGAAAGAAGAAGCATATGAAATATAAGAGACAACATGGATAACCATATAACATTATTAATTCATCTTTATTATATTATCATGGATAAACAGAAATAATATAGAATTACATTTGTACCTTCGACTTGATAGAAGGAAAAAGTACAAGCGTGACGCACGAGCGATTACAAATCAGCGTGAACAGTACGGGGTACTGTTCATCTATTTATAGGCATAGGGCGCAGCCTGTGTAAATTTACATTCATGCCCTTTATATTTACTATTGACTTATGGATAAACCAACGAGGACTAAATAGCCTTTTCCCCTTTAGGTCGGTTCCTTTTTCCGCCACTTAGCCGAAGCTCCCTTACGTGTAGCTTCGGAGCAACATCAGCGTTCGTCTTAATCATGCTCTTCACCTCGCGTATGGTTTTAACCCGAGTCCAAAGGTACCTGTTCATATGTCACACTTGGAAAACATTGTTAAATCATGTTTTTTAGGACCTTCGGAAGACGAAGGCCCCAACACTCCCAAACACATGTTAAGTGTGGATGCCTAGGGTTCTAAAGTTTGTGACCTCATATTCTACAGGTAAGGTTGTGCCCTTTGGCGTTCGGGGATCCCTCAAAGAGTTAATGACTCAGGCTAGCTAAGCCTAATCCTATCTTGGGGCAGAAGGATATGACAGACCCATTAGGGGTACGACCTCTAGACATGGACCCCACATCTAAGGCATTGCCATATAAATAACTTAATGAGTAAGTCTCATGTACAACATATTAAATGTGAGATGCACGACCTTACAAACCTGACTTTGCTATAGAAAAAGAAACAATGAGTACTTCACACTCAGCAAGTATCCCACTTTGGTAAAAGTGGATTGGCTTTATAGTGGACTTAAGCAATCATTTTTAGATAGTCAAATTTTAATTTAGTTAATAAAATCATAATATATCATATTTTATCTAAAACTTGTTGATAATCATAAAATAATTATCATAATGTAATCTGTAAAGCAACAACTATGTAACCATAGTGTAACTAATGTGTAACCACTATCTATGTTCCATTTTGAAAACTCTAATATGTGAGGGTATGAGCTGCTCTTAACCGTGAGCACAACTAATATATCAGTTTTAACACTTCTATATAGAGTTTGGGCACTTTACCCAAAAGTCATGCTGCCCATATGCCAAGGGTCATGAATCCCATTAACCTCTTCCAAGTGTGGCATGGTACACTATGAGACCTTTACAAAAAATTTCTAGAGGATGACCACCCATTCTGGGTTTATCCCCTAGCATACTAGACTCCTCCTAGTGGGTGACTGATATGACATAAAACCAACTTGCTCCCCTAGGCAACAAGCCCAATACTCATTTAAAAGTATTCCCCTTACTGGTTCATTTAATTAATCAGTCAAGCTTAGTGCTCATATAAGTCTTGTGGTTCTACTATTGCCTTTGGTGGTCACTCGACGAACCAGTCCTTAGGGTGAGAAACTTGAGCAAACAAAATCCATAACATGCTCAAGTACACATTTCCATGTTTCTAAAAACATCTTTTAAATCATAAGTCCATAAGGAATTAGTCATCCTAGAAAACAGTTTAGGTGTTCTATTTCCAGGTTTTTAGTGTATTCAAATGACACTGGTTTGAATTACATAGTGATCTGGTGTTTGTGAGTCCCTAGAGGGTTTTGGGTTAAGTTGGGAATCAAGTCACAGTGCTGTTCTCGCGAGAGAATTTTAGTGTCTCCCATTCACCCCCACTGGTCGCCTCACCAGTCCTTCACTCTCTTCCAACAAACCACAAGCTATCATTTTCAAAGCGACAAATGACAAGTAGGCGCTCCCTAGCAAGGTGGCACAAATTGAGGCGGTCGACCTCAACGACGAGGAGATGGCGCTTGTTATCAAGCGCTTCAAGAATGCACTAAAGGGACGCAAGGACTTCTCCAATAAGGGCAAATCAAGGGGAAAGCATGCCCGCTTCAAGTGCGGTAAGAATGGTTGTTTTATTGCTAACTACCCTGATAATGAGAATGAGTAGAACAAAGAAAAGAATGCCAAGGGGAAGAAGGTAGAGAAGAAGAAAGGTGAGACACACATTGGCAAGGAGTGGGACTCAGATTGCTCCTCCTCTGACGACGAGGAACTCACTGCCTCTGCCTTCAACAAGTCTTCTCTCTTCCCCAACGAGCATCACACATGCCTAATGACTAAGGAGAAGAAGGTATTTCTAGAGATACACCTAGGTATACTTCTTCTAGTGATGATGAGTCTAGCGATGATGATGTTGATTATAACGATTTATTTAAGGGATTAGATAGAGCTAAAATTGCTAAAATCAACGAATTAATTGATGCTTTGAATGAGAAGGATATACTTATAGAAAAGCAAGAAGATTTACTTTATGATGAGCATGATAAGGTTGTTGATGTAAAAAATCTCTTGCTTTAGAAATCAAGAAAAATGAATTATTGTCTAAGGAGCTATCTGATTCTCATGATTCAATTAACTGTCTTTACTCTGCCAATGCTGATCTAAATTTTAAGATAATTGAATTGAACAAATGTTTTACATCTAGTGTTGAGCATGTTACTATATGTATTAGATGTAAGGATTTTGATGTTGATGCTTGCAATGAACATATTTCTATTATTGTAAAGTTGAATGATAATATTGTCAAATTAAATGCTCAACTTAAAACTTGCAAAGATGAGTGTGAGAAAAATTAAATTTGCTAAGGGAGCCTACACAAGTGGTAGGCATCCCTCCATTAAGGATGGTCTTGGTTTCGAAAAGGGAGCCAAATACAAAAAGAGCCATGAGCCCCTCAAATTCATCAAGGAAAAGGGGAAGCACCTATGGCTTGTAGTGTTCATTCTAGCACAAATTATGCTTATATCAATGCTCATACTAAGAATGTTCACCATGCTACTAATTATGATGCTTGTGTTGATCATGATGTTCCTGCTATGCATAGTAATGCTTTTTATTCATCCCATTCCATGATTGCTTCATCTAGTGAATCTGTTGCTCATGGTAGGAGTAGGCACAATATTTTTCATGCTCGATCTATTAATGTGCCTAAGACTAGGAATGCATCTCATGGTCCTTCTTTCATATCGTATGTTTAATGCTTCATATGTTCTGTAGTGTAAATATGGCGAAGTAGTTGTTGCTAATGTGGGAGCTAAATACAAGAATGGTAAGACTTGCGTTTGGGTACCAAATGTTTATGTGACTAACCTGATTGGACCAAAATATAGTTGGGTACCTAAACACCTAGCGTAAATTTATTTTGCAGGTTTATGCATTTGAGGACTCACGCCAGGTTATTGATAGCGGATTCACAAACCACATGACGGGGGACAAGCAAATTTACTCTTCCTACGTCAAGAATAAGGATTCCTAAGATGCAATCATATTTAGAGACGAGAATTAGGGAAAGGTAAAGAGGTTAGGTAAGGTTGCCATAACTACCAAGCATTCAATTTCAATTATTTTTCTAGTAGATTCTTTAGATTATAACCTGCTATCTATCAGCCAACTGTGTTCTATTGGTTATAATTGTTTATCTATCGATGTTGACGTGACAATCTTTAGAAGATGTGATGGTTCAATAGCTTTTAAAGGTGTATCAAAGGGCAAACTTTATTTAGTAGATTTTTTGAAAGATAATGCTGAACTTGATGTATGTTTAATTGCTAAGACTAAGATGGGTTGGCTGTGGCATTGTCGCCTAACACATGTTGGAATGAAGAACTTTCATAAGCTTCTTAAGGGCGAGCATGTTTTAGGACTAACAAATATTTGTTTTGAGAAAGACAAACCTTGTGTAGCTTGCCAAGTAGGGAAGTAGGTTGGAGGAGGACACCGTCATTACTACATATACCATTGGAGCTTCTACATATGGATCTGTTCAGCCCCATTGGTTATCTTAACATCAGGGAAAGTAAGTATGGTCTTGTTATAGTTGATGATTATTCTCACTTCACTTGGGTATTCTTTTTTCAAGATAAAAGTGAAACCCAAGGGACCCTCGAGATTCTTAAGGCAAGCTCAAAATGAGTTTGACTTAAGCATAAATAAGATAAGGAGCGACAACGGCATAGAGTTCAAGAACCTTCAAGTTGAAGAGTACCTTGAGGAGGAAGGCCTCAAGCACGAGTTCTCCGCCCCCTACACACCATACCAAAATGAAGTGGTGGAAAGGAAGAACATGACACTCATCGACATGGTGAGGACGACACTAGATCAAGTTTTGGGCGGAAGCTATGAACACAGCTTGTCACACCATAAACCGGTTATAGCTGCATCGCCTTCTCAAAAAGTCATCGTATGAACTCCTAACTGGTAACAAACCCAATATTTCATATTTTTGAGTATTTGGGAGAAAATGCTACATTTTAGCGAAGAAAGGTAGGAATTCCAAATTTGCTCCCAAAGATGTAGAAGGGTTTTTTTCTAGGCTATGACTCAAACACAAGGGCGTATAGGGTCTTCAATAAATCCTCTGTATTAATTGAAGTCTCTAGCGACGTTGTGTTTGATGAGACTAACGACTCTCAAAAAGATAAAGTTGATCTTGATGGCTTAGATTATGAGGAGGCTCTGACAACCGCACTAAGGAACATGGCGATTAGAGATGTGTGACAACAGGAGCCACAAGAGCAAGATCAACCTTCTTCCTCAACAATGGCGCAACCCCCTTCTCAAGATGAGGAACAAGTACCTCAAGCTGATGGCATTGATTAAGGGAGAGCACATGAAGAAGAAGACAAGGAGGAAAAGGAAGGTGCACAGGAGCCAAACCATCGAGTCCGCACCACCATCCAACATGATCATCCAGTGGACATGATCCTAGGGGAAATCAACAAGGGAGTAACTATTTGATTTTGTGTTGCTAATTTTGTGACAGTTTGAGTTCTTCATAACCTGGTCAATGACTAGCTGGGAGTCCCCTCGAATGTCGAGGAGTCTGACTCTTAGCTCGATGGAGATGCGCAAGCCATTGACCAAGGCTTCATATTCAGCCACGTTGTTGGATGCAGCGAAGTGGAGCCGTATGGCATACCATAGATGTATTCTGAAGGGCAAGATGAAGAGCAGTCATGCGCTTGCTCCTGTTTTCATCAATGACCCATAGAAGTACATGGTTCATAGCTTGGCCTGAATCGAAGTCGTTGGCAACTAGGTGTTGGTCCATTCGGACAGGAAGTCAGCCAAGATCTGGGACTTGATAGTCTTTCTAGGGGCGAACGAGAGAGTTTCTCCCATGAGTTCGACCACCCATTTGGCTACCCCACCTGAGGCCTCCCTGTTCTAAACAATCTCCCCCAGAGAGAAGGATGACTAGCCTGGTGAAAGGCATCCTTTAGCGTACTTCGATGGTAGAGGGCTCTGGCATGGTGCGGAGCAATATCGCTGCTGCGACGAGGCTTTGACTAGCCTAGTGAAAGGCCGGGGGTGCGTCGGCCTTGGCATCTTCCATAATGCGACGTTGTACGTTGCGTGCCTTGGCACGTGCGCCCCGTCAAGGACCTTGCCAGCGACTTCCTTTTCCAGGACCTGCCGAAGCTGTTGTAGTCGCTATTGTTCTTCTTCGAGCTTGACGTGCAACTCATAGAGCTGTTCGAGGTGGACCATGTGACTTCCCTGAGGGGTCTGGGCTTCGCTTGGCTCCCTTGCTTTCCCACCATGCGGGGGTGGCTTGTCATCTTCCCGAGGCATGCCGAGATGGTTTCCTCTGTCGGGTTCCTTGTGATCTGCATGGAAGCACTCCCAAGTTGGGTTGTAACCCCCCTCGTCGGTGCTGTAGCCGTTCAAGCCGTCGAAGAGTAATTTGTTGCATGCAAACAGGAACTGCAGCATGGACTTGGGATCGCGCAGCCTGGAGAAGTTCAGGCCAATGCCCGGACCATCTTCCTCCTTGGAGTCAAGACATCCTGAGGGGAAAGGAAGACCAACATACAAGCTGGTGAGAGAATTGGTGTCGAAGCTTGGCTGGAAAGGGATGGGGTTGAACACAGATAGTTCTCCCCATCCCTTGACATGTCCTGCCAAGGAGTGACTGGCTCCTCCCAACCTGCATGTGGAAGGTCCGATGTGGCTGGCATGTCCTGCCTTATGGCGTGAGGAGTTGGTACTTCCCATGCCACAGGAGGAGGTGCCAAGAGAGTTGACGTGGGGGACGCCCCTACCACTGGTGGTGCTCCTGGCACAACACTAACGTCGGGCAGATCCCTCGCAAGGGAGTCTACGTCATCAGTCAGCCCAGGAGCTTCACCGAAACACGGGGCGCCATGGGTGGTGTGATTGCGATTGCTCCGTCTCTGCCTTCTGCGATGAGAAGGACGAGGACGGGCGTCCGGATGCTCTTGAGTGTCAGCTAGGGGACCAGGTGGGAGGAGCACCATGTTGTACTCGATCCCGAGCGACATGAACTCTAGGCACCCAAACCTGATTACCGTGCCGAGCCTCAAGGGGTGGTGAAATCTTGCCATCTAGAGTTCTGATGGGAACTGGAGGTGCTGCACGCGACAATCCCCTACCTGACGCGCCAACTATCGGTGTTTGGACTAGTGATCCTAACCAACTAATGAAATTATGCTTTGTGCCCTAGATCTAGATGGTGATGCGAGTTGACACAAGTGATTTATCCTGGTTCGGGCTACACAAGGCCCTACTTCCAGCAGAGGGGGATGAGGCTTATATTACTCACACCTAAGTGCTCGCAGTAGGGGTTACAAGTTGAGCGGTGGAGATGAGGACCCCAAGTCCCTGAATGTGGTTGAGGCAAGTGCCAATATCGAATGCAGGAGAAGACTATGAAGTGTTAGTCTGACCATTAGAGAAGTCGTAGACTACCCTATTTATATGCCTAAGGGGAGCACGTCCTTGTAGACGGGGGTTGCCTTCTCGCTGTGGAGAGTGTCTTCATGTCCTGTAGACAGCATGGCCTTTGTACTTTGTTGTTGACTTGTGCTTGCTTGTTTCCTGCTGAGAACTGAGTCAGAGGCCGTGGACGAGGGCTCGGTCGTGTACCCGAGCCCCCCCTAGGGAGGGGTACTATATTGGTTGATACGATGCTTAGTATGGGAAAAAGCATCTCAAGGGATGTGTCAGCTTCACTGTATCTGATGATGTTAGGGGCGTTCTCCGTCACAGATATCAAGGGTAGAACCGGGCTCGGGCGTGGTGAAGGTCCGCCCGAGGTAGCGATCGAGCCTACCCTGAGATTCGATGACGCGTGCATAGTTTGAAGGAGTGGCCCTTCGCAGGATTCACGGGGGAGCAGGTAGCCGAGGCTGGGCTCGAGCGCGATGGAGTTTTGTCCTATGGGCGAGCTCTGCGTCGGGCAAGATGGAGTTTGCGCCCGAGGGCTGGTTCGCTCTCCTGTCATATTACATGTCCCATCAGGGGTTGGCAGATGACGTGTGTGAAAAGTGGCGCGTGCATAATCATGTTGGTGAATCTTTGACAAGACTGTGGTCTTGTTACCATTGTACACCTGCAACCCTGCGTGGGGTCGGTGCACGCATTGAATGCAGCTGTCCCCGAGTGACCTTCGGGAGGCTTCTCACAAGTCTTGTCTCTCTCGCCTAAGATGGGCTCGGGCAACGCGAACATAGTTTACCTAGAGTGGGGGAGCCTCGGTCAGGATGAAGATCTGCCCGCACTTGCGCCCCGTCCGAAATCGGCCTTGGGCGAGGCAGAGTTTTGGGCAGACCCTCGTGGGGGAGTTCGGGCAAGGCAGAGTTCTTGATTCCTTGTCCTCGGAGGACGTACTTTGATGGTGTCTCTAGGGTTTTAAGCGTGTTTTGGGGTTGTAGTTTGGTACCCCTAATTATCATACTCGACAAGAAGGTACGTACATGTGATACTCCTAAGTATACTTCTTCTAGTGATGAGGAATGTGATGATGATGTAGACTATAGTATCTTTTTAAGGGCTTGGGTAGATCTAAGATAGACAAAATTAATGAATTAGCCCTTATACGACGCTACCTGGCACCCTCTGATGGGACACCTAATATGACAAGCAGAGCAAACTAGCCCTTGGGCACAATCTCTCTGCCTCGCCCGACCCCGGGTCCAGCCTTCAGGTGATTTCTCCACGTCGTCCGACGACGAGTTCGGCCCTCAGGCAAATTCTCTGCCTCACCCGAGCTCGGCCTCAGCCACCTACTATGCCATGAACCCCTCTGATGGCCACTCCGACCAACTGTGGCGCATGTCAGGGGATGGCTCGCCCAGCACCTCGGGGAGACTTCTGCCTCGACCGAGTAGGGGCTCTGAACTTGATAAATGCCGGAGGGAATCTTGACGTCATCCCGTGCAAGGACGCTGACACACCCCGTAAGCAGCCTTTAGCCCATACCTCATCGCTGTTACAACAACTACGGTATGGGTAGCCTCTCCCTCGAGGACTCAGGCTTACGGACAACCGCTTGGTCATTGCCTCGGCTCTCTACGGGAAACCAGCAGGCGCAAGTCAACCGCATAGTGTGCCGTCACGTCGGCTTGCAGGCGTCCAGACATCTCTCCTTCAAATACAACATCAGGCTTCATTGCAGACGCCTCCCTGGATGTATAAATAGGGCAGTAGGGTCCCTCAAAGGGGATAGGAGACAACCATACGAGCAGTACACCATCGAACACTTAGTTCTCCACTCGTCTACTTGGACTTAGATATTGGCATTTGCCTCAATCATTTCTAGGGACTTGGGGACTTCCCCTCTCCCACAACGCCTTGTAACCTATACTGCAAGCACATTGGTCCGAGTAATATAAGCTTCATCCCTCTTCTGCTGGAAGTAGGGCCTTGTGTTGCCCAAACCAGGATAATTGCTTGTGTCTTCTCGCACACCATCTAGAGTCCAGCCACGCAACACAATTTACTAGTTGGTTAAGAACCCATGGTCCAAACACCGATAGTTGGCACGCTAGGTAGGGGTTTGTGAAAGTGCATTCATCCCTTTTGTGAGTTTTGGTGATTTGGATAACAACACATTTAAAGGTCTAACAAGTTTGCTAAGTGTTGAACAGGAAATTCAGTATGATGAACATACTTGAATAGTGTATAATGATCAGTGAACAAAGGTTCAACACGAGGTTAAATAACCAATGAGACAATGCAAATGGATATAATATGATCTCTATATTGGTTTGAATATATGGACAAGACCTGAGAAATCACTACATACATATGACCAGAATAGAGGACAAAGTGATTTAGAGGATTGGTCAAGCCAAAGAGAATAAGATATGAGGAATCGTGAATTGGCTTGACCATATTACTATCAGTCCATATATGCTTCTATGAGAATCAAACTAAAGCTTGATTAATCTTAACAGTTATATCTAGAAGACATTCAAGCAAGGTTCACAATATTGAAGAAATGATTCTCTCAATGGATGCTCAATAGGATGTGACTCAAGAATGGCTTGATAGGGTGAAGATAGCAAGGAAAGGGCTTCGAGGAACTAAGCGAAGGTGAAGGCCAAGCGACGGCTTATAGACCGAGGTACCATGGCTAAGGTGAAGAAGAGAGTACTTGCACTAAGTCGATGAACTAATCAGCTATGAAGAGTTACAACATGTTGATGCATCAGTAAGGTGACTTGAAGCCATGATTTGAACTCATATAAGGTGATATGGTACAAGTCACAGGGTTTGATTTGTGTTTGCTTCAAAAGGTGAGACAAAGATGTTTGTGATCCTTATGAAGCAATGCCATGGAGAAATCACACATGAGACACCAGTGACTCAAGGAGTTTTCTTAATTTAATTTTATTTAACTTGAGTATAGGAATCGTCGTACTATAAAGGGGGATCCAAAAAGAAGGTTGGTGTTTGCCAAAGCTCAAACCTCTCTATTCAAAAGCTATTTTTGAAAAGCAAAAATCTCTTTAACGTTCTATGGTTGGCCGTGGTTAGGGTTGAGAAACCTAGAGTGTTCTTGCTGAAAAGCAGCTGAACTTGTTCAGCTGCAGCTGAGCTTTTCAGCTGAGCTGGACTTCAGCTGAGCTGAGCTCCTTCAGCTGCAGCTGAGCTTTTCAGCTGAGCTGGACTTCAGCTGAGCTGAGCTTCTTCAGCTACAGCTGAGCTTTTCAGCTGAGCTGAACTTCAGCTGAGTTGAGCTTTTCAGCTGGGCTGAACTTCAGCTGAACTCAACTTCAGCTGTGAACCTCTTTGACCATACACCAGCTGAACTTGCCTCCGGGCAGTTGAGCTGGGGTTTTCTCTCCTAAACCCACTGGTCAAGACCGGTTGAACTGGTCCTGAGGGGCAGTTCAGCTGGTCTCTGACCCCTCTGACCTCTGACCAACAGTCTGCAAGTCAGACTGGCAAACAGGTCGCCAGGAGTGTCAGGGGCGGTTCAACCGCCCTGGGGGGGCGGTTCAACCGGTCATGGTCAACTTGGCCTGTCTGCGGTCAGTCTGCGCGTCAGTCTGCCAGTCAGACTGGCAGACAGGCTGCCAGGCCTGCCAGGGGCGGTTCAACCGGTCTCAGGCAGAAAAATCTGCCCAACGGCTAGTTTTGAGCTCCACCTATATATACTACCTCCTACCTCTCTCCCCACAGCCAAGAGCACGATTTGAACTCCATTTCTAACCCAAGAAACACCTCCCTCTCTCTCTCACACATCTCTTGCCTCTCCCATTTCAAATCTTTGGAGAGAAATCTTTGAGTGAGCTTGAGAGCTGCGGTTTTGTGCTTCATCTCTAAATCTCTCTTGCTCTTCTTCTTGATTCGAGCTTTGGTACTACATCGAGTTCTTTGTGGATTCATTACTCTTGGAGCTTCTAGCTCCTAGACGACTAGGTGTCGCTTGTGAGTCTCCAAATCCTGTGGAAGACCATAAGAAAGTTTGTATTACCCGCTCGTTTGAGCAAAGATTAGTGTGTGTGCTTGACCTTTGTGGTAGGCAAAGGGAGGATTAGGGTTGAAAGAGACCCGGCTCTTTGTGGGCGCCTCAACGAGGAAGTAGGGCACCTTGGTGGTGTGACCGAACCTCGGGATAAAACTTGTGTCTCTTGTGTTCTTGCTCATTGTGTTTGTTTGTGTTCTTCGTTCTCTCACCATTGCGTGGAAGATTTGTTTATATCTTTTTGGTGTGTGGATTTTGAGAAGTGCCATTCTCAGATCTACTACTTTGAACCCTGTGGATCATTTAGAACATCTCATTTCCAAAGTTAACTGGGTGAATTTCGAGATCAATTCAGTTTTGCCCAGTTTGCTTCTAGTTTTTGTTGAAAAAGTTTTAACTTGCCTATTCACCCCCCTCTAGGCAACTTTCAATTGGTATCGGAGCCTAATCCTCGTTCTAACGCTTAACCGCGTGAGGAAAGATCATGTCGGGGGGACTAAGAAACGAAAGTGCTTCTAAGCTTGAAAAAGTTGAGGTTGCCTCGACTTCATCTTTTGGTGCAGATGTTGATCCTAGGGCAATAGACCTAGCCATGAGAATCGCCGAAAGGATGTTCCTCAAAATGAAGGAAGATGAGACGAAGAACATTATTGAAGAAGAAGAAAATGATCGATGGAGACCAAAAGACGAATCCACCTCTTCACAAGGTTCGTCTTTCAAATCCACTTCTCATATGTGCTTTGTTGCTAATGAGAGTGACAGTGAAAGAGAAAGTGAGGATGAGGAGGAGCATGAAAGTGATAGTGAAGATGAGGATGATCTTCAAAAATTCTTCGCTCAACTAAGTAAGAAGAACCGGATGAGCTTGCTCAAACTCATGAAAAGAGCGGAAGAACAAAAGGAAATGCTTCATAAGCAAGAAGATATCCTCATCGAAAAAATCAAAGACTTGGAGAAGTTGACCAAAGAGCATGAGAAGCTAAAGTGCTCTCATGATGATTTGGTCCAAAGGTATGAAGACATTTCAATTGAGCAAATTAAAGCTATTAATCATTCATCATATATTGCTCAATTAGAAAATAAAAATGCTATGCTCAAGAACACGGTAGAAAAGCTAAACATTGAAAATCTAGCTTTGCAAGAAAAACATGATATGCTTGTATGCTCTCATAATAAATTTATGGATTCACATATCATGTTAGAAATGGCTCATGAGGTTGTGTTAACTAATTTGAAATCATACCAACCTCACATGTGCACATGTGTTGAAATTGAAACTATATTACCATGTGCTAACAATTGTTGTTATCAAGCAAGCCAATCTTCCATTGAGCTAGAAATTTCAGGAATTAGTGATATTTCTATCACACAAGAAAATAAAGAGCTCAAGGAAGAAGTTGGAAGGCTAAGAAGGAGCTTAACTCTTTTGAAGGGAAAGTGTCATGCTCAACCTTCTCACGATAACCGTGATAACATGGTGAAGAAGCTTGAGAAGGGGACAACCGTAGCATGCACAAACCCGCTTCAAAATAATGCTAAGTTCCCTAAGAAAGGCATGAGCAAACATCAAGAGAAGAAAGCCAAAGCTCATGACAAGTGCCTCAACCATGCCTCCACATGCTCCACACAAGGTAACAAACAAGCCACTCTTCCAAATAAGATAAGATGCACTAGAAAGTGTTATCAATGTCATGAGAAGGGACATGAGATTAAGTCATGTCCTTACATAAAAGATAGTGGTTTAACTTTGGAAAGAAAGAGGCTCACTAACCATGTAGCAAACAAGAAGCAAGGCAAGAAGGAGTCTTGCAAAATTAAAAATCATATTTGCTACACTTGCCGAAGAAAGGGACACCTTTGCAAGGATTGTCCCATGAGTAAGTATCCTAAGTCTACCATGTCAATTCATTCATATTCGCTTAGGAGACCCAAAAATGACACTTGTGCTAGAAAGGTAAGTAGTTCACCTAAAACTAGCACAAAGGCCATTTGGGTGCCTAAGTATTTATTAGCTAACCTTGGTGGACCCATCCAAAAATGGGTACCAAAATGTACTTAATAAGTTTTGCAGGTACCTAGAGATGATATGAAGCTTTGGGGTGCTTGAGCGGTTTAACTCAATTCTTATCTCAAGCTATCAATCTTACATTGTCTATCCTTTAAGATTGACCCAAAGATGAATTGAGTTGTTATATCACTAACTTCATATTCATCTCTAGCAAGAACTTGTGTTATAGGGAATAAGGATTAACCTTTGTGGGAATCAAGCAAAAGGCCTACAACCAAGTGATATCTAAAGGATGGTAACAATTAACTCTTAAGTGCACATTGCTTTTAATTGGTATATTCCTTTGTGTCTTTTGTAGCCACATAGGAAAAATGAAGCACTTGAGAATGAACTTAAAAGATTTTACCTTGCTTTGGAAAGGATCTAATTATATGGTAGATTGCAAGTTCATATTTTTATATTGTGACAATCTACATGCTTTAAATTGATTGTATGTATCTTGTGGCATATTTCAAGTTAATCATCATATTATTGACATGACCTAGACATAAAGAGTATTATCCCATGTTCTTAAATGAATAGAGTGCTAAGTAAGAAATTCAAATTCTTAAAGCACTTACCAAAAGGGAATTCTCTATATGACTAGAGTTGTGAGACTAATGCTTCTATCCAAGTGTTTATGTAGTCTCACAACATGAGAATGTGTTTCCCAAATGGAGTGTGCCATTCAACATTCAAAGAAGATCGAACCAATACTATGTGAAGTATTCATTCTTGTTTAAATTGGTTTTGAGTCTTCTACATTAATCACTCACCATGCTATGAATTAAACTTGCCATGTAAACTTAATTAAATAATCATGCTTTTTCACCTTGTTTAATTTTGGTGTTATGCATGATGCTTGTAAGGGCAATTTAGTTCATATCATGAGGTTTCCTTATTTTAGTAACCTTCTTGTCATTCATATACTAGAGGTTTCTAAATAGGATATTATTGTTTGTGTTTCTAATGCAATCTCTTTTAAGCCATTTCATGGAAATTGATAAGTAGAGATTGTGCTCTTTCATTTGGTAAAATCACAAGCATTAAAGGTTAATCTTCACCTAAAAGAAAGATTAGAAATGCTCAAGGCAAAGGTATGGAACTAGTTGTTTCATTTGGTATGTGACCAATAATAGTTCCTTTCAAGTGGCATTCTTTCAATTTGTAATAATCTATTCTATGTAAAGAAATGTCAATATGAAGGTTAAATTTCTTTTGGCTTAAATTTGTAAATTGGTGCACATTGTTAACTCACTCCTCCATGTGCATTAACTTAAAAGGAATTTAATTTATGCCTTTATGTCTCATAAATGATGATTTACTTGCCATTCATATATAAATATCATCATTCATTAAATACTTCCTTGTACTACTAATACCTCTTTTCAAAGTGCTTTTCGACTAGTTCTAAAAGGAAAAGGGATAACAAGCTAAAGAAGGAAGTCTCCACAAATGAAGAAAGAAGATTACTTAGATGACACCATCTCATATAGTAAGACCTTTCAATTGATATAACAAATGGTATGCTCTACTTGGTGGTAAGTATTCTTAAAGATAAGTTAATTCATTGCAAATTTGTCATGCCTTGACCCAATATATGTAATGCACTCCTCATAAGACTCTTAACTGAATTGAAAGTGCATGTGGCAAGTCATTCAAATAATTGATGCACATATCTAGTGGGAGAACATTATATATCTTGTGTCGTAGAGAATAAGTTTCACTTGAGTAAGCTATACTGAGATAATCCAAAATGGTAAATTTGTATCTCATTCATATGGATTGTAATCTTTGTTTTCTAAATAGCTACTCTTGATGCGGTTTAAAATTCCCTTATCGTTAATTCTAAAAGTGCATAAGAATCCTTTTGTTGATATTCATCACATACATATGCACTAACATGGATATGATTTTTAAACTAAAAGGTACAATTAGTGATCCATACTCTCTAAAATTGGAAAACCCACATTTTGATATCTTAGAAATCTACTTCAATCGGTATCCATATGCTTCACATTGAATTGGATCACTAAGTTGTAAATTCCATGCATAACTTGTCTTCATGATATGAATGCTTGTGCGACTAACCTTGATAAGCTAGGTGCACCCAAGGTCAAGCTAGGTTCATCATCAAGAAGGCAACACAACGATGTATCAAGAAAACGAGAAAAGGCTCTTATTCTTAAACTCTAGTTTTTATCTATGTGATTAAATATTGAATTGAAACCATGTAAGATGGTTGTCATGTATATGTGGGTGCCTACACAAAGAGAAAGGCCACAATAAGGATTGTGTGGGTACTCAAGGCTTTTACTACTAATCTCAAAGGACCCAATTCAAATTGGGTACCAAGATATGAAGCTTAAACTTGTTTTGCAGGATCACTCCTTCAATGGATCAAGTTGGATGCTCAATAATGAATGTATAAATCATATTTGGAGATAGTAGCAAGGGTGGTAACAACTGAATCTCAAGTGCATATTATTTTCAAATCTTATCTCTTTTGTGACTTGTGTAGCCACTAAGGGAAAAGAAGCACTTGAGGATATACATCAGTTGTTGACTGTGAAATAAAGGTCTAATTGGAAGTTGGTATGGTGAACAATCCAAACTTATGTGACGTATTCTCTATCTAGTTAATTTGGATTTGATTCTTCTATATTAGACACTCACCATAATATGGATTAAGTCATCCCTTTAGACTTCATTGAATAACCATGCATATTATCCATGTCATTCAAAATATATTGTGCATGAGGGTTCAAGGAAATTTAGTCCATATTATGATGTTTCTCTATTTTAGCAACATGCTTGTCTTCCACATATAAAAGGGTTGCTAAATAAGAAACTAGTGCTTGTGCTACTAATGCCATCTCTTGTGTTGAGTTTATCCATAGAAAATCTATGTTAAGAGATGGTACTTGTTTTAAATTGGATAAATCACAAGCTTTAAGGATATTATTCAACTAAAGTAGGATGAAGTTGATAAGAGGCCAAGGTATGAAAACTTCCTCTCCTTCAGTTGTTTTAGTATTCTATCCTTAGTGGGATGTACCATAGTATAGGTTAAATTCATTGCATTATAAAATGTTCAATAGTGCATATAACTTTGACATCAACTATATATGTGCACTAATTTAAAGGAATTTAGTATATCCTTTTGAGTTTCAATAATGATGATTCATTTTCCATCCACATATAAGGATCATCATTTGTGAAACCCTCTCTTATGTTTCTAATGCTCTCTTTTCTAAGTGTTTAAATAAAGTCTTTCCAAGTGCTTTCAAGATGGATTCAAAATCTACGGATATAAGAGTCTTGGTTGTTTCAATCATTGAGTTTCAATGGGTCTCATATCAAGTATGATTGAACCAAGCCAAGATGAATGAAGTTCAAGATCGCCTGGTTGGATGAAATCATAAAGAGAAAAGAAAACACAGTGAATCAAGAAGGAAGTTGAACTATCATGAAAACCAAATAATGAAGAAGTAGTGACATAATCATATAATATACTTCATTATGAGGTTTGAGGTTCATATTAGCATGCTTTACCCTTCAAGATTTCAATTGATATACTTTCAGTTCTTAAATCTTCAATTGGTTTAATTTTCATCATCTATATAAAGCATGTTATGTTAAGCCAAGATATAGTACAAACATCTCCTTTAACCTCACATTGTTAATGTGCATAAGTGTACTTTGTGTACTCTTGCATGCACAAACTGAGGTAGAGTTTAGCCTATATCTTGTGAGACTAATGATTTCTTTCAAGTTCATGTTGTGTAGTCTCACACCTTGGATAACATCAAATGAGGATGAGTGGTTCCAAGGAAATGATCAAATATTTACCACATGTCACCCCATGGATTAGTTCTATTGGGGAACGATATGTGTTCTCTAGCATAAATTCAATTGTTTCAAATATATTATGCCTTGACCAAGATATATGATGAACTCCTCTAAGAATCTTAATTGAATCAAGTGCATGTTACAAGTAATTCAAGTACTTGATGCATACATTTAGGGGGAGCTCATTCTATATCTTGTGTCCTTAAAGACTAACATTTTCTTTTAGTGAATTTGTGTAGTTCTTTGAAGAGAATGAGTTTCTCTTGATCGTTTAAAGAGGATAAGTTTCTCTTTGAAATGTCAAGCCTATCAAAAGCTAAGATAGAAATTCATGATTATAATGAAGACCATATGGCATGGAACAAAGGTGTGTCACTCCATGAACTATTGTATTACATTTGTGTATCTAGGCTCTTACAAGTTAGTGTATGCATGTATATGCAATATCTTAAGTCACATCATAAGGTTGCACTTGAATCTTGGCTTAAAATATTGCATATCATGTCTATTAGTATACCTTTTGATTATGAGTAATTCCTTAAATTGGTACAATTTCACATTTTCATACTTTATTTGTACCAAGGTTCAAATTGTAGGACTTAATCCCCTTGCCTCACAAGTCCAAGTACATAAGCTAAACAAGTATTCATCACTTGTATGCACACATTTAGGGGGAGAATAGTCTATAATTTGAATCTTTGAGACTAACTTCATTTCCAAGTCTATTATGTGTGTAGTCTCGAATTAGAAAGGAATCTTCGGGCAAAGACAATCGCTTCCACTGCAAATTTTGATGGGTATCAAAGATTCTTTGCTCCAATAAATGTATCTTCTATACATTTTATAAGAGAATGAGTTTCTCTTGTATATGCTACTCCAACGTCATCTAAAA